>JAFMSR010000001.1:32268962-32868962 GCA_022818135.1 Saxidomus purpurata
GCTATATAGCAGATTTTATACAGCATGTAAAATATAGTAATAATTATCAAATACCTAAACCTCGGTAAATTGTTTCCGTTTCCTATGCTACAAACTTTTAATTAATAAATTTACCAAAAGAGTTTTCCCCCCCCCCCCCCCCCCCCCCCCCCCCTAGGGTATAATTGAAATTTATCAAGTTACGGCCAAATACAACGTACATGACATACACTTCGAAAGTAGAGAATTGAAGAACTGTATCTGCTTCTTTGTTTATGTTGAGATACAGCAGTTTTACAATCAATCGTGTCAAAAGTATCACTGTTAATTGACATGGTGTTGTTATTGCCAGAGGCAAGGAAACAGATAAAAGACTGTCGTAGCTTTATAACTGTATTAGCTTTGATTTTTAATTTGCTTATTATTTTGCATAAACTACAAACAGAAAGGACATCATAATTTAATTGTTTATAATCTTGTAAATACATGTATGAGAATATGATCCACAGAACTTTACTCGATCTGATGATGAAATAATCTAAGATAAATATGTTGCACAGTCATATTTTAGATTCAATCTAAATTTTATCTAAAAATTAAAAAGAAGTTAGATATAAACTTATAAACAAAATGCATCATTCATCATTGCTCATCTTTTTCCGACGGGAAATCTTTTTTCATGTGCTAATATTATGTTATTTTATTGCATTAAATTTCGATGAGCCGATCAATTATCACCTTTTCATAACAGAATAAAGCTTTATAGCGGCTTTATTTTTAAGATGTAAAATTTTGGCATAATTATCTTATACCTAAAAATTAGACCAACATAACTATTACATTTTTATAAATCTTGTAAACTCTAAAAACAGCTAAAACTGTGATGCTTGATTTAACCACGGACCTATATACACATACAGGTCCGTGATATAACCAGTCACAACATTTGTCAATACAAGTGACTAAAGCTGTAATTTGGTAAAATCAGTTAAAATCGTTATTTTCAAACGTTTAGGGAAGCAAGAAGACTACAAATAACTTAAAAATAAAAACATCTAAGTAAAGATACAACTTTCTAGTTTACTTCAATAACTTAATAAATATTGTCAGTTAAGTATAAATATGTAAATATCTCAAATGAAAACCTCATGTGAAGCTAAAAGAAACGCACTTTTCTATCGAAGTCAATGCGATAGTTACTTTTTTAAATTCAATAGGGAAGCAAGAAGATATCAATTTATTTTAACAAAAAATATATTGAAATAAAGTGGAAAGAATGCAGATTACTTCAATAACTTAATAAATATTGTCAGATTATGATTTTATTACTTTTTGATGAGTTAAAGATTTTACTCCTCTATCTTTCAATGTGAATAAATTGACCGACAACGCTTAATCGATAAACCCGATAAGCTGCTTTCAAGGGAGACAATTTCGCCGATAAGCCGATAAATCTGAAGATATTTCTGGGGATGTGTGCTGGCTTTATATTTTATGACCGTTGGTAGAGTATGATTGGCTGGTAGAGTATGAATGGTGGATTTAGATAGGAATTTAACAGTCTTTTATACTGAATTCCAAATACATTGACGTTTTACATTAATTACACAGCACTCCTTAAAATAGGCAAAAATATTTTATCGTTACAAAGAAGTGAAAATGCGTGCTAACAAACAAATCGTTGGTTTAATGTCAATGAAACTTCACATGCGCAATAAGTATCAAGTTTTATTATGCATATCTTTTCTGCATTGTGTGATACGGTTATGTTAGGACCGTAACTAATAGTCATCCCGCAGCCGCGTGAAGTTAGCCACGTAGTACCTTGTTTCCGCGCAGCCACGTAAAGTAAGCCCCGTAGCACCTTGTTTCTCCGCTCCCCGTAAAGTTAGCCCCGCTGCACCTAGTTACCGCGCAGCCCTGCGGAAGCTTGTTTCCCATATGTATCATCATAGCCCCAGGGATGCAGCCCCGTGTACTTTTCTATAGTAAAGCCCTCTTAATACATAATGGTTCCATAAGTATACTATTACCCGCTGCTTCGTTAAGTCAACACAGTGTCCTCTAGTATCAATGCAGCCCTGTTAACACAGTTATATAGATATCATCATAGCTCGAGGATTCAGTTTCATGTCCTTTTCTATCATTAACGACCTTGTTATATTGCATCCATAAGTATACCCGCGGCTTCGTTATCCCCCATGTTTCATCACACATCACAGCGCCTTCTAAATATCCCACCTGCCAATGAATTCAGTTTTATCCCTTCTAGTGTCAATGTTTAACTGTTGGTATGAAACAGGAACCGTATATAACGTTATATAGTATTCCTGGTATGAACACTCCAAAGAATGCCCCTACCATCTCATTTAGTTAATGCCATTAGCCTAATTACTCCTTAATAAACACAGGCCCGTGTTACGTCACCTCCATATTCATCTCCTCGGCACTGTGAACTCATAACCGAGTCTTCACGTATCACTGATGACCGGTTTACATCGACCTGTAAGTATCGTACATGAGCCAAAGAATAAACATAAATTCCTGCAATATTCCTTACAGCCCTATGTCCCCAATATCCAGGAGCCTCGGATAACGTCTCCCCGTAGCCCCATGATCTCAACCCAGGGTCCCCCATATGAACGTAATACTGCGTTTAAAGTATCCCACATGTTCGTGTGCCCAAGTATCAACGCAGCCCTTAGTATCGCTTCTTTCCATATCACTGCACATCCATTTACTCTGCGCCGTGTCCCCGATTCAATACAGTCCCGAGTGATTTCACCCGTGTATTATTGTATAACCAAACGTACAAACGCATGCGACAACTTGCATGGTTTCACATCACCCATTAGTACCACTGCATCCTGCATTTACATAAACATAAATGGAGCCCTGGTAGTTAACACCGTTTGTATAATCGCAACATTGCATACATGGATTTATGAAGTAGGGTTTCGCGTTAGTGGTAACGCCCGTCTGTTCAAATCGAAATTTCTAGATACATGTATATGTAATCCTCGAAGTCTGTTCTGTGTCATACTAATATGCTGTTACTACTATTACTAGCAATCCAGTTAACAAGGAATCCTAGGTTCATGTGAATGCAGGGACGCAAAAAGTGGTCAAAAAGCTAGGGAGCAGTGTAAGAAGTACTGTTTTGATAGTGATAGTCGGGGACACAGGGCTGAGTCCGAGAGGCAGGAATGATTCTAATAGAAAATGTGTATCAAGGGCTGCAATTATACTAAAGGACACGTGAATGAGTTCATATAAATGCACGGGACTGAGTCCGTACTTAGAGGACATAGAACTGAAACGGTGAAACCAGGGCTGCATTGATACTATATAGAGGGTACAGGAACGTTAATATGAATGCTTGGATGAAATGGTTGGTCTGATAGGTAGCGAGCAGTGTAACAAGTAATTGTAGCGATAGCAGGGGATACATGAATGAGTCCGTACTTACAGAAACGGTGAAACCAGGGCTGTAATGATACTAAAATACACGGGGCTGAGCTCATATATGTGTGCACGGACGATCTGGTTGGTCTGATAGGTACGGAGCAGTGTAACAAGTACTGTAGCGATAGCAGGGGACATGGAACTGAGTCCGTACTTACAGAAACGGTGAAACCAGGGCTGCAATGATACTAAAGGACATGGGACTGAGTTCATATCCTTTGAACACCTGTAACGTAATAAAACGTATACGCGGGTTAAGACAGGTTTGGCCTTCCATAGAAGTGACAGTGACCGTATGGAACACGTTTTGTCTGTATGAATTTAAAGGCTATGCCGACAGCTCCTGACTGTTGAAAACTCAGACGTCCGAGGCAAATGCTGACACTTTTAGACGACCTTGAAAATGACCTTGGACACAATTTTACCAGCTTTGAAAATTTTCATTTTACCAACGTTCGCGTACAGGCCCCTGTGGGATAGTGTTTTGAGCGCGTGCAAATATTTTTTCACAGACATAAAGCAGACATGTCGTACTCAAACCTAGATATATTGACATCTTATGAGAACGCTTGAAATTGACCTCCCGTTAGCAAAAAAAAAAAAAAGAAGTCCATGCGCAGGTTGCGGCAGGGTGACCCCTGCGCGTGACCTCTGTAGGTGGGCCAATGGAAATTTTACTTTCATGTTACAGCTCAATCTATTTGCTGACGTATACAACACGCGCAGTAAACCGAAAGTAGCCAAAACGTGATGTACAGTGTTTACAAAAACGCATGCATGTCTGTCGAGTGTGTAACAAAATATGCCGGTGTCCAAAGGTTATGAATGCAGGGACGAAATTGATGGTCTGAAAGATTGGGAGCAGTGTAACAAGTACTGTAGCGATAGCAGGGGACACGGAACTGAGTCCGTACTTACAGAAACGGTGGAACCAGGGCTGCAATGATACTTAAGGACATGGGACTGAGTTCATATGAATGCAGGGACGAAATTGATTGTCTGAAAGATAGGAGAAGTGTAACAAGTACTGCAGCGATAGCAGGGGACACGGAACTGAGTCCGTACTTACAGAAACGGTGGAAACAGGGCTGCATTGATACTAGAGGGCACGGGGCTGAGTTCATGTGAATGCTGGGACGAAATGGGTAGTGTGATAGGTAGGGAGCAGTGTAACAAGTTCTGTAGCGATAGCAGGGGACACAGGCTTGAGCCCGTACTTACAGAAACGGTGGAACCAGGGCTGCATTGATACTTGAGGGCACAGGGCTGAGTTCATGTGAATGCCGGGACTCAAAGGGATGGTCTGTTATATAGGGAGCAGTGCAAGAAGTACTTAATTGATAACAGGGGACACGGGGCTGAGTCCGTGAGACTGGGTTGATGCTTATAGAAACATTGCTACCAGTTCTGTATTGATAGAGGAATCAACGAGTTGAGTTGATATTAGAGGACATAGAACTGAATTTATAAGCAGGTGGAAAACTAAGAATGCGATATCACATGAGATGGTATTATATGTAAGGACATGGGGTTTACTTTACTTTACACGAAACCGTGGGTATACTTATGGAAGCAATAATAAAAAGGCTTTACTGACAGAAAAGAAAACGGGAATAGGTCCGCGGGGCTATGGTGATGCGTGTAGAAATGATGTTACAAGGGTTGATACTTGAGGACACAGGGTTGACTTAACGAAGCAGCGGATACTAGTGTACTGGTGAACGAATTTTACAGATAAAAAGGAAGACGGGGCTATGTGATGGCTAAGTACACGGGACTATGGTGTGGTCTGAAACATACGGAGCTGTTCAAGTAACTTAATCCTCATGACTCTACATAAGTTAATGTGTGTGTGTGCGTGCGTGCGTGCGGGTGTATGTAGTTTTTACATTATTCAACCGCTATTTTCAATTTTTGAGCATTCTCAACATATTATTTAATCCTTAATTCTGTTCAAGCTCTCAGTACAATCGGAGATGATACTTTGAACTTACTTGAAGTATTAAAAGAAACTGTTTTGTCATGTTTCTGTAAATGTCGGGTAAGTAGGAAAATCTGTCTATGCTGCAGTAACTGTGAGTAAATCGCTTCTGAAGCTTCGTATCGGGCTTTCGTTGTTGAAATGATATTCGGTTATACATCGTTAGCCACCAGTGGATACGTTGTTGAGCTCTGTCCTGGTCACATCCACACAACGAGCTCCGTAGGAGTAGGTTTTCAGTCGAAATTTTGCAAAATCGCACGGAGTCCGTATCGTTGACTCATGCGAGCATCGTACGTATTTTTTGAACTCGTAGAGAACTCGGTGACTCGGTTCTCAAGCTCGTGTAATGCCTCGGTCACATATCCGTACGGTGTCCGTACGATTTATAAAATCGCACGATTCCACCAACTTTTAAAATCCGTACGGTCTCCGTACAATCGTAGCTTCTGGTCACATGCCTACGGGCTCCGTACGATGCAATCGTAGGATATCCATACGGACATCGTAGACAAGTCGTGCGGTGCTCGCAAGGAGCTCGGACGTACCTCGTGCGATGCACGTGTGTTCATACGGCGGCCGTACGGTGTCCGCACGGTGTCCTGGTTTTATATCACCTTTAATCGTCATGGATGTCGTACGGAGTCCGTACGGTGAACGTTAGGCCCTGCGGGCCCCGTACGGACATCGCAAGTTCCCCGCCCGGTGTCCGTAGTATCGTACGGACATCGTACGTTGACCGTGCGACCATCCTGCGATAGTCGTGCGAGCACCGGCAAGTTCTTACGGGACTCGCGGTGTTCCAAATTCGCACGGACATCTTGCGATGCCTGTATGAGCTATGCCGGGGCCCTTGCGAGCTGCTCACGACGTCGAAAATTTCTACGAGCTCTGCGACAGCTCGGGAGCTCGGTGAAACATTCTCACCGAGTCCCCGAGTCCTCTACGAGTTTAAAAAATCCGTACGATGCTCGCAAGAGTCAACGATGTTCCTACGGACTCCGTGCGATTTTGCAAAATTTCAACTGAAAACCTACTCGTACGGGGCTCGTAGCGTTAATGTGACCAGGGTATAAGTTTTCGAAGACGGTGACAGCTCGCGAGGGTCCCGGTAGAACTCGTACGTGCACCGCAATAGCCCCGGTAGGGCTCGCACGGGCATCGCACGATGTCCGTGCGGATTTGAATCACTGGGAAGCCCGTATAATAGCTTGCCAGTGCTCGCGCGACTGTTGCAGGGGAGTCACACGGTCAACGTACGATGTCCGTACGATACTACTATGGAACTTGTGATGTCTGCACCGGGCATGCAGGGCGTTACCTTCGCCATACGGGCTCCGTACGAAATCCTTGCAGATTCAAGGTGATTATCAAACCAGCAATATCTTTGAGCGCCGTGCTGACACACGTACGATGTACAAGTACGCCCTAGCTCCTTGCGAGCTCCACACGACAGTACGGATATCCTATGATTGCATCCTCAAAAAGATCGTACTGGGTAAGGTAGGCATGTGACCAGAAGCTACGATTATACGGAGACCTTACGGAATTTAAAAGTTGGTGAAATGGTACGATTTCTTAAATCGCACGGACATCGTACGGATATGTGACCGAACGGGGACACATATGGAATGTGTAGAACCAAGACCTGTGTTTCAACAATTGACTTTATAGGGCTTCAGATATACTTAAAAAGGAATAATTAGGGCTATTACGGGGATAGAGGCTTATGGGATACAAAAGGGCGCGAGAGTCTTTATTGATATACGGAAACCTGGAGCTCTAGGGAAACTGTATGCAGCCGTGTAAATAGGGGCTACGTGTTTAGGTCAAAGAGATGTGTACATGGTATATGGGGTACATGGTATTTGCGGTCAGAAGGGCACTGGTCCGATTTGACAGGGCTTCCATTCAATGTCAAATGGAAGTTATGAATACGCATTAGATGTGAAGTCGTGTGTTTTCAGTTGCTGCGATGATACTAGTATTTGTGGATACAGGAAGAGTAAAAGGGAATATTAGTACATAGGGAAGTGGTGTTACAAGGGCCCATGTTGAACACGGGGCTCAGTTCGCAGGGCTGCGAGAAATCTTAGGGACAAGGGGTAACCACGGATCGCATTGACACCATTTGATTTGAAAGGGATTTTATCAAGGTCCGTCCAAAAGCTAAATTTTTAGCTTCTGTTATTGACACCAAGAGACACGGACTGAATTTATACGGATTCTGTGAGACTAGGGGATACGGGGCTAACTTCACGAGACTGCAGGGAAACTAGAAGCCACGGGGCTAGCCACACGGGGCTAACTTACTACTTATAAAGCATTGTCCATTTACTTTCAAACATTTTCATTGTTTTTACTTTTCCAAATTTTGTGATTTCAATGATTCGGTCCTCTTTTGTTCATTTTCTGAAAATTACGTGACATTTCCCACGATATAATTTTCAAGTGGTATATGATCGCTACAATGTGAACAATAAACGGTTTTTGTGAATTGATCTACAGATATAACTGTTTATACTTTAATTTCTCGTTGTTTATTATCTGCATTCAGTTACTGTTAAATTAAGTTTCTTTGTCTATAACAGCTCCCATTACAGCATATTTTCGTGATTATTATCTCAAACAAGAAGTATCTGACCTTTGTCCACAAGTCCACAACCGAGGACTATATGTTTGCTAGGTTCTGTCTGTCTGTATGTCCGACTGCATTTTGTATCCGCGCTGTAAATTCTAAATTTACTTCACACGAACAGGCCTCCAGGCTGCCAACTACACGCCACTAGACCACAAGGCTGCTAGTGTCACGTACATAATAAGTAGCTAACTTCACAGACAAGTTGCAGTGATGACTTCTTTTGGCAAAAATTCACATTCAACGTTTTAAGGGAAGTCATTATAGCAAAATCATACTGACACTTGTCAGTGGTTCTTTCCCTTAATTCTGGATAAAAGACTTAGAGTCTGTTATTCGTTGTTGTTGTATGCGTTTAACGCCCGTTTCAACAGTATTTCGGTCATTTCACAGGCGGTTAACTGATTGCAGTGACTTCCTGCAGTGCCTTAAAGTGACATTATACGCATCTTACTGTACATAGTGTATTTCTCGTGACAGTTTTATAAAAGCAATTTTCAGTTGCTATGCAATTAAATGTTTTAAATTAATGATAATGCCGCATTAGTATTTGAAGTTTGTGCTTTAGAAATAAAAAATCGGACTAATTAAATAATAGTTCCTTTCTTCGCAGTGATCTCCTTTGTGTTATTGTTGTTGTTGGTATTGATTTCGGCAGTGTACGGAAAGCAACGCCTGCATGCAGTTTTTTTAATTGACTCCCACCAGTCAAAATAGGAAAAGTAATATTTGGAAAGTTATTGTTTCGTACTGGTAGCAGTGTTTTGGGTTAAAAGCTATTATTTCCTCTACCTTTTTTACACACACCCATTTCAGCTGGATTTTTACTTGAAAAAATGCACATAATTCCACTTTAAGAAGCCATATTCAATGTGTAACCGCGATGTCCAAAAGTACTAGTACATGTATATTGTTTTCAGTATGTTCTAACTTGCTCTCCTGTGAGTGTCAGCTAACTTGTGTAGTTTAATTAGCTTTCGGCGGGCCCAGTTTCAGCTCTTGCTGGATGGTATTTCCATGTAAATACTAGTAAATCCCTTGTCGTAACATCTAGTCTCTTCCACTTCAGTCATAGGAATGCCGATAATCTTGATGTACCAGCTTTAAGCCTTCTGCTAAGGTGGCAGGAGATGTACAGGGCATTTATGTGTTGTAGAATATGCCTCCGACCCCATTCCGTAGTAACTTCACAAGGAGACCATCAGTCCAGTTTTTCTCAAATGCTCTTGAATGGTGAATCCAAGTAACACGTATAACTTATTTTTCTTGGAATATGTAGTGTTGTCTTTTGTAACGGATTTGTCTGAAGCCAGTCTTTCGGTAGCAATAGTCTGGTTGGCATTTTTTCATTAGTCATTTTTTGTGTCGCCCTTTCGGTGAAAAGGCGATACATAAGGATCGCTTTGTCCGTCCGTCCGTCCGTCCATCGGTCCGTCCGTCACACAAACTTAACGTTGGCTATAACTTTGCCATTTCTTAAGATTTCTTCATAAAATTTTACAATTGTATTGCCTATGACAAAGGTTCATGACGCCGACATATTTTGTAGGTCAAGGTCATATTTGACATAGTTATGCCCCTTCTTGTACTTAGATTTTGTCATGAAAACTTAACGTTGGCTATAACTTTGCCATTTCTTAAAATTTTCTTCATCTTACTTTCAAATTACATTGCTTATGATATAAGGGTTGTGATGCTGCCAAAATTTGTAAGTCAAGGTCATATTTGACAGAGTTATGCCCCTTTTTGTACTTAGATTTTGTCACAAAATTCTTGGTTATTCAAAGCGTAAGAGGGTGACACAAGTGTTCTACTGAACACCCATTTAGTTATGTCATTTAAACCAGGTGATCTTTTTTTTTATTTTAACTGATTCAAGGCTTTGTCTAGATCATTTAGGCTGAGGCCTTTTTAATTACGTCCTCTGAACTATTGTTTCTCCCATTTCGTTTCTCTCTCTCTCTCTCTCTCCCTCTCCCTCTCTCTCTCTCTCTCTCTCTCTCTCTCTCTCTCTCTCTCTCTCTCTTTACCAATGTTAGGATATCTCCTTTGGCTTTTTCTAACCTGTCGCCTAACCTTGAAAGGATTTCTCTTTGTAAGGTGGGTCTCTTGAATGCAGCAGATTTTGATGCCCTTTGCATACAGGATACTTTCTCATTTCTTATTGGAGAGTCATGCATTCCAGTCTGAAGTCTGAAAAGGTTTTGCTTTGGCTTCTTCCATGTCAGTGTGTAGCCAATACATTTCCTCACTCGTTGCCGACTCTAAATCAAGCTGCGTGACCTCCGTCAGTTTAGGGTGGAATCTGTCGAGGCTGCTTCTCCCTGGAGAAACCACAAATATACAGCACCATCGCGATGTGCTCTAGATAACTGTGCAAACATTATGGAAATGCAGTATATCATAATTTGTTATAGAGCGCCAAACTGGCCATGTACATCTGACCCAGAGCTGAAAGTATGTTCACGGGCATCAATGATTGACATTAGACCTCCTCTGAGTCCCTTGCAGTTCAGCCCGAGGCCGCGAGGTGATCAGTGCTCTTATGTTGCCACGAAGAGGCACTTCATATGACTTGTTCGTGGAGAGGAGGAGAATTACGCAGTCGGCTCCATTTTCGCACAAGGCTATCCAGCGGCAGCGTCTGAAGTCAAGAGGTGACATGTACACTACATTCAGCACATCACACTAGACGCATCACATGGACCTAACTGACATACAAATGTATGTGTGTGTATGTGTGTGTACGCCGTGCGTGCGTGCGTGCGTGCGTGCGTGCGTGCGTGCGTACGTGATGATATTTAAATGTGAGGGACGGGGACATTTCCGCTTATCTGCTGTATATCTCTAGGTCAGATGATCCTATTGCAGTCCGGATGAGGGATTGGCTTAAAAAAGTACAGGGAAAACCGTAAGATTAAATGAGGCTTACCTGATTGGTAGAAAAGGTTGTGTTTACAAATGAAAAATACTCATTTGAAAAATAAAAAACAATGCCTTCTGTACGGAAGCACAGAGGTGACATGTGGGAATATTTTTTATATTATCACGTGGCCACGTGATAATAAAAAGAAAAAGAAAAAAAATATCGTGGCACGCGATAAAAAAAGAAAAGAAAAAAAGTTATAGTGGCCACGTGATAAAAAAAAAAAAAAACAAGTTGGGCACGTGATTAAAAAAAAAAAATAGTGGCACGCGTTAAAAAGAAAAAAGAAAAAAAAGATCGTGGCCACGTGTAAAAAAAAAACAAAAAAACGTTACGCGTGGCGCGAAAAGAACGCTAGCGCGTTTTGTTTTCGTTCTTCTTTTTCCGTGGCCCGCGACTTTTTTTTTTTTTCTTTTTTTATCACGGCCAGTGTCGTTTGTTTTCGTCCCCTTTTTTCTTTTTTTTATCACGTGGCCACGTGCGTTTAGTTTCTCGTTTTTTTTTTCCCCCCCCCCCCCCTTTCCGTGCCCGCGACTTTGCCTTTCGTCCCCCCCCCCCCCCCCCCCCCCCCCCCCTTTTTCTTTTTTATCACACTGGCCACCCCCGAAACTTTTTTTCCGTTTTTTTTTTTTTATTACCGTGGCCACTGAAACGTTTAGTTTTTCTTTTTTCTTTTTTATTACCCCGCCCACGCATACGTTTAGTTTTTCTTTTTCTTTTTATCATGCACAACACTATGCCTTCTGCACGCGAATGAATATTTTAGGACTGGTTATCATAATAAATAACATTGAAATCGCCATATGAATAGAAGGTGTACAAATGCGGTTTAGACCCCTAAATCTCACCTGACTGAGTGGGGTGGTTTTCTCCCTTGCCAAATTGTAAAAAACTTGGTTGGTCATGCCCATATAAAAACAGCATTTTCTGGTGTCTGAGAGACTATTCTGTTCGAAATAAGCAATTTCATTGGTCAACACTCTTTAGGTGGGTATGATACAGGGTCACCTTTTGACTAGATTTATAATGTAAGCCAATGGGGAAAACAATAGGAGTATCTGACCTCTAGGGATGAGGTGAACCTGGCATTATTATTTCGATCTGTATTTAATCTTTTCTTCTACCAATTTCCTAATGTGTTTCTTTCTTTTGGGAACACGGTCATCAACTTACGCTTTTGTCATTGCTATCTTCGTCAAGTTCAGACGAATCTGTTTCTTACATTTAAATTTATACAATTTTAAATAGTTTGTAGGAAATCATAAAATAGTCAGTAAAGGATATGGATCAAACCAAACCATACATATGTCAGCACAAACTTACAGACCATCAGACAGTACAGCCATTAGACAGTGCAACCATTGTGTGTTAGAAATGACATGTGGCCATGTCGGCAAAATCTTTAAAATTGTTGTCTTGCTTTGCTCTGATTTGACGAAATATTCCACCAAAATATTGCAACCGACATGAACTTATCATCAAAGGCAAAGGCAATTATTTTTGAATTGCTTCCCTTTAAACGTTCACGATACACATGTAAAGGGACAGTATTTATGTGGTTATAAATAAATTATTTCTTAGTAGTGATTTCCCTTTAGTTTGCAAATATTGTTATATAGCCAGCAGTTAGACTTTTTTCATGGTACATAATTTCATGCCATCATAAATACCATGATTACGTTAGTAGCCACGCGCATCAGATATGTCGGTAATGTTCTAAAACCGCTAATTGATTCCTGGAATAGAATGGCAGAAATACATGTATAGTGTTTCATGGTAGTTTACATGAAATTTGCTTGTAATACAGAATACATAAATGAAGAAATTATACAAATTTGATAATGAAAATTTCACTTTCTATTCAGGAAATTGTTAAGACGAAATTTAAGTCCATAACGGTGATGCCATGACCCCGCGACACCGGACCCCGTTTAATTGGCCTACAAGGCATAAGGGAATGTCTTCCCGCTAGTGCGTCCGTATGTCTGTCTTGTAGTCTTTGTCACATTTTAAGGATATTTGCATGTACGACTACATTGTCCTGGTATAACAGTTTGCCTACCTCTAGACATAAACATGAACTTCTTTTGCATAGAAAAATGCTATCCATGTTAATTTAGTATGTATCCGTTTTCTGTACGCTATTTATATTGTTTAATTATTGCAGAGAAAGAGTTTGTTTTGTGTGTATGTGCAGCCTCGTGTTTTCAGTCTTTGTAACTAGTGTTAATACAAAAAAGAAAAAATGTAACTAAATCCAACATTGCAAGTCATGCAAAAAGCAAACCCACAAAACACAAAACATCAGTGTCTCGTACATGACGTGTATCTGCTGCACATTGTTAAATGTCTGTAAGAACACATTAAACAACTAATAGAAAACATTTAGAAGATCAACGGGGTCAGACATGGTTCAGTTGTGAATTTGATAAAAACACAGATAACGCGCACGCTCGCTTTCGGGTTATAATTATAATAGAAATAAAAGAGAAAGCTATATTGGCAAAGACAGGGTAAAAAGAGTAAGTTTGTGTTTTAATGTCTTTGGGTGTATTTAATCTTTTCTTCTACAAATTCCTAATGTGTTTATTTCTTTTAGGTGCAACAACTAGGGGATTGGGATTCTGAGCATGGGGAAAAGGGGACTATAGCGAAGGGACTGTGCGCACGGGGAATCAGATCGTGAGCGAGCAAGGTGAATGGGACTTTAAGCACAAGAAAGGAAGCCGTGAAATTTTGATTCGAAATTAAACATTTTCATATGAATTGATGACTTTGCAAGATCTGTATCAGTCATCAAGATTGTATTAACTACCTCCAACCGCTCGTTGTAACGTAAACAATTTGTGCGCTAAACCGCAGAAATATTAGTGGACAAATTAGGTCAAAAGTGTTTGATTAAAAGTATAAAAGAACAAAAGGGGCGAAACATAATTCCTGAGGCAAACGGACTCAGAATAGTGTGGTAATACTATCAGGATGCTGGATACACTGATATATAGATGCGGGAGGGGGGGGGGGGCTAATTACTTGTAACCCACGAAACTGGCACGGAAAGGGCGTATGGTCAATTCAAAAGGATAAATGCTATATATCAGTGGTCACTTAAGAGACCATGTTGAAGGAGAGGAGCATGTCTGCAACACTGTATGTGTAGGTAAAACAGAGACCGACCTTTATCCCACAAACTGTTCGTCTTTTTAGGCCCTCAGTCATCTGTAAGTGTTTGGGTATGGGTAAAATATCGCACTGTATTCCAGCTGGGATCTCGCAAGGAAATGGTATAAAGGTGCGGTTTTACGTAGAAACCCTGAAGTTTGCTTAGCTTTCTTTAAAGACGACACGTGCTGAAAAGACAGACATGGAGATGTGTTGGATATCTCGCCTTTTGCACTTACCTGTAAACTCCAGAGTTGTTCTTACGACATCTCACATTCATCCGTTCATCTTATTTCAAATGCCATCTCCTATGAAATCGCTCTATGGGAGCTGATGAAACTTAGCATTCACGTTGCCTTGGTGATCTTCTGTCAAAGTCTTGCAGACATCCGATTTCCATGGCAACGTCAATAGAAAAATTAGCATACTAGTACATGACCCCAATTGCAAGTAACTCGAATTTCTACAGATCTACATAGAACACTTTTTGTTGAATAATTCAAACCTATCGGTCGCAATTTCAAATCATTTCACAGTACTAATTGTAGGTGACCCGCAACATATATTGTTAAAAGTAAATTTAGCAAAACATAGCTTCCAGAGGGCGTGACTGATTTGCCTACGTTGCTGTAAACTTTCAAAATCTTATTTCTCGTTATATTTTACGGCCTAAAGAGGTAAAACGGGTTTGGGGGCGTTGCTAATTCCTCCAATGTATTGATAGGGAGCTTTCACAAATGTCCCGGTCAGAAACCAATTGTTGATTTTGATTTTCCTTTAAAAGGAATAAGTCCTTGTGTGATGCTCCAGCATGACTGTTCAAGAGAAGTCGGTTCGTATCCAGAGGCCATATCTATTGTCCAGAAACCGTCGGCCAGATTTTTAATTAATATCGTTAGAGTGGTTCTTAGTTGACCTCTTTCAAGATTGATTAATCGAGGGATATTGATCTGTTAAAAATAAATAGCTGGTCTGAGTGACGCAAATTTTTCTCGTAATATACAAGAGAATATAATTATTATATTTATGTCAATCTCAGAAATTACTGTATATCATGTACTAGTTATAGCGATATAGAGTCATCGTCTTCTGTTGTATTGAAGATTCGAGCAACTGTTCTGTTCTGTATACATGGTTATTAGGTTTCTAACAATAAATATTCTACGTTAACATTTATTGTAGGCAGGTATTTTAAATTACTTTTTTGTGTAATCGGATTACGCCGGACAAATGTTACTATACACCCCATGGTTGTCATCTCCACGTTGCCTGTGTATTGTTGTTGCATGCAATAATCACTCAAAAAGTGCCACAGGCCCAATACACAGCAATATTTGACAGTAATGGTGATACTCGTTTAAAGTGACAGAAAATTCAACAAACTGACGCATTGTTACGTATGCAACCGTCCGCTAGTAAAACATAGACGTGCTGACCTGAAGCCTGGGGGCCTTTGAGGCCACAGTGTTATACCAATGTAGGTTAATTACTATATTATTATGTATATATTAGACTATATCAGTAATTCATTATACTATACATGTCAGTCTCTAAAAAAGATGAATTCAACAAAAAATGCACATACGGTGTTATATTAAAACAAACTGATGAACAAATTCAGTATTCATTACAAACAAATATCAATGAGTAAATCAAAGATAAAAATCAAACGAAATTGAAAAATATAAATTGAATTATGGAGATTAATAAAAGAGTTCACCAGCGGAAGTATGGCTACCTTTGTCAGGAAAATGTCTTCATTACATGACCAAAGCATTCCCTTTATACACAAACCTGGTGTTTGTCAAGGCAATTTCATAGGTTTCCGATGTAAGAAATCTTTGATAAGCGTTATTTAAATGGCAGAGAATGATGAGACATGACCTGTTAATACGCCAAGGAGATTGCTCTGTATAATGGATCATCCTGTCAAACACGTCATACAGTTTCTGTTTGCAGTCTAAGAGTAAGAGAGAAAACGTATGTCTCCGGGCGCCCATCATTGTCCATGTAAGGAAATATTACGAACTGTAAATAGCCTAGGATGTAGTTACTGACGTAGCAGCAGTACGAGCATGTCACGTATGCACACACGCACGGGAACACAAATAGATAGATTTTTGGAACATAAGAATAATCATCAGTCAGTTCCTGGCATGTTGTAATACAAAAAGGTTTCAAATTTAATTCCAATTAGAGATGTACGTTTTACACGGCATGCTGTTCAGTCAGCCTTTGTTCAACTGTTTTAAAATTGTTCCCTTGGGATTAAACTTGAAGTTAAAAACGCCAAACATTACATCAGTTAAGACGTTTTAATGTAAATAGAGTCAATTGTAACAGAGCCCTGGGAAGTTCTTGCATGCAATGCCGATGTATATATGTCAGTTTATAATGATTTATTTTAACTCTAATGCCAAACAACTTTACTAACCTTATATATCAATCATTCCATTATTCTATTTTTTCTTCCGAATCGTTAATAAGTGGGAGAAACAATTTCCATAACTGGTGCCAATTTACTGCTAAGTCGACTGCATGAGGTACATGTGATATCAGGTATTTTGCCCAAATATACATTCCACAATTTGGTAGGACCGGGGATCGAACACGGGTCGTCCTGGTTACTAAAGTTGTACGCATTTAGAAGGATATCAAAATGCACGGTGCTTTCTTCACTGTCGTGTTCGATACTATATCGGCGATGTGTTGCTGTACGTGCGAGTGAATGCATGTTTTTACATAGAGCAAGGTTCATCGTTTTGCGGTAGTGCTGCCACATTCATCATGTTTGCATGTCACGTATGCTTTGTCAATGTGTGTGTCTAATTTAAGTGTCATTGTAAATGATGAATTTTGTATATGAATAACTTTGAACGATTCGCTCTTAGGTCACGAATGTTACATGACTATAGTGTAAACATGACTAAATGTCCATGAACCCTCGGTTAAGGGAATAGTGAAAAACTATCAGCTCGCCTACGTCGTTAACATTGATAATGCTTATTATTGCTAAGGTGACGGCCTTCTTGGCTCTTGAGCCATAATCGTTTACTTTGACATATAGTTTACCATACCTAACTGTGCGGATATTGTCCTCCGTGGCTAGATATACCTGACAAATGACCATAGCGTCATAGTTTACTTTTCACTGCACCGGTCATTATACTGATCAAACATTGTCGCAAAGTCGGACAATCACAAGGCACAAACTCGGACAACAGATTATTGAGTGACCTTAACAGTATACATAAATGGTTTATGAGTAAGACTTCATATAATTAAATGTCGTCTTCTTTTTCTTTTTTTTAAGTCTACACATGTATCGTGACACAGCGCAAAGTGACAAAACCTGTCTTGAAAAAATATCCATCTTTCTCTTTGAAAGACGCTTTAGCATTTCCATCATGCTTTTTCTGGCTTACCGCAATAACAGCAGCTCAAATTTATATTCTCGTGTAACCAATGAGTCTTAATATTTCACACTGTCTTCCTTCTTCACCGGTGTTAGTCGGCCTTTAATTATGTTACAAAAGTTAATCATGTCTCGAAACAAAATGTCAAGCGTGACGTCGTGTTTGTTTCATTCGAGATACAAAGGCGAGTGTTTTTGTCGAGGTAACCACGATTTTACATTGATAACAAGCAACTGCGTGAGTAGTGTGCATACACTTTATAAATATATTTGCAACAGCAGTGGGCGGTCTCAAATTTGTGTTGATGTTACAATGATTGAGTCAGCATGTTTGAGTCAAGATAATGTATCCAGTTATAACTTCATTTGTACTTTAAATTATTCATTAGCTAAGCTTAGTTTTCACTGATTCATACGAATTTATTTGAAATTTATTAGTAGAATCGTACTTAATTCCGCTTCCTGGAAAAATAAGAAATGATGACAAAAGAAGAAACGGAAAGTCCCGCAAAGGCTTGAGCCCGACACCTCCGAATTAAATGATTGAACCCCGGGCAAAATTTACCGAGCCGATTTTCTTACGCAACTCCTGCTTTATTTTTTTAAGTGGAGCTTTGAAGAACACAAATTAAATCAATCTGTCAAAATATTTACAGGAAGCTGATAGTGAAGAAACCTGAATCGCGAGAAAAAATGACGTAACTATACACGACTGACAGTTTGTTTATAAACAGATATTAGATTAGACAGGTTCTGTCGTGAAATTTTAATAAAATATTTCCTTTATTTTTTTCCAGCTTTGGACCGAACTGATGACGGAACTCATTTTATGCATGTACTTATTTCAAAACATGTCAACTTATAAATACTTAATTTAATTATATTATACCAGTATGGAACTAGACTGAAGCGCTTTCAAATGATTTATACGAGCTGTAAAATGAAGAAAAAAACTGATCATAGTTATGCTATGATGCCAACATCAGCTGACGCCGTCACTGTAGAAACATACCGTGCTGAATAATATGCATGCACATTTGTAAGTATCCAAAAGATGCTTAATGACACACATGAAAACGTAGGGAGCTTTTGCCATTCGAGGGGATTTTTATACTGGAACACGAACATGCCACGGCAAGCTTCATCTATGTGTTGAGCATCGTTTCCTAGAAACTAACCACCCCACGCCCCCGCCCGCAACCCCAGCCCAACAGGCGGGACAGAAAAACCTTTGGTGATTTGGGAATCTGAAATTTTAAAATACTGATGCTACGCAAACGGAGAAAAGACTTATCTCACGGCTGTATCATACATGCGAGTGGTTCATCATGTACTACTATAGTATATCTTATTGTACCGGAAGTCAGAATTATGAATCAATTAGCAAAACATGACTTTTAGCTAATACAGCTACTTGATAACCAAACTTATGCACGTATGTTGCACATAGCACCTTATTTCTCCTGAGCCGAGTTACATTAGTGATGCTGTTATGCAGAGAGTTTATGAACCGGTATCTTAGATTTTCTCATCATATCATTAAGTTACATAGTATCAGATTTACACAGTTAACATTCTGTAAATTCGGTGGTGATTCTGATGCAAGTTGTGCCAAACAGCTTCGGGCAAGGTACAGTGATTCAAAGTATTGGTATCAGTGCGGTTTACCTTTGCTAAAATGTGCCATCTTGGTGCACTTGGTTGGCTTTTTGAAGAAATTTAATATGTTGAATATAATCTTAACACTGTAGCTTGGGGCCAGGAAAGTGTATATATAACACAACAATTATCTTTCTTCCGTCACTTTATTTCCATAATAATACAGGCCTTGTCAAGCCATAATGAGAACTTTATTTTCTCTTTATTACACATTTAAAACATTTTGATATTATATTATATACTGTCTCATTTTGAATGAATCAACTACATTTACACCGCGTATAAAACGCTGAACGCTGCAAACTTTCGCTCTCTGTCTGTATCATTCATTATGCCATATGTCAATATTCACAACTGCTACTAATTAAAAAATATGAAACATGCGGCGACAGCTTTTCTATTCAATTAATGAAAAACATGTGCGTTATTTTCCACTGTCATGCATGATAATTATTATCGACAAACTTAAAATACAGCAGCAAAAGTATAAATTAACAGCAAAAACAAAACAAATAAATAAAATAAATAGGAAAAGAAGATTGTTAGGCCACATATCTGATTGCTGATTGCTTTAGTCAGCTAATAAGTCCAATGCTTTATTATGAAGTTATAATTTCAAACTTGAACTGTCTCTCGATTTGTTATTTAAAAAACAATACAAAGTCTGTTAGCTTATAAAATCATTTTGGTGAGAAATATAGACCAGAACAAAAAGACATAATATAAAAGAAAAGCTTTTTTTCTGATTTTGGTCATATGTACTTAAAAAACACAGAGTAAAATCATTGAATCTGAAAGTATAAATAATATTGCAGGTTATAAATAAGGATTTTTGTTTTGGATATCAATTGTTATGTGTTTCAAAAGATGGTTTAATGTTATGTGGGCCTTTTATTCGGACCTACTTCTTTTATTTACCTAAAATCTTAGATAACGTACAGAAACATTTCATCTGTCAAACCTTGAATTAAATTCAAACCTATTTCACAAATCGAGCCCGAGTTTCAATTTAAATGATAAATATTATCTTTAAATCAGTAAACCAGTATATGTATAAATAAATCTGTAATGAATTATTGATTTCGGGTTCATTACTTCTTTAATATCTGTTAAAATATGATACGAGTGACAAAGGAGTGGAGCTGATATGGGTGCCACACCTACAATATAGCCGGGCAAACTAACAGTTTTCTCAAGGCCTACTTTAAACTTTATATCCTGAGATAAACACTGCAATAAACAAAGATACATAATGCCAAATTTATATTTTCAAAGCAATCTGAGATTTCACTTTTCAGAGTGACATGGAGAATTTTAAACCAGTCATGATTAAGGCCATGTTTTGCTTTTAGCCTGCTATTGTTAAATACTTTTTATCTACAGACAAAGACAGACTAAGTTACACTTTAATGTGAAATTACTTTAACTTCGTGGCTCAATAATCAGACAAAAATTAATAATCTTCAACAACCTTTACAATGTTTACATACTTCACCATGTAAACAGTACTTATCTATTTGAATAATTTCACAACAATGTATAAATCATACAGATACTTAAATTGTTTACAAACTTTGTTAAGAGCAACTGCATCACTGCCGCACTACTCGGCCTGGGATGGGTGTTACGTAACCTAGCTGCTGTGTGTTTCACTGATAACAACTTACAGGTAGTATTGTTTTACGACATGCGCAGCCATTGATTTCATTCCATTAAATCGTGTTAGACAGTTATAAATACTTTATATGTAAAATCATATTAAATCACCATCGGTCACGACCCGGTGTTACGTACAGTAGCGCACGTAATGGTGTCCCTAATAACAGTTTTAATTTGTGAAAGTTGTCGTCTTCACTTACGTGGTTAAAAACGTTTCAAAAATGAAGTTAAAAGAAGCCTGAAGTTTGCACGTATAGAATTTCTTTGTGATGTTTTATCATGATCTTTATCTAGCCTGTATTTATAATGGTATTAAGTATACATTAAAGAAAAGCCAAGATCTAGATTTTTTTTTTCTTCTCATTTTTTTGTAGATCAAATTTCCTGATCTACATCTTGTAGCTGGGCAGTAACGTAACCTTCAACTACCAACATCAAATGAAAGGCGAAATTACAAAGACGTTTTCAATGTGGCTTAGAAAACATGGATGATACAAAGAAATGCCTCTGGGGAAAAGACTATGTTTAACTATCCACAAAAGAAGGAAAGCAAACTTTGTGGCTGGTTTACGTTGTGCATTTCCTGTAAGATGCCATGAACATTTTTTGCATGTGATATTTTACTTTTTAACAAAAAAGCTTTTATCGACATCTGTAATAAATTTAGTTTGTCTTCAGTTATAAAGCAGTGGTGTATATAAAATATAAGTTTCAATTGCAAAAGAAAACGTAAGGTGTTTGCCTCTGATAAAGTTTTATCTGCACCACGCGTTATTTAGCTCTGCATGATTTAGGCTCTGAAAGACTATTTAGCTCTGATTTACTCTCTGAAAGACTATTTAACATTCTGTTAGTAATTTATTGACTTCAGACTTTCTTCTAATATATGTAAACGCTGTAGGAGTATTTGGGATTGTACGAGATAAATGCGGGAGCTCGACTTTGTCAGAAAGCGAGTAACTCTGACATTCTGTCGTCTGCTTCACGACTTCGTTACTCTTCAAAAGTCAATATTTCCTTATTAGGAAATTAGTGGCACAGCGTGGAAGTTATGTTCATAATCATTGGTATTTGAACAATCCTTTGTGTCTCAATACAGGCAGTGTCTGAGAGAGAATCAGACCTCCGTAATACAGTTAAGACATTGAAACTTAAACAGGAAACATTTAAATTAAAACACAAAAACCTTCAGGCTTTAACGAGACTAATTTTTGCATTGACACTTTCGACTGCTTTTTTTCTTAAACCTCTCAACTATCAAACATTCACCGGCTTGAGCGATACTAAAGTTTCTTTTATGTATAATATAACATGGCTTACTTACTAAATGAATCAATTACAGATATCAATTACACGTTTCGTTGTACAGATGTATATACCAGGGCACATTTCTATAAAAAAAAACAAGTAAATTGAACAATGTAGTGTGATACATAACCTCTCCTTTATGCATGCTATTGAAATGTACTATAAATTAAAAGAAGACAAGTTGTAAATGTATACGCTTAATTCTAATATTCAATCAATTCAATTCAAATAGTTATATATATTATGTATGTTCTGTTCTGTATAATTGATGTGTTTAAACAAATCAGATGCTACTGAAACAGACACAGCTAAGATAGACACTCGGAAGACTGCTGTTTTAACCCCTAGACCTGTATAGACAACCCCTTCGAGAGAAACACAGACAGTATAAATATAGAAACATAAATACACTACATAAAATAAAACGAATCAAATTCAAACGCAAGTACACTCTTTAAAGTCTTGCAGACTAGAATCTATAGTTCTAAATGAGCAAAATGCTGAGCAAGTCACTCTGGCTGCGCATAATCCACATTTCATGTTCAACTTCGTGATGAATTAATGTTGTTTTTTTCCAGGGAAAATGAATATAACTGCCTTAGAACATTTGAAAGAAACTTTACAGGAGCAAAGGGATACATAGCTCGTAAAATTGACATAAAACTTTCATAAATGTCATTTCACGTAAATCAATTTGCCGTGGCGCATGAAACACATGTTTATTTCATGTAGATTACAGAACGGGTTACAATTATGATTTACCAACATGTTACAGCTCACGCTGCAAGCCTTGTTACAACCTTCATGTATATACATCAGCAACATATATACATACATCATCTACTTGTATATACATCATCTGAATGTATTAACACCGGCCTAGTGTATATACACCGGAATAATGTATATACACCGGTTACATGTATATACATCATCTGCATGTATACACACCGCCTAATGTATGTTAATGCACTGGCTACATGTATATGCACAAGCTACATGTATATACACAACATACTAGTAGATTAATTAACTTATACCATCATGATCTTTCTAGATGACCTAATACATCTTTTTTCAAGTGTTCGATGTATCGACTCAATCAGTCTCATTACAAACTAACATTAGACTTGCTATTTGTTTGTCGGAGAATGTTTTAGCTTTGACAATTTGAAATGTCTGTATTCTACATGCAATAACATCATTATGTTTCAGGTACCTACTTCTACACCTTGTGTAACAGTTGGTCGATGTGGATTCTGTTTTTCTGTTCAGTATAGACGCGCGGAGAACTGTTGAAACCGATACGACCTACGCGTTCATTATCCAGTATGATAAAACATGATCGTTTTTGTTGTATTGAAAACATTGAAACAGATTGGAAATTCGCGAGATTTAAAACGTTTTCAAAAAATAACCTTGTCAATTTACAATTGAATTCTCAGAAACGAAAAATAGTTCTCAACGTCTCTGATAAACGGTTTACTAGTGGGCGTAGCAACACATATAGAAATGGTTGAAAAATTTGTATCCTAGATTGATTTAAAAAGACTACTAACTTGAGATTTATGATGAAAATTGATTCACTGTCATGTCGATTTAATTAAATGCAGTGTCATGAACAGTTATTTATTTTAAGTTATGTATCACATTGCTGTTTTGGCGATTAAATAAATTACTCTGCACTTTTCGTGCAGATCTCTCACTTGCTCGCTCTCTCTCTCTCACATGTAGCTATGTATCATGATTCTTTATAAGACAACGATATAGGTATCGTATGATTGATGTCAAATGCAGACAAGAATGTGTTGAAGGAATGAGATAACGATTTCTGGTCCAATTTTTGATCAAGGTCCAATAGATCTAAGCCATAAGTATTCTCCGCAACTATTTCAAGTCCATTAATTGCACTTTTTGAAGTAATATACGAATTATCTTTATCTGTATATAATCGCTTTTGAACACTACCTGTATAGTTTATTTGAACATCTGTTGATTTCACAAATTCTGGGTTCGACGAGTGTATTCTATCACATTCCGTGTTTTGATCACTGAATAAACTCTTCACTTCACTAGAATTTTGTATGTGCTCGGTTTTGTATATGCTATAATGCATGACTTCGCAATTTTCATGGCAAATTGTTTTGGAATTTTCTACATTATTGTTAATATTGCACCTACTTGCGGTTACTAATTCACCGCACGTGCCAATGTCACACCTGTCAACAGGTATTTCCTGTATCTCTGTTCTATTACCTAAGCAAGCCTGACGACTAGAATCATTACATGAGACTACTACATGTGTAATGCTCTCGTTAGAACTCGGGTTCGAGCTGTCATCGGAAACATCTAATGGGGTTAAAAGGCTGGCTTCAACTTTTGGGTCCGAATCACAAATATCCATGTTACATAACTCGGTCTGTGACTGACTCTCGTTGTTCGATAACAGAGGGCGGTCACTCGGTTTACATTCAGTATCGGTTTTTGTACTCTTGTCACTGGTTTCGCACTCAGTATCTGATTCCAGTGTCCTGTCACTGGGTTTATCATGAAACACGTTGTTCATGAGTGTCTCTGTCATATCGTCTGTTATTTTCTCATGAACCCCGCTTAGAAAAGGGTCGTCAAACAAGTACGAGTTAGACAGGCAACTGTTGTTAAGCACTCCGTATCCACTGAAAGACTTCTTTTTGTTTGATTCAAATTTCTTACATCGCAGTTTTTCTTCACGTAATTCCGTTTGCAGACGTCTCATCGTATTGTTTACGAGAACAGTTCTTCTGAGAAAGGCTTCGGGATCATCTAACTGTTTTAGTTTTTTTATTGAGATTTTCAAAATTTTCTTCCGTTCATCTTTTCGTGCCTTTGGTGTGTTTAAGAAGGGCGACACTCTCTTTGACGGAATATATACGTCATCAAACTCTACGACTTCCGCTTTTCGCTTGATTCCTTGATTTGATTGACTTAGATGATTCGGTTCTGCGGCTGTCTTGTTGCACATCTCGAACAAGTTGCTAACACTTCTCTCACCTGTGGATAAAGTAATAAAACATTATAGATCAATGTCTGTTAGCCTCTTCTCTTAACGATAACCAATGATAAAGGTATAGCTTTAACTCACGTTAAATTGTTTAACATTGTGCGTGTTACAACCTACTTATACAAAAGTTTAAAATGGGGTGAGGAAATAAACAGAAGTTAAAAGACGAGCACCTGCCGTGAAAACATCAAAGTCAATTACCGCAACATCAAGCGACGTGTTTAAACAGATTGAGTTTGGGTCATATTACTAAACCACTCTATCTGCGCTACCGACAGAGGCTCTCAACACAGACAGGTTTGTAGCCAGCATGAAAAAGCCATTACTCTTGTTTCTTACATATTTGAGACAGTTTGACTATTAGATTAAGAAACGACAAGAGCAGAGAGACACAAAAAGACATGATCACAGGCATATACTTTCGTAGAAGTCACAAAGAGAAGCGTATTGAATTCTCAAATACTTAAAACAAATTCGTTATTCACAGCAGTATTTGACCTTTTGTTAGAGCTACCGTTTCAGATTCGAGGGAAAAAAGTGCATTCAATGTAGAAAGAAAATTTTCTGTCAATAATAGTCCACACTAGACACTTCGCAAAATGGAAAATTTGCATGATTTTACAAAATGCATTTTACACTTTGCAGCTGTTAATAAATACAATGGTAGGAACAATTCATGTCACAATGTTTTATGGTATCAATAAATCACATTTCTATTACTAGCATATGAAATGTTATGGTAAAGCAGTATGTTATCGATTTTTTCCCCAGGAATTTCTTAATTGGATCTATGTCACATTATATATGTATGTTGACACAAATTTCATACACTTTAATTAAATAATGAATATTTTAACATTAAAACTACTTAAGTGTAAATCAATATGTCTACCAGCTAGCAAAATAAAAGAACTCTTATATATTTCCTCCATTTTCCTTTACTCTCAACTTAACATTTTAAAACAACGATAATCCCGTATTTTTCAAATCCCAATGATACCGTAAGCACAAACCCAAAGTGTTTTTTTTATAAAAACCCGGATCTTCTATCATGATCTAAAAATAATACCTTCAACACCGATATTTTCCGATTTTTTTTGGCAAACCTTAAAATGAATTAACAAAATAACCGTCGTATACCAATCTTATTTCCGTGTAATACACGTAAAGTTACAATATCAGCTGAAATGATTTTCTTAAATGATTTACAAATAAAGTATAGCAACCCCTTAGGCAGTTTAAACTGGTTATATTTAAAATGGTTGTGTAATCATTGATAACAAACTAATGAGGAAATTGACCTCAGGTTTAAGTATAGCTAAGTGAAATTCCACTAAGATAATATTGTTAATATTATTGTGTATTCATCATCACAATCATGTCAGTCATCGCCATCAGTATCAGCACTATTTATATATAATTAATACATGTACAGTCAACTCCGTTTATAACGAACTCCTTGTGATCCTTTAAATGTGTTCGTTATATCCAGAGTTTGTTATATCCATATAACATTTCCATATAAAATAAATAAAAAGACGTAAGAAAATTTGTTTCTTATATCCGGATTTTCGTTATATCCGGAGTCGTTATATTCGAAGTTTACTGTACTATTATAAATGTTATCTCTATTATTATCATTATTATTATTATTATCATTATCATTATCATTATCTTATCATTATTATTTTATTATTATCTTATTTTATTATTATTATTATTATTATTATTCAACAACTACTTTATGTGGTTGTGTATTTTTTATTATTATTATTATTATTATTATTATTATTATTATTATTATTATTATTATTCAACAACTACTTTAATGTAGGTTGTAGTGAATTTAGTTGTAGTAGTATATAATTTAACCGGGTACCGGTGTTAAATTAACATGATTCATGTAGTATTTCTCCAGTGATAATAAACTTATTGTGCAGTTATTGCGGTGAACCTTGAAATATGTGTAACGTCTTTGTGTGAATGTAATTTGAACATCAGTGATCAAAACTTTATTAACATTAAACTTCAAAGTCAGCTAAAAGACATGTTTGGAATCTGACGACCACGTACAAAAAATCATGAATGATTCAAACTGGTATATATTACATTTAATTTTCTCTTTTATGTAACAAAATACTTCATACGAAAACAATCATAATACAGCATGTTATACGTTTAATATGAAGTATAAACGTTCACCTAGTTTAAACATGACTTGAATTTCGGTGCGTGGTACATTGCGATACATGTACCCCCTGCGGTATAAAGCCATTTGTGCTTATCATCTCCTGAACATGCATAAAGCGTTATTTGAATAATAAACATCGTAGTTGGTCGTTTGAGAAAGAACCCACCATAAAGGAAGGAATTCATGATAGAAAGAAATTTTGTACGGCTAGTTACACAGATCATCTGAGAGAGAAGTTTTAGCTCTGGCTGTCAAAAAAGGTCAGATGTTCACGTGCACGAGAAAGCACGTGTTAAACATGCAGTACTGAAAGTAATGTCTTTGTTATCTTTCACATTTTTGTTAAGGTACATTTTTAAATCGCTATTTTCTATAAACGGAAAATTACTTCTGATTGCAAATGCCACTTGGGCTGATTTCAATGCCACATGAGCTTTTACTTCGTGGGGTTACAAGAATTCTTAATTGAGATGCAGTCCTGATAACGCCATTACGTGGTTGTTTTGCCTCCTACGGCGTCGCACAGAACTTAACAACCCATCGATTATTAATCCAATTCAATCGGACAATAACAACACGTCTGGTTATTTTCATTTACATTTGTGTGTATTAACGCTTAAAGTCATTAGCGTACAAATTTTGAAATTTATGACAGTCATTAGTAGGTACAATACACCAGGTAAGCAACTCTGTCATGAAATGACAAAATGTAACCCCGGGCCAAAATGGTGAAAGTAAACTTTTACTATCAGCGAATATTTACTATCCGTGAAATGAACTTTAATACACAAGTCAAGTCGATCTGCCCTCGAAGAGCACTTACAAATTCGTTCAGTATACGGAAATTTAACCTTTTTTTTATTTCAAGCCACTTAACAGTTAAAGAACATTTACTCCCTGACCTGAAGTGCGTTTTTTTCAAGATGCACAGAGAAAAAACACAAACTATCATTCTCGTCCCGTTTTTACATGGTCTATTATCGATTCAAAAATTAAACGATCCTTTATGTCTTCCAGCGTAATAATTTGAAGATTTATGTTTCTCTCTCGCTTTGTTGCAACGAAAATGTGGTATTTAAATAAAGAGGAGCTTTTCTCGACATGAAACAGAATGAGACCACCTGCTAGAGTTTTAATTTTCTCGAATATTTGTCTGACTTCTGTAGGATTATGGGGTAAAGTTAATCATAATGAATGAAAAACAGCTCTTAGTGAACAACATGTCTGGGCTTTCATGTTTATAGACAAAAAATATACCCCTCGTCTCTCGTGTTTACGAGCATGTTTATAAACATTCGTGTGAAAACGGTTCTTTCAATATTTTTAATGCCAGCTCACGGAGTTTACATGTCGCTAATTACATTTCTTCTTAATGAAAAACCAATGACTCGATGACACTATATGTATACATGATATCGGTTAATTATCTCATACTGCAAATAAGATACGAACTTGTGTATTTAACTGTAATAGTCTCTTTTAACTTTGCACTGAATGGCCATGTACTTTTATCTTGTTTATACCCTACAAATATTTACTATAACTGCAATGTGTACACGCATGACAGGGGCGAGACTTAATAAAGTGAAAATGATAAAATAATATCTACGCTACATAAATATATGTGTTGGAAATTGCAAGGACGCCATTTCGATCCGAGAAACATGTGTTACCTATACATAGACATATCATGCTAGTAATCTGTTAATAAAGCAACAGCTGACTCGACAGTACGAGGTCGCAGCACTAAGATTTATCTGTAGTATGATTAGAGGCAAGAACATCATGCGGCCCACCTTGTCTGTCTCACATGTATATGCATAGATAATAACACTTAGCATTATCAATCCTGGAATCTAACAGACCGATTCCTTACTTTTACTATAGACACGAACTTTCAACATGTACCGCGAAATGTCATTAACCATTTTAGCGCATTAATGGCATCTACGAGAAACCTCCCCGAGCGCCATATATATTATATTTATTTATTTACAGAGGTATATTCTCTTGTAAATGATAAATTTTCTTCTGGCAGACGACACCTTTAAACATCATTGCTATCGACAAAGTGACAATTTACATCAATATTTAATATGGTTCACTCCAAAATGCGATCATGGCTTTACTGTAGAGAGAGCTGCCAAGCTTGGTCTAGCAAACTATCAAATTCTTACAGATATCCTGGGAATCACAGACCCGTACTTCTGACGTAGAGATAGTTCTTCGCAATTCTAGTCTCATACAGGTTCTTGGCGACTAAAATAACGTCGTGCAGTACCAGAAATATTCTTAATTCGATCTTGCTACTGCATCGCTCAGTCGTAAATATTTAAGCCATCAAAACTAGTACGGATTTAAAACTAAGCAACAGAATTAAGTTAAGCTCATAAAGCTATCAAATCAAGTCGTGAAAGCACTCTGCACGAGGCTGTCCTATTGTCTTCCTGGATCAATCGCCATTTTCTGACAAGATCCCACTGATTGGTTTTTATCTAAATGTTTCCTCGTGGGAATTCCTTCAATAACCACAGACCTGGAATCTCCACAGCATCATAAGACTGAGCATATTGAATTCAACATGTACACACGCGGGCAATATATAATATTACTATACGACCCTTACCGACAAGGCAACTATTACGAAGCCTTTTCTCCGCCAAATACAATTATCAAACCGGTTAATCAAGCCAGATCGCAGGCAGATTACAACAATGGCTCAATAAAACAAATCGATGAGGAAACTTCGCTCTTTTAAGTAAAACACTTGCTAACAATTACTTGACAGTTCGGAAGCCATGTACAGATAATGATAACAAAAGGGTTACACTGTGCAGTATTATCAGGATTATGTTTCAAAAGCTTTAAACCTTCGGAACACTTCTGTTTTAATATTATATTTGCTACAAACAACGCTTATATCTAACAGAGAAGTTTTGCCCGTTTGGATTTAGCGTATCTTGGCTGACAGCATAATTAATTGATAAAATCACTGTATTTTGAAGATATTCATAAAATATGTCTCGCGGCAATCTTCTATCAATCTTTATTTGTTTACTGATAAATAACTATTTAAATAAAATTGGATCTATATGCATTAAAATGCATCACGCCAAGATGATTTCATGCAGCAGTTGCTGGTGTATTTGCACTTCGGTTATAAATAGATTTTTCCCATTGTGAAAACCTAGAACAAAACAACTAAGTAAGTCACTGATGAAATGATAACGGCATGTACAATATTGCTGAAGGACCTGCCAACTCTTATAAATGTCTTAGCTCCTGGCGACATATATTGAATAACCGCTTGTTTTATACGCTCTCAAACTCTAAAAGATCTCATATTACAATAACGGCAGACCAGTGCGAAAAATGGAGAAATGTATGTTTCTTCCATATATGGGTTTAAATCTTTATTGAATAATTATTTACTTTAAGCTTTACCGAAATAAAGACAAGGAAACTTCATCTGAATAGCAACATCCCGTTTGCATTAAATAGTTGACCTTGAGCAACGAATTAGATTAATAACATCTAATTGACACGCGGATGTTGTAAGCTTTTACGTCACAAGATGTCACGTGACCTTTTTTATTTACATTTATTTGAGAATGTTTGAACAATACTATGACGTTAAAGGTTTACAGCCAAACCTGTGTAAATGACCACCTCTGAAAAAAAGTCAAACTTCAAAAAAATACCAGTCTAATATTGATCTACAGTAGAAACATGCGAAACGACATGTCAACATTTCCTAACTGGTTAGTGGTCTTTGTTCACAGGTTTGACTGTATTTGTTGTTCTTAAACAAGTAGGGACTTGTGCAGAACATACTACTTACAATTTAGTGAATTTAGAGAATATTTATGAACCAAGACCCTGGTGTAACAAGGTACAGTAGATCCCGTAGTAACTTATCATGGCACAGGTAAATATTTGGCTACTTAATTCGTGTTTGTGAAATAATTCACGGTTCATTCATAAAAGTATAAAAACTGTAGATCTAGTGGTAAGTAACATTAGCATATTCTTAATGAAATAATAATAACAATGGTTAATATTAATAATACTACTACTACTAATAATAATAATAATCACAATATTTTTGTCAGAAAGTGGCATTAATCATACATTAAATAGTGATCATTAATGATTACTTATGCTGATTTGATTGTACCTAAATCCCCTTCAAGCAAAAAAAAAATGTTTCAATAAATTTCAAATTGTTAAAGCATGGCATCGAACTCGTCGGGATTCTAGTATTTGCCGGCTACAAACTGGACTTCAAATCCATAAAACACCAAAGAGAAGTGTTGAAAAATAAACTGATTCGAATAAGGAAATTTATTAAAGATGCCTACAGTAACCTTGTAAAGACGTGTATGCTTGAATTTGTTTAACCAGTGGAATTAAAAGTGCACTTAAGTTGAGAAGGAAGATGATAACAGAACAGATAACGACCTGCCTTTGTGGACGGGAGTAAACCGAAGTCCTCTACATCGCTACAGTTCGAGAAAGGGTAAACTAGCACTGCCTAACAATTGAAAAGCAAATAAATCTTCACCCATTACCTTTCCAGACGCGGTGATCAAACCATTATATGTTACTTCAACTATTGTAAACTTTTAAACTCCATCAGTATTTAACAAAAGAGGGGAAAGGTTCAGCCACACTGTTTTTAATAGAAAGATCTTTCAAGGGGTTGGTAAAGTGAAAAGGTCACCACAGAAGTTTAAAAGGAAATTAAAGAACGGAATCGGCGACATTCGGTCAGCGTGTAAATGACAAATGGAGAAAATCAAATTATCATGACAATGCAGTTTTAACACCAACGTGTAAATGATAAAGATTTAAACGTGTGATAAAAAAGGTATCACCTGTAAGCGCTGCCTGCGCCAGCTTGCAAGAAACTCTTGCTCAACTACGGAGAATATTTGTAATTTACAAGAAGTCCATTTACAAGCAGTTCATTTACAAGTAGCCAAGTTTCGATATGTCTTATTGAGAAAGAAACTATATCTGACGCAAAGTGACATAAAGTTAACAAGGTTTATTGGTATAAATAATCTTTTGTTAACTTTGAATGGAACGGTACTGCTTAACCCGTCGTGTATCACGGTAAGTTACATCGTGCCAAACAAAGAGAACGTTTTGACTTAAACAAAATGATATAAATACTGTTAATAAAAGGTGCTCTAGGTGCATTCAATTAAATTAAATGCATGTAATCAATTTCAGTAGGTGAAAGCTCGAGTGATTATTCATATTATATGACAGCTTAAAAGGCAAAAAATGTAAAATAACTAACCACTTGTAGCTAGAGTCTTTTCCAAGCTGCGGGCTCTGTCTTCAGACCTATGTTCCGTCTCGTTGGCATTATGCACGTTGAGCGGTTGATGTCTGACGCCTCCAGACAATCCATTTGAGACTTCAACTCTGCAAGATATCGACGACCCCGCACTAGCTTCAATCCGGCACGGAGTGGAGCATCTAGGATTTTCAGATAATCCGCAATGTGTATTTTGAGTATTTATCCAATTAAAGTCAAAATGTTCACAACTTTTATTTTGCAAATCAGTCCCGTCTTCCGTATAACTTGAACATGGGTTCGCATACAAAGGTGTCATGGATAGCACACAAGTCATATTCGTCACCTTTTGACAATAAATTAACTATAACGGGTTTTTTTTTCTAAACAATTTAACTCACATAACCAGTAAGTCCAATCGAACTCGAAAGACGGCACTATTAAACAATCAGCAACTCGCGCAATCAATACAATACTAGTTCCTTTCTGCTTGGGAAGATAATAACAACTGCGCATACAATACACCGCACGTCTTTTCGCTCCGGCTATCAATCGCACACTGACGTTATCCTGTAAGCTATTGAGTTCATGAATTAATGAGATGCACAGTGTAGGCAACGGGGAGTAACTCGGTTCATATATATGTGTATAACATGAAGTAAAAGATTCATTCTATGATAACAACTTTACAATAATACGGCTTATTTCACCGATTTAGTAGCTGGATATAAGTTATACGTAAACATTGTAAATAGATTTGTTTCGTGTTTACCTGATAGCCGGGGTTGTATTTTAACCTCTTTCTTTGTTGACATACAGATCATTGGAGATTAGATTATGTCGGTAGTAGGTGATGACCGTTTGGGCACGAGCCCACAGTTGTTTTACTGCTTTACTCTTTTCGATAAAATGCAACTGTTGTAAATTATTTTATCTTGAATTAATCTAAATCGTTCTTTTAAGATTTTTCATTATAATGCTTGACCAAATTTTATCTTAGGCCTGACAATAACCAGTGACAACATAAAATTGTAATACACTAAACTCCGTATATAACGACTCCGATATAACGAATATCCGGATATTAGGAACAAGTTTTTTCTGCCCGAGGTTTTTTATTTATTTATCTTATATCTAAATGTTATAAGGATATGACAGACTTTGGATATAACGAACACATTTTAATGATCCTAATGAGTTCGTCATAAGCGAAGTTTACTGTATAATTATATGTAAAAAATCAGTTTTCATGGCCTTTGAGTACCTTTAATGTGTAGTTCAGACCAAGTATTTCACCTGACTGGATATTACGCCAGTAATACTGATTATACGTTATATATTTGATATTATATGTTTAGGTATACATCCACCCGAAAGCACAGTATGGTCACATAATTGATACCTACACGGGGAAAATCTGGACGTATAGAAACGTCATGTATTACTTTGCAGCTTTAACTATTAGTAGAATTCCTAGAGGACAGATATGTGAATACGGTCACCTATACCGACCATCCAGAGATACGTCTGTTTTGCAACTCGATGAACTTGTTTGAGTTCGGCACGACAACGTCAAGAACCCATGATAAGCCTTAGACCACACCACTGCAGAGGTCCCTCAGTGCTCCGCCAAATCACATATTCTTTACGTGTTGTAAACCGGTTTTAACAGTACTTCAGTTATGAACAGGCAAAATGTGATTTCCGGGAATGACCAGTACTACACCCACTTTCTCAGTAAGAAACTGCAAAATTTGTCTATCAACAGCAAGGGCCCGAACCCGTGACCCTCTATCAGTTGGTATAATCCTGCGTCAGGACATATTACATGCATCAACAGCCACTTCATGTAGATTCTTTATTGAATGAACTAAATTTAATGTGTTCATCTCTAGGCCTCTCTCATATTTTCCTTGTTACTATTTTACAAGCGAATTTTATCTGTATAAATAAAGTCGATTACATTTAAAACATCTGCCTGCCCTTTGTACACGGCATGAAAACTGAATATGATAAGGATTTGTTAAATATCTCGAAGATGTATGTTTTTCTGAATATAATACTGTAAATTAAATTGTCACCCGTGTTTCAAAAACAACTTGCTGACGTATTTCTGCAGTAACAAAACATTTCATGTTAATATGCACGAAATTAACGTGCTGAATCCAACGACCGCCATGTTTCAGCGCTGAGTGTAATTTTTTATACCGATGTGTATTAGGGGTGTTACTAACTTACTAGAAATCCTCTGTTTACTTCTTGTATATTTTATGATAACTTTTGTTTCTCAACAAAGTTTTGACTACATTTAACATAAATTCAATAGTTGTTTCCTGGAATTACATACTGATGTTACAACTTGTTATTTTAGTAGTGGTAAATTTCTGTTTGTCCAGTCTCGCTAACAAATTATTACAATGCAAATATGTCAAGCGGGATTTATTGCCTCAAATGATATTACAGTGCAAAAGTAATGACATTAATTGTAATAATTAATTGACAACAAGCGATTTCCCCTGAGCAAATTGAAGCGCTGTTAAACAAGGGTCCTTTTGTCGATAGATTGTTTCCGCATGTTGTTACATGGCTGGGTTCACTGCAGAAATTAAATGGCGTCTGAGTTTCGGCAAAAACTACTGGATTTTCAAACAGTGTGTATATAGAGACAGCAAACTTCTCTGAGCTCAAAACGTTATAATTGATGTTGTTGTTGTTGCTGCTACTGCTGCTGTTGCTGCTATAACTGCTGATGTTTTCTGTTATTGCAGTTGTTGATGCTGCTGACGTTGACGTTGTTGTTGTCGCTGTTGCTGCTATAACTGCTGAAGTTTTTTGTTATTGCAGTTGTTGATGCTGCTGACGTTGTTGGCCGTTGCTGCTATAACTGCTGAAGTTTTTTGTTATTGCAGTTGTTGATGCTGCTGACGTTGTCGTTGTTGTTGCTGATGCTGCTGCTGCTGATACTGCTGCTGCTAAAACTGCTGATGTTTTCTGTTATTGCAGTTGTTGATGCTGCTGACGTTGTCGTTGTTGTTGCTGATGCTGCTGCTGCTGATACTGCTGCTGCTAAAACTGCTGATGTTTTCTATTACTGAAGTTGTTGATTCTGCTGACGTTGTCGTTGTTGTTGCTGGTGCTGCTGTTGCTGATACTGCTGCTGCTAAAACTGCTGATGTTTTCTATTACTGAAGTTGTTGATGCTGCTGACGGTGTCGTTGTTGTTGCTGATGCTGCTGTTGCTGCTATAACTGCTGATGTTTTCTGTTATTGCAGTTGTTGACGCGAGGGCTCTGCTGCTGCTAAAACTGCTGATGTTTTCTGTTATTGCAGTTGTTGATGCTGCTGACGTTGTCGTTGTTGTTGCTGATGCTGCTGTTGCTGCTATAACTGCTGATGTTTTCTGTTATTGCAGTTGTTGAGGCTGCTGACGTTGTTATTGTTGTTGCTGCTGCTGCTGCTACTAAAACTGCTGATGTTTTCTGTTATTGCAGTTGTTGATGCTGCTGACGTTGTCGTTGTTGTTGTTGCTGCTGCTGCTGCTGCTGCTGTTGCTGCTATAACTGCTGATGTTTTCTGTTATTGCAGTTGTTGATGCTGCTGACGTTGTTGTTGCTGCTGCTGTTGCTGCTATTACTGCTAATGTTTTCTGTGATTGCAGTTGTTGATGCTGCTTCTACTACTACTGCTTATATTGTCGTTGAAGAAATTCTAAAGTTATTTATTTATTTCCGGTTCTCAAAAGAAACCGTTTCAACTTAGACTGATGGCTTTTTAGACTCATTCCTGTGCGAGTCAACATCAGAGGCAGTGTGGAATGAATTTGTCTTGTTTAACAACACATCCATCGTGGCACAGATACGGCTCGTACCCTCGACTCTTCGCTTATACTTTGCGAACACGCTAGCACTGCCCTACGCCGGCATCTTTAGTAATACACCGTGTTAGAGATAGCCTTAATGACAGTCTCAAGCAGACGACTGTAGGGTGACTGCTTACACGGGTTTAACTAAACACGTAACATTTATTTCATCAATATACATTTTTTTTTCTCAAGAAATCATTTTCTTATAATTATCCAAATAACAATATTTACTCGCATTGGAACCTGTTCGTCGCTGAGTTATGTAATATTTTCATGTTGTTCCTCATAAAAAAAAAACTTGCGTTACATTCGTCTCCGTTAAGCATCAGTCTGTGCTCTGGTAATTGTTGGTTCTGTAGCTTGAATATGAGGATCAAGGAATGTGATACAAAATAACAAGTGAGCTAGATTGGAGGTTGAATAGTGATTACTCGATGAAGTGAAATCCGAATGCCCACTTAACCACCATGTAGTAGTACCAAAACAACCTGGACAAATACGGAGCAAGGTTCGAATCCGCGCACAACTAGGAGTTCGGTATTTAAACACAGTATGAGGCGACTTACTGGCTAAGTAAGAGTACACAGACAGCTGAAAGTAGCGAGAGGTGAAAAACATCAGGTGCGCATGCGCATTCAATGCGGATACGCATACTCGGACAGCTTATAGCTGGCTTTAAATTCACCGGAAGGTAGTTGGATTCCCGGATTAGTTTGAGCGTAATCCCTATGGACAGCTATATAAAGTTATGCCATATATAAAGTATGCTGGGAAGGGTCATGCTGCTATGCTTCGCCAGTGGCATTCAAGCAATAGAATGGCGTATAGTGCTCTGTCACTTCAATGCTGACTGTCTAATTTTCTTTTATAAAGGAATGGAAGGGACATGTCTCTTTGATAACGTATACTAATACCGTGTCCTCAGACTGTTCCAAACACTGGACTGTGTAACCTCAAACAGTCAGTGGACTTCACGCAATACGGGGCGCGTAATTGCGTAGGAAGTTGCTAATAGGTCTGTAACAGCCACACCGGCCTATGCAGATAGCATATTGCTATTGGCTTTCAGAGTTACATGTATATACTGAGCTACAAATGTACAAATAACCTAGCACCAAACTAACAGACCTCAGACCTGTCATTCTATTTTCCCCGACAAAACAAAGCGACATTTTGCCATTATTCTGTCGTCTTGATGGGGGGGCAAGAGGACGACAGAAGAAAACAAAGATATTTTCTAATCTTGTCGTTAGGTCAACCTTGATAAAAACCACATTTTACTGTTATTTGCTTGATAGAAAGAAATATATGTACTTGGTATCAAAGTAATGCAACTTAATGCATACTTACACAGAAACATCAATTGCATTAAAACCTGTTTCTGCACGGACTGGCCCACTTCATTCCTACAACAATCGTTAGCATTATTACAGCGTTTCTTTGTGTCTATGACATTTTCAGACATTCAAATATCTCTGAAGCCTTTCTCAGCAAGAAATACAATCTACAAGCAGCTGTAGCTTACTGCTATATGTTCGCGGTGAGATGTTTCCATTTGTCGAGAGAAAAAACAACTCCGTGGTTTCTATGTCTAGACTGTAGTAAAGCGATGTTAGTAAAATAAATAACTTTATATACAGGAAACCAGCATGGCGAGGCACAGGGTGATGTAACGTGACTTGTCATACAACAGGAACACAGCAGCAGCCGCAGGGGGTCGGGAGTTTCGAAAGTACGAAAACGTGGTACAACAGGTCGGATAGATTTATACATAGCTTGTAATCACGAATCTCCCTGCAATACTGTGCCCGTTTCTCATTGTTTCTGAAAATGTGTTAAAACAACCTGGAAGCATCCTTATTTTACATCCAAGTACATATTTAGCTTATCAAATCACTCAGAAACTTGAAAATTAAACACTTACAAATTTAAAATTGTAATATTCGCGCAAGCTTTATTCTGACTTATTACGGAAGTAGTTTAGTATGGCTTGAATTTAATTTCATGTAATATTTTATGCATTCGTCGTTCATTCAATAATTAATCGGATCATACATATACTATAGATCATGTTTGCATTCTTTCGATGGTGACAGCACATATCGTTGGTCCGAGGAAATACTGTCGACCAAGGAATGTTGTGTTTGTTTTATTAGTTTTCTTTATAGTTAACAGGAATTGTTGTCGGCTGATTATGTAACCTTCTTGGCCGAGCTGTAATGATACATACCGAACGAAACCAATGGAATAGTTGATGACATCCTCAAATTCCAGGTAGTCGCACCGCCGACCAATCAGATCAATAAACTCGTAAACTCATGGCAGCTAATTCCTTGTGCTCGGCTGTATCTTTTTCCATTGAATTATTGAGAACTACTATCATTTTTTTATATATATACTAATTTATTTATTTTCGATTGGGAAACAAGTTCTTACAAATTATATTAATCGCTCTCGAGACTCACTCTGGAAGGAATCTCGAAGAGAGAGTGAGAGGCAATGTGGAATGATTAAAATTTGTGACTTGCCCAAGGACTCTACCGACCTGGCCACTACTATCAAAAGGGGGAAATTTGCTAAAAACTTGAACGCTTTTGCAAATGCTATATAATTGATAGTTGAAACCACAATCGTAATCAGAAAAAAATCGTACTTCAAATACTATAGAAGAAAAGCATACTGAATGTAAAGATATTTCATAGAAGACACAGGCAACTAGTAACTACTGTAAAGGCATCGTTTTTTTTTTGTTTTTTTTTTTGTTGTTGTTGTTGTTTTTTAGTATGCTAGTCATTTTGCTGTAAACTTTTATCTCGGATTATACCGTCATATTGATAAGCCTTTCACTCTCCAGCTTCCAATAAAAGTAATTTACAGAAGTACACCATGCAATACAGTGATGCAGCAAGGGGCAATAGTTCAGGATGACAGATAATGTAATTGTTTTCTCGATTTTGCTATATGATATATGGAAACATGCAAGTATAAAACAAGCCTGTTATATTGTGGGCGGCTGCGAATTGTTTTACATTTGTTCAAAGGAAACAAATTTATTTTTGGAACAGAACTGAAGCGACAGAATTATTCGTGGTTGTTTTCACAAGTATGGTGTCTATTATTATAACTGCGATCAAAGGGATAGGTCATATGGGAAGTCGAGAGAAGGGTACTTTTACTATTTACTATTTAAAAGAACCAGTCAGCCACAGACTTTAAACATGTTACATGTAAAGCATTTTGCACAGCACATTATGGAGACCAGAATTCTAGTCTTCATGGAGGAAATTTAGGTAAAACTTGTACACGCCGACGTAGTTTGGTGGATCCTGCGTTTGCCGAGACAACCATTCCTCACTTGTAGATAAATGTATTAGTGAACATGAAAACAAATTGTATTTATAAAGAAAACAAAGGCATATGTGCTGTCGGAGTATGTTTGCGATTACGGCTTCAGACAGAAGAGGAAACATTTCCAAGTTACTTTGATACTAACACCAAGTCTTTAAAAGTCACTGCGGAGTCATAAACATTATCGTGTCTACGGTGTACTTTTGTGGCCATCCCTTGTTGATACGTGTTTTTCTGTAAGCAAGCGCTTAGTTCTTATTTCGTGACAAATTAACACTATGGTATCTACATTAGAGAAAGTGTTTAATATACAGGTCATTGCATAATGAAAATCAAATATTCCTCATTCAGACTGTCTGGTCATGTGTACATGGGTAACCGTTTCACTCTATCATCTGTCACTATTCAGGTTTTGATGTTTTAAAATCTTTAGACAATGATTTAAGTTGATTTCACGTTAGATGTGAGGGATATCGTTTAAAAAATGCGTCTTGATTTCTGTCATTTCATCTAGGAAGTGCTGTACTAGCGCTTACAGATGGAGATCATATTTTTATTAAAACACTAAAATGAGTCGCGTTTTTTTTCCAGTCATAATAGTTACCTAATTATCCTAAATCATACATACTAATATTGTACCTCAATGAATTCCTTCCCAATACTGACTGCTTGCTCAATGAATTCCTTTCCAATAGTGACTGCTTGCTGATATTCATATTTCTGGTTGAATTTTATTTAAGGAAAAGCATTCTGTAAAGTATCTAATGAAAATCAATACAGTCAAGGCCGAACATTCAAACATATTAACGAAGTCTGGAGAAACCACTAATTGTGCTGCTAGATGGTGTCTCGATGTTTCAAACCTAACACCTCCGGTATTTTATTTGTAAAATTTCTTTTTGCGTAAGAATTACGTCTGAGTGGAACAGTTCTGTTTTTAACCACTGTCTGTGTCATTGTGTTTGAAGTAAATGAGTGCATTCTGGTAAACTTACCTACTTACTCACTCACTTACTTACTTCACTTAACTTCTTAAAACATCATATCTAAGACTTTTAAGTCTTAACTAACGGAAACAGAACCACCGGCAAATAACATTCAACATATGGATTTAATTAATTAACGTTATCACTTGCACTCAAGCGCTCCTATATGCGATCAATGCAAGCAAATGCGAGTTGCACCCAATATATCCGAGAGATACACTAGACATAATTGATGAGTATTTGGCAATGTTGTACAAAGGTTATCGCTCTGAGTTTATGACATGCAGATTTTGTAGTATGTCTAGTCTAGTTATGTCTTTTGGCTGCCTCCCGACGAGAATATTCCTTTATTAGTATCCGAGTGCTGATATACACTGAATAAGTGATCAAATGATGTTATACCGTACATTTACTTATAAAAATCTGGTGTTTAGTGCAAGACTTGTAAGAGGAATTACTTGCTGCTAATGATGATGTCGTTGTTATTGTTGATAATGTTGATGATGATGATAATGATGATGATGACGATGGCGATGATGATGATGATGATGATGATGATGATGATGATGATGATGATGATGATGATGATGATGATAAAGATACAGGTGATGATTTTGAATATAAGGGTAGGTATTGAATTATATATCGTTGTATATTGAATAGAAGCAGAAGTGACAGTCTTGACCTGAAAATTCGCCAAGTTATATTAATCAATACTTCTGAGATATGTGAATACAGCAGGGGCTGCGCGGGGACAATGGTTTATAATTAGAAAAAAATGCTCGCTATATTCATTACGTGTGAGAGTGTCTTTCTCTTAGAATCGTTGATTTCAGACATTGGCACGTGATTATGGGATAAATTCTTCAAAAGAGTGTAAAAGTTCTAAATTAAAATAAACGTGGGAAAAGTTAATATTCCTAAAAGACTTGGAGGAATTGAGTGTTTTCATTGCGACATGCGAGAAAATAATTATGGAACAGTCATGTATATGAATGTATTAAAACACTTCATGGTAAGTGGTCTAAGTGGGGAAATTCATTTTCAGCTTGAAACAAAAGGCAATAACAGTGTGATTAGTGGCATTCATAACTTCATAAATCCGTCGCTGGTACTTTTATATGAGTTATAAAAAACTGTAATTCACTTTGCATGTTGAAATTTACGTAAGTTGAAGTGTTTTTTTAAAGATAAAAGTCCTAAATACAGGTATACTAACGAACATTGCTATCGCTACACAACATTACATATCATAGACCGCTTAATCTCACAGAAGTTGGCCTAAAATAATTATAAGATATCAAACTACATACAGCGTATTTGATTAAAGTCTATCGAACAACAGATGAACATTGGGCATCAAATTAAAATGCAAGCTCTAAGAAATGGCAACCCAAAGTACGTATCATTTGACGAACTCTGCACGATCGCATACACCTGTTTAAACAAACACTTGGAATCTATCTTCAGTCAGTGTGTGAATGTGTTTAAACGATAGCCAGGCAACAAACACCTTGTATTCAAACAAACATCGCGTAAAGATGTTCAGACAAATACTGAGCAGTGGTATTATGACAGACCCAGACTAACACTCTATAAAAACAAAGCAACAACATTCAGACCATACTGAGTATCGACAGTCAGACATTCAGACCACACTGAGTAGCGTCATTCAGACCCAGTGAGTAGCGTCATTCAGACCACACTGAGTAGCGTCATTCAGACCACACTGAGTAGCGTCATTCAGACCACACTGAGTAGCGTCATTCAGACCACACTGAGTAGTGTCATTCAGACCACACTGAGTAGCGACATTCAGACCACACTAAGTAGCGTCATTCAGACCACACTGAGTAGCGTCATTCAGACCCTGTGAGTAGCGTCATTCAGACCACACTGAGTAGCGTCATTCAGACCACACTGAGAAGCGTCATTCAGACCACACTGAGTAGCGTCATTCAGACCACACTGAGTAGCGTCATTCAGACCACACTGAGTAGCGTCATTCAGACCACACTGAGTAGCGTCATTCAGACCACACTGAGTAGCGTCATTCAGACCACACTGAGTAGCGTCATTCAGACCACACTGAGTAGCGTCATTCAGACCACACTGAGTAGCGTCATTCAGACCACACTGAGTATCGACATTCAGACCACACTGAGTATCGACATTCAGACCACACTAAGTAGCGACATTCAGACCACACTGAGCAGCGTCATTCAGACCACACTGAGTATCGACATTCAGACCACACTGAGCAGCGACATTTAGAACACACTGAGTATCGACATTCAGACCACACTGAGTAGCGTCATTCAGACCACACTGAGTAGCGTCATTCAGACCCAGTGAGTAGCGTCATTCGGACCCAGTGAGTAGCGTCATTCAGACCACACTGAGTAGCGTCATTCAGACCACACTGAGTAGCGTCATTCAGACCACACTGAGTATCGACATTCAGACCACACTGAGTAGCGTCATTCAGACCACACTGAGTAGCGTCATTCAGACCCAGTGAGTAGGTCCTTCAGACCACACTGAGTAGCGTCATTCAGACCATACTGAGTAGCGTCATTCAGACCACACTGAGTATCGACATTCAGACCACACTAAGTAGCGACATTTAGACCACACTGAGTATCATCATTCAGACCACACTGAGCAGCGACATTTAGAACACACTGAGTATCGACATTCAGACCCCACTGAGTAGCGTCATTCAGACCCTGTGAGTAGCGTCATTCAGACGACACTGAGTAGCGTCATTCAGACCACACTGAGTAGCGTCATTCAGACCACACTGTGTAGCGTCATTCAGACCACACTGAGTATCGACATTCAGACCACACGAAGTAGCAGCATTCAGAACACACTAAGTATCGACATTCAGACCCCACTGAGTAGCGTCATTCAGACCGCACTGAGTAGCGTCATTCAGACCACACTGAGTATCGACATTCAGACCACACTAAGTAGCGACATTAAGACCACACTGAGTATTATCATTCAGACCACACTGAGCAGCGTCATTCAGACCACACTGAGTAGCGACATTCAGACCACACTGAGCAGCGACATTCAGACCACACTGAGTAGCGTCATTCAGACCCAGTGAGTAGCGTCATTCACACCACACTGAGTAGCGTCATTCAGACCCTGTGAGTAGCGTCATTCAGACCACACTGAGTAGCGTCATTCAGACCCAGTGAGTAGCGTCATTCAGACCACACTGAGTAGCGTCATTCAGACCCAGTGAGTAGCGTCATTCAGACCACACTGAGTAGCGTCATTCAGACCCAGTGAGTAGCGTCATTCAGACCACACTGAGTAGCGTCATTCAGACCACACTGAGTATCATCATTCAGACCACACTGAGCAGCGACATTCAACACTGAGCAGCGACATTCAGACAACCTGACCGACATTCAGACCACACTGAGTATCGACATTCAGAACACACTGAGTAGCGTCATTCAGACCACACTGAGAATCGTCATTCAGACGACACTGAGTATCGACATTCAGACGACACTGAGTATCGACATTCAGACGACACTGAGTAGCGTCATTCAGACCACACTGAGTATCATCATTCAGACCACACTGAGCAGCGACATTCAGACAACACTGAGCAGCGACATTCAGACCACACTGAGTATCGACATTCAGAACACACTGAGTAGCGTCATTCAGACCACACTGAGAATCGTCATTCAGACGACACTGAGTATCGACATTCAGACGACACTGAGTATCGACATTCAGACCACACTGAGTAGCGTCATTCAGGCCACACTGAGTAGCGTCATTCAGACCACACTGAGTAGCGTCATTCAGACCACACTGAGTAGCGACATTCAGACCACACTGAGTATCGACATTCAGACTACACTAAGTAGCGACATTCAGACCACACTGAGTAGCGTCATTCAGACCACACTGAGTAGCGTCATTCAGAACACACTGAGTAGCGACATTCAGACCACACTAAGTATCGACATTCAGAACACACTGAGTATCGACAGTCAGACCACACTGAATAGCGTCATTCATACCACACTGAGTAGCGTCATTCAGACCACACTGAGTATCGACAGTCAGACCACACTGAGTAGCGTCATTCAGACCACACTGAGTAGCGTCATTCAGACCACACTGGGTATCGACATTCAGACCACACTAAGTAGCGACATTCAGACCACACTGAGTATCATCATTCATACCACACTGAGCAGCGACATTCAGACCACACTGAGCAGCGACATTCAGACCACACTGGTATCGACATTCAGACCACACTGAGTAGCGTCATTCAGACCACACTGAGCAACGACATTCAGATCACAATGAGTAGCGACATTTAAACTACACTTAGTAGCGTCATTGAGAACACACTGAGTAGCGATTTTCAGACCACACTGAGTAGCGACATTCATACCACACTGAGTATCAACTTTCAGACCACACTGAGTATCGACATTCAGAACAGACTGAGTATCGACATTCAGACCACACTGAGTAGCGTCATTTAGAACACACTGAGTATTGACATTCAGACCACACTGAGTAGCGTCATTCAGACCACACTGAATATCGACATTCAGACCACACTGAGTAGCGTCATTCAGACCACACTGAGTAGCGTCATTCAGACCACACTGAGTAGCGTCATTCAGACCCATTGAGTAGCGTCATTCAGACCACACTGAGTAGCGTCATTCAGACCCAGTGAGTAGCGTCATTCAGACCACACTGAGTAGCGTCATTCAGACCACACTGAGTAGCGTCATTCAGACCCAGTGAGTAGCGTCATTCAGACCACACTGAGTAGCGTCATTCAGACCACACTGAGTATCATCATTCAGACCACACTGAGCAGCGACATTCAGACAACACTGAGCAGCGACATTCAGACAACACTGAGTATCGACATTCAGAACACACTGAGTAGCGTCATTCAGACCACACTGAGAATCGTCATTCAGACGACACTGAGTATCGACATTCAGACGACACTGAGTATCGACATTCAGACCACACTGAGTAGCGTCATTCAGGCCACACTGAGTAGCGTCATTCAGACCACACTGAGTAGCGTCATTCAGACCACACTGAGTAGCGACATTCAGACCACACTGAGTATCGACATTCAGACTACACTAAGTAGCGACATTCAGACCACACTGAGTAGCGTCATTCAGACCACACTGAGTAGCGTCATTCAGAACACACTGAGTATCGACATTCAGACCACACTAAGTATCGACATTCAGAACACACTGAGTATCGACAGTCAGACCACACTGAGTAGCGTCATTCATACCACACTGAGTAGCGTCATTCAGACCACACTGAGTATCGACAGTCAGACCACACTGAGTAGCGTCATTCAGACCACACTGAGTAGCGTCATTCAGACCACACTGGGTATCGACATTCAGACCACACTAAGTAGCGACATTCAGACCACACTGAGTAATCATTCAACCACACGGCTCATTCAACCACACTGAGCAGCGACATTCAGACCACACTGAGCAGCGACATTCAGACCACACTGGTATCGACATTCAGACCACACTGAGTAGCGTCATTCAGACCACACTGAGCAACGACATTCAGACCACAATGAGTAGCGACATTTAAACTACACTTAGTAGCGTCATTGAGAACACACTGAGTAGCGATTTTCAGACCACACTGAGTAGCGACATTCATACCACACTGAGTATCAACTTTCAGACCACACTGAGTATCGACATTCAGAACAGACTGAGTATCGACATTCAGACCACACTGAGTAGCGTCATTTAGAACACACTGAGTATTGACATTCAGACCACACTGAGTAGCGTCATTCAGACCACACTGAATATCGACATTCAGACCACACTGAGTAGCGTCATTCAGACCACACTGAGTAGCGTCATTCAGACCACACTGAGTAGCGTCATTCAGACCCAGTGAGTAGCGTCATTCAGACCACACTGAGTAGCGTCATTCAGACCCAGTGAGTAGCGTCATTCAGACCACACTGAGTAGCGTCATTCAGACCACACTGAGTAGCGTCATTCAGACCCAGTGAGTAGCGTCATTCAGACCACACTGAGTAGCGTCATTCAGACCACACTGAGTATCATCATTCAGACCACACTGAGCAGCGACATTCAGACAACACTGAGCAGCGACATTCAGACCACACTGAGTATCGACATTCAGAACACACTGAGTAGCGTCATTCAGACCACACTGAGAATCGTCATTCAGACGACACTGAGTATCGACATTCAGACGACACTGAGTATCGACATTCAGACCACACTGAGTAGCGTCATTCAGGCCACACTGAGTAGCGTCATTCAGACCACACTGAGTAGCGACATTCAGACCACACTGAGTAGCGACATTCAGACCACACTGAGTATCGACATTCAGACTACACTAAGTAGCGACATTCAGACCACACTGAGTAGCGTCATTCAGACCACACTGAGTAGCGTCATTCAGAACACACTGAGTATCGACATTCAGACCACACTAAGTATCGACATTCAGAACACACTGAGTATCGACAGTCAGACCACACTGAGTAGCGTCATTCATACCACACTGAGTAGCGTCATTCAGACCACACTGAGTATCGACAGTCAGACCACACTGAGTAGCGTCATTCAGACCACACTGAGTAGCGTCATTCAGACCACACTGGGTATCGACATTCAGACCACACTAAGTAGCGACATTCAGACCACACTGAGTATCATCATTCATACCACACTGAGCAGCGACATTCAGACCACACTGAGCAGCGACATTCAGACCACACTGGTATCGACATTCAGACCACACTGAGTAGCGTCATTCAGACCACACTGAGCAACGACATTCAGACCACAATGAGTAGCGACATTTAAACTACACTTAGTAGCGTCATTGAGAACACACTGAGTAGCGATTTTCAGACCACACTGAGTAGCGACATTCATACCACACTGAGTATCAACTTTCAGACCACACTGAGTATCGACATTCAGAACAGACTGAATATCGACATTCAGACCACACTGAGTAGCGTCATTTAGAACACACTGAGTATTGACATTCAGACCACACTGACTAGCGTCATTCAGACCACACTGAGTATCGACATTTAGACCACACTGAGTAGCCTCATTCAGAACACACTGAGTATCGACATTCAGACCACACTGAGTAGCGTCATTCAGACCACACTGAGTAGCGACATTCAGACCACACTGAGTATCGACATTCAGACCACACTGAGTAGCGTCATTTAGAACACACTGAGTATTGACATTCAGACCACACTGAGTAGCGTCATTCAGACCACACTGAGTATCGACATTCAGACCACACTGAGTAGCCTCATTCAGAACACACTGAGTATCGACATTCAGACCACACTGAGTAGCGACATTCATACCACACTGAGTATCGACTTTCAGACCACACTGAGAAGTGATATTCAGACAATCAATTACAAGGGAAATTCATTCAAGCAATTCACAGCAGTACTCAGACTGAGGGTCGTGGATTCGAGTCAAAACCTTGAGTAGCGGCATTCAAACTGAAACTGATAAGATGTGTTCAGACAATCTACAGAAAAATAATTTAATGATTATTTAAGTTGGAGTGAAGAAGAGAACAATTTTGCCTGACAGAGCTAATCAACATGTGCCACCTGTTGCAAACCTCATAAAATGTTCCAAAAATGTCTAAGGGGAAAGTATGTCTATAAAACCCTTAAAGATTATATCAATATTGAACAGCTTTTCCAGCGTTAAAGCATGTCTGCATGCATGGACATAAGATATACAATATGGATTTTAATTACAAGCTTTGGAAAATGATATACAGTCGAGGTTAATAGTGTTTTGTGGGGAATTTAGCATGTGAATGTCTCTTATAGTTTCCGCATTTATTAACGATACTTGTGTGCAGACACATGGCAGGGAAAGTTCTGACTTTTAAATGGATGGAAGACGGATAAACAAATAACGACAATAACTCTGTCTCTCTTTCTCTCTGTCTCTCTCTCTCTCTCTCTCTGTCTTTTGTCTCTGTCTCTGTCTCTGTCTCTGTCTCTGACTCTCTCTTCGAAATTAATTCCAAGAGTAAATAAATTAGTATAAAAACTGAAACCTCCCGGGATCAAGAGTGTCCCTGATCACTGTAAACCATAGCTCACTGTTCAGGTGGTCACAAGGTTAGTGTAACAAAGTGAGCTGAGTAAAGAAACTGCCAAAATCAGAGAGAGTAAATGTGACGTAGAAAATTAGCACAAAAAATGTGAAACTTGCATAGTTTGTTTTACCTTCTTGTACTGAGTGAGTTCTGGCTGATTATCTGAATGCTGCTGAAACAAGTTAAAATGCAAGTGATTCTGCTAATAGCATAACATATTCATTGAGTGAGTCAGTGGATTGATGAAAATGATGCATATGTAAACTATGTACTAACAACCACTTCAACTGTTTTGACTAATACGACATTTAAGAGCAGATGAAAGACATACAAAAAACAAAACGCCCCATATCTACCGTGTTTAATGCATTACTCTCTCTGGCTGGCTAAGATTTGATATAGTTTCAACTTTCGTAAGCAAGTATAGTTAGCATACTTCCCAGGTTTTTCCTGTTGTGTCTTTTCAATCCATGACTTGTTAAACTGACTGTATTATTTGCACGCGACAGGGTCAGTTATTCCAGTATCTGTTATGTCATACCCAGGATATCTGTAACCAGTCGATGTCATGTTACACTCGGGTTCTTTGAAACAGGTTGCACCCGGGATTCATGAGGCCATATGTATCAAGTTACATCCTGGATCTGTGAGGTATTACACAGAAATTGTGTGATTCAAGTTTGGGTCCTTTTACACCAAGGATTCGTGAAACAAGTCTGTGAACAACTGAAACATCCAGGATCTGTGCTGATAGTCAGTGTATTTGTTGATGATATATTTTGTTTTAAATCTACATGGTTTTTACAACCTGTTTAGTATTATGGAATAGAATAGAAATTTGTTGTAAATGAAGGAAGCTGTCACAAGCTGAATAGCACACCAACAGAAATTCACCAAAATTCTACCATTGAGACAACCAGCTCCCCCACATAAGAGGGACATCTGGCGTCCTGGTGGCATACAATTACGGCCCATCTCTCCATCGCCCATTGGGGCCAATGGGCTCGAATTCCAACTGAAACAAGCGTTCAGCTGCAAAACTGATCTGTCCAGAAGGGGGAAATTTCCGTCAAAAGTAAAACAAACATACAAATAATACAGTATAGGCTACAACATTAGCACAATTTAATGATTGGGTTGTAATTAAAACAATTACGGTGTATATGTCTCTTTAAAAGCGCCTAAGCAATTACCGATCGGCAATAAAAGGATCTTCTCAATGAATATATTTATTATAAATTCCCCGGGACATCATCTGTACAGACAAATGTATACATGAAAGTGTCATGATAACTGTTTAACATCATTTTATATTAGGATAGTCAGTGTACAAAATGCAATTCTGTGCCCGAGGGGTTACATATGACAAACTATACATGATACTGCTATCATCTGTCATGATAAATTGACAGTGTTTCTGACATACACCGTCTACTTTATGCTAAATGAAATGCTAATGGCCATCATTTGTAGAGAAATCATTATGAGTACTGGCTCATATTCCTTGAGGCAACGGCTAAGTAATTTTAGTTGCACCTTAAGGTGTGAATAGCGTACATAAATGACACAGATTTTCTTTCAGCAAAACGGTCACAGGTTCACAATATGGAAGAAGTTTTCATTTCTTACAGACTGATAGTTTCAGTAAGTCAAGATTTTACAAAAATCAACAAACAAAACCGACATAACTTGAAACAAGAAACAAATATTAATGTTACCTCTTTTACGGACATTTTTGTCAATGAAAATACTAAAGTCATGTAGGAACTAAGACATCTTAGTTTGTCCAAACTTTGTAGAAATGATCAAATGCTACCCAAAAACAAGCATTTTAAGTCTTAGTCTCGGATCGGACTGAAAACGAGGCTCAGTCTTAGGTGAACAGTAACTGAACGGTTGGTCTCGACTTCCAACCATTCGCTCTTTTAGCCTCACTCATAAATCGCCAAACTCTATTATAACATGATATATTTTAATAAAATTTTGACCGACTACAGAAAAGCCTTACCTGTCTAATCTGGTACTATTTTGGACCACTTGATTGTTTCGGTTAAAGCAGGTTGGTGGTTAAACCAGGTTTTTGTAACATATTTCATGTTACATGGACTAAAGGACTGTGCCGGGTATAGGGCAGTTTTCTGTTTAAACCAGGTAACAGATACGAACGGTTTAACTGTACTTTTATACGACGTGTCGTGGTTAATTAGTCCTCCTGGCTCCGACGATGTTCGTTTACTACCTTAAGTGAACTCTTAATATGCTGGTCAATGCATCATTACAAATAGAATACAGGACATTCACCAGCAACTGTAGTTCATCGACTTCTTCACTACCGATTTCAGTTAATTTGACATGTGTCATATATTGGTGGTCAACCTTCTGCCTAGCCATTCGATTTTCAAGTATTGAAATGGTTGGAGATGTATCTAATCCTGTTTGGATGTCTCTCCGTAAATGACTTCCTTCTTCCTTCCTTTCCCAACTCCTCTCGGACTCTCTTCACCAATATAGCCATCCACAATAAATCCCGTTCGTCCGTCCAAGCTAACGTTTAGATACGTGTGTGGCTACGAAACAGTAAATTCCATAGATTCAATCGGTCCTGTGTCTAATGTTTTCTTTTATGTGATTAAAATTTACAATAGAATCAACAGCAGGATAGCCTAGTAATTAGTTGAAATGTCCGTCCGTCCGGCCGTCCGTCCGTTCGTCCGCGTCCAAAACAATTGGTCACAGTAATTTTTTTGGATGTCAATCATTAGAGAGAACAACGTATAAAGCACACAATTGCCAATTTTAGGACGTCCGTTCGGCCATATATCCTTCTGCGACCACAAAATCACAAATTATTTATAACTGCATTTGAATTTATTTATGTAAATGCGTCTATTTAAAAGTCTACTTTATTTGTAACGTGCTTTGATGAATGTAAGACCCTCCACTATATTTTGAACTGTATTAGTTTTTGCTAATTCCATCTGATCGAAATAGAAGCGAAGGAAAGATATTTTTGTCTTTTGCTGCAGCAAAGCGTCCTTATAATTTAGTTAAATCGTTAGATTTTCCTGGGTATATGTCGTTAATAATTCATTTATTTTTGGAGACACTGGAAAATTGATTGACTGGATGTTACAACTGCAAGATAAACCCATACATCTTGTACATAATGTGCCTCTGGTTTTATTGCTGTTTTTTGCTTTTTCATATTGAATACATTTTTAGTTTGTTTGATTTCGTTTTCAAATTTTAACATTTTGTTTAAGTCGACGCAGGACCGAGCTTTTCCGATGTTTATCGTGCAAGATTCGTCTTTTTCATTGTGGGCTTTAATTAGCGTCTTTATTGGCATAAATTTACATTACAACTATTAATTTTAATGATCGATGTACTTTACTGCTCATATTGCTTACAGCTGTCTGAATGCTTGCTGTTGACATGCTTTTTTTCATAATCTAATGTCTGTTGTAAAACGCTTGACATAAAATCTGCAGTGTATTGATTCAGTATAAAGACCAGTTGCAGAACAAATAATTCAGCCTTTCACAACAAATGTAATCAAGAAGCGGTGCGATCTTTTATTTCAAAAGGCAGGCGGAAAAAGGCTCAGTGGCATTTGCACCGTTTTCAATCGATGGGGCAAAGTGTTAGGGGACTGTACACTTCATTACATGCAAATTTTCATTGATGGAGCCTTTAACATCCATTCAAAAATAATGTGAAAACGTTTCAATGTTACGTTTCTATCTTACATAATTTTCTTCACAGTTTTCTTCTATTGCCTTATTTTGTCTCTTTTGTCAGACAGCCATTGGTATATGCAGCCGGGATAACCCTATGGCGAAACAATTTACTTTCTTGTGTCAGAGGTGACCCCGACATTGTGTCCCGTAAGTAATCAGGCCTTATTAGCTGATCTATTCGATTGCCTCCATATTTTCGTTCCCAAATAACCGTGGTATTTTGTAGTTAAGGTAACACTACAACCCTAATGAAACAGAGTGTAATTATATTTCTTTAACGTGTTTCTTGCCGAGGGTATAACCTACCATTTTGTTCCTCTGGTTACGGCTTCTGTAGGTATTGCCTCGATGTATCTATATATAGGGTAATCATAGAACTGTGGCCAACCGAGTTATGGTGTTTATTTGACTTGCTTTTCTTTTTTTTGTATGAAATCTCTGTTCAATTATTTTAAATACCATTCTTGAGAAAATTGTAACTCATGGCTCCTGTAATTGTAACTTTGATGAACCTAAAAATCTCTATTATATATACGTATTAAATGCTGCTTTTTTCCAACAATAATAATTCAAGACCTATACTTACTGTTACAGTCTGAAAAATTGCCAGATTCCGCGTGTATCACCAATGCCTGGTGTCGGTTTCTGGACAGAGTATCTCAGTGATCTTCGATAAACAGTCATATCGCCATAGACATCAATAACTGCCCTTTAATTGTCGAAATATCACCAAAATAGCACTGATCAGTGGTCTAGTGGTTAACGCGCTACACTTGTTATTCAGGGATCGCAGATGCGACCACCCCCCACCCCCCCCCCCTCCTCCACTAACATAACTCGTGGTATTTCGGGTGAGACCGAGGTCCGATGTACCGGTGCTGTGTACGGTCATGTTCAAGAACCAGGGAGTGTCTTTGGAACGGGACGCGTTCTGTATCTTGCAACATCCCCCGAAACCTAAAATAGCTAAACTTTTCTAGGGGTGTTGGTTCAAATAGATTATCCCGAACAAAACAAAAATCTCTAAAATAAAATAGCACAAGTTTGATTCTAACTTGAATGATTTTTTATCATCGTGTCACCACTTAACTTAATAATTCGACAAAGTGCGATAACCAGTCAGATTGCCTAAAGTACATCGAAGTTATTGCCCTTAAATTGCCGAAATTTTATCAAATTAGCACCGCACTCACTCTGACTTGAACAGTTTTTTTTATCGAATCACCACCAAACCTAGCCAACATAATGATTATTATTTACTGCAGTCAATGTGACAGTTTAACACTGTTCTTACGTCTATTGTTTTGATCATTGTCGGTCAATACAAATGACAATAATTGAAATATAAAAACATTGAAACATTTCCCAGATGTGTGCATGTACATGTACAATGAAAAGTAGTGACAATGTATTGATGTATTCCCTACTGTTTCTACATAAAACAATACGAAGTGTCCGTACCATTTTTTATATGCCCTTCACATTTCAACATTGAATTGATTGCAAGATAATTTCTTAAAACAGATCAGTGTCTTTTTATGGTAAAACTGCGTGCGAGCAAGCACATGATTTATCAATATTCTAAGTATAGCTAACAGATGTTTCAAGTGAAACTTTCATTGTAACAGGGATTTTTTTCTTCTTTTACTTTAAATGCTTTCTGTCATGTCCATTTGCTTTTCTATAAATGTTTTTCAGTTCAGCAAAATATTCGAGAATAGAGTCAACGAAACGTTAGAACCTAAGCAAATCTTGTCTCATACCGACAATTTCGCACGTAATAGTCAGAAAAGACACAGTTTCTAATGGAAGCTTTATTAAGACCTCACGAGTTATCTCCCATGATAAGTTATCAAAGTATGGTATCTGACCGTGAATGTTTTTGATTCTATGTCTTAATGCATGTCTAGCCACGTGTCTTGTTATTTATTTATTTATTTATTTATTTATTTATTTATTTATTTATTTATTTATTTATTTATTTATTTATTTATTAAAAAAACCTTAAAGGTAATATTCGTACAAAAGCTGTAAAAACAAACTATAGCCCCCGCCAAATGAAGCAAAAAGCTGAAAAAGAACAACTGGAAATTGTATTGGTTTGTCTGTTTCAGAAAAAGGGCATTTTCAAAATTTCACCACCCAACTACGGCCTCATCTCCGAGGTGATATGTTTTCTCTCTTTAAGTTATAGTCCTAAATATTAACTTAGATTAAATCAGTACTACTAGTTTCTGACAACAAGAATTCTTAAGTTTCTATAGAAAATAATTATGACTGCCGCTCATCCCAGAGGTTAAGGGTTAAACTCTACTGGGGTCAAGAGAAACATTTTTAAAATATCACTTCCCCATTGGGGCCTCATCTCTTTGGGGTAATATTTTTCTGCATCTTACAGTAATTCAGAACACAGTTGTTGCAAGTTAAATTAAATCAGCACTATTAGTTTCAGAAAACAAAACTTGTTAAGTTTCTATACAGAATATTTAAGAAAAGCCCTACACTCTTTTAGGGCATCATTACTAAAAAAGAAATCACTGGGTTGAGGGGGTGGTTATTAGAAAGAATAATCATTACATTATTCGAGCCCATTACAATTTAATTTTGATAACCGGTTCCAGAGAAGTTTAATGTTTTTATATTGAATATAGAAGAAAATAACAATTAAAGGGTCATAACTCTTAAGATACTAATTCAATCTTGACGAAAGTTCCGCATGCGCCGTGGCATTATGCTATTGTATACTTTCTTTAATTTTCATGAAATTCTATCGATTTGTTCCTTAGTTATGGCTCCAGACGGACGGACTTACACACGAACAATGTCAAGACATGCCTCGCCGCTATTGGCGAGGGATAATAATCAAGTAACTCAAAGTTATGCACTTTGGTATTTTACGTCGTGTGCTTATATCGCGTAAGAGCCGACTGGCGCTTAATATTCCCAAATACCCAAAACGGTAAAGATGCGTTTACTTTCGACAAAATTAAAACAAATAAGTAGTAAACTAATGTTTCTATAAGTACTTCATTTCTCTTAATTAAATGAAAGAATGTGAGGTACACAAATACATAAGTAAAATCGTTTAAACACAGTACGTCATTTTCTGATGACCTAACCTTTTCCTGGATTGTTTTACACTGAACTGTTTACACTGTTTTATACAGTATCTCCTGCTCAAACTTTTTTCCATTTTCGATACCAAAATGTCAATCTCCCGAACACCTATATCAGCGATTTAGTAAAATGTAAATTCAGGATAGATGAATCTGCTTTCTGGAAACAAAGGCTGCTGAGTCAGCTTGAAAGTTTGTATTGTTTTAAAACATAAATTATTTTGTTAGGGTAACGTCACATGATTTTTAGACAAGTAGAATTAAAGACTAATAGATATGTCCTTAAAATTAGCGATATAATACTGGTACCTTTTGGAAAGTGCCCTAAGGGAAGCCGGCATTAGTTTAAACGTACAAACATGTCACTGTAGTGTGGAGTCATAAATCAACTGTTTTGTGCTTTCTCACGTTTGACAATTGATGAACTGCGAAGATAAAAAAAACATTGTTAAAATTAGTCAATTCACCACTCTTATGTGAACTATTTAATCAATACTTTAGTTGTATTTGTATGCCTTTAAAAGTTTAAAGGGCCATGACTTGACTAATAAACGCTGCAGCTTTGAAACTTATGAGTTCTTTCCCTTTGATATAAGTTGTATGACGCGTACGAGTTTCCAAACACTTAGTGACATTATGCTCATCTTACTGCACATAGTGTATTACTGGTGACAGTTTTATAAAAGCAATTTTTGGTTGCTGTGCATTTAAATGTGTTAAACTAATGATAATGCCGCATTAATATTTGAAGTTGGTGCTTTCGAAATTAAAAAAAATGAACAAATGAAATAATAATTCCTTCTTTGGCAATGATCTCCCTTGTGTTATTAGTGTTGCTCGGCACTGGAAGGGAAGCTACTCCTGCATGCATTTGTTTATTTCTTAAATTGACTCTCCCAGTCAAAATAGGAAAAGTAATATTTGGAAAGTTATTATTTCATACTGGTAGCAGGAAAAGTTTGTTGTATTGGGTTAAAAGTTATTATTTCCTCTACCCTTTTCACACACACACACACCTATTTCAGCTGGAATTTTACTTTAAAAAATGTGCATAATGTCACTTTAAATATATTTCTGTATCTTATGAAACAGACAATAATGACGTAAAGCATTTAATTTAGAAGGAAAAGAATTTAAGTATGACTAATGGTCATTTATGGAATTGCTGACTTAATAATGAAATAACTATTTAAGCTAAAACGGGGTTTTGTCCCAGATTTTACCCATGTATAAGGCGTTTAAAGTTTTTTTAAGAACAAAAAATTCAAATGATAGTGCAATGTTAGTGAAATTTACTATTTAAAAAAATTGAAAAGGGCATTCGGAACGGGACGCGTTCTGTATCTTGCACTATCCCCCGAAACCTAAAATAGCTAAACTTTTCTAGAGGTGTTGGTTCAAATAGATTATCCCGAACAAAACAAAAATCTCTAAAATAAAATAGCACAAGTTTGATTCTAACTAGAATGATTTTTTATCATCGTGTCACCACTTAACTTAATAATTCGACAAAGTGCGATAACCAGTCAGATTGCCTAAAGTACATCGAAGTTATTGCCCTTAAGTTGCCGAAATTTTATCAAATTAGCACCGCATTCACTCTGACTTGAACAGTTTTTTTTATCGAAATCACCACCAAACCTAGCCAACATAATGATTATTATTTACTGTAGTCAATGTGACAGTTTAACACTGTTCTTACGTCTATTGTTTTGATCATTGTCGGTCAATACAAATGACAATAATTGTAATATAAAAACATTGAAACATTTCCCAGATGTGTGCATTGTACATGTACAATGAAAAGTAGTGACAATGTATTGATGTAATCTCTACCGTTTCTACATAAGACAATACGAAGTGTCCGTACCATTTTTTATATGTCCTTCACATTTCAACATTGAATTGATTGCAAGATAATTTCTTAAAACAGATCAGTGTCTTTTTATGGTAAAACTGCGTGCGAGCAAGCAAATGATTTATCAATATTCTAAGTATAGCTAACAGATGTTTCAAGTGAAACTTTCATTAAACAATATTGTAGCAGGGTTTTTCTTCTTCTTTTACTTTAAATGCTTTCTGTCATGTCCATTTGCTTTTCTATAAATGTTTTTCAGTTCAGCAAAATATTCGAGAATAGAGTCAACGAAACGTTAGAACCTAAGCAAATCTTGTCTCATACCGACAATTTCGCACGTAATAGTCAGAAAAGACACAGTTTCTAATGGAAGCTTTATTAAGACCTCACGAGTTATCTCCCATGATAAGTTATCAAAGTATGGTATCTGACCGTGAATGTTTTTGATTCTGTGTCTTAATGCATGTCTAGCCACGTGTCTTGTTATTTATTTATTTATTTATTTATTTATTTATTTATTTTTGTTTATTTATAAAGAACCTTATAGGCAATATTTGTACAAAAGCTGTAAAAACAAACTATAGCCCCCGCCAAATGAAGCAAAAAGCTGAAAAAGAACAACTGGAAATTGTATTGGTTTGTCTGTTTCAGAAAAAGGGCATTTTTAAAATTTCACCACCCAACTACGGCCTCATCTTTGAGGTGAGATGTTTTCTCTCTTTAAGTTATAGTCCTAAATATTAACTTAGATTAAATCAGTACTACTAGTTTCTGACAACAAGAATTCTTAAGTTTCTATAGAAAATAATTATGACTGCCGCTCATCACAGAGGTTAAGGGTTAAGCTTTACTGGGGTCAAGAGAAACATTTTTAAAATATCACTTCCCCATTGGGGCCTCATCTCTTTGGAGTAATATTTTTCTGCATCTTACAGTAATTCAGAACACAGTTGTTGCAAGTTAAATTAAATCAGCACTATTAGTTTCAGAAAACAAAATTTGCTAAGTTTCTATATAGAATATTTAAGAAAAGCGCTTCACTCTTTTAGGGCATCATTACTAAAAAAGAAATCACTGGGTTGAGGGGGTGGTTATTAGAAAGAATAATCATTACATTATTCGAGCCAATTACAATTTAATTTTGATAACCGGTTCCAGAGAAGTTTAATGTTTTTTATATTGAATATAGAAGAAAATAACAATTAAAGGGTCATAACTCTTAAGATACTAATTCAATCTTGACGAAAGTTCCGCATGCGCCGTGGCATTATGCTATTGTATACTTATTTTAAGTTTCATGAAATTCTATCGATTTGTTCCTTAGTTATGGCTCCAGACGGACGGACTTACACACGAACAATGTCAACACATGCCTGGCCACTATTGGCGAGGGATAATAATCAAGTAACTCAAAGTTATGCACTTTGGTATTTTACGTCGTGTGCTTATACCGCGTAAGAGCCGGCTTGCGCTTAATATTATTATTATTCCCAGCTACCCAAAACGGTAAAGATGCGTTTACTTTCGATGTAATTAAAACAAATAAGTAGTAAACTAATGTTTCTAGAAGTACTTCATTTCTTTTAATTAAATGAAAGAATGTGAGGTACACAAATACATACAATACGCGATTTAGTAAAATGTAAATTCAGGATAGATGAATCTGCTTTCTGGAAACAAAGGCTGCTGAGTTTCATTGATACAAGCTTGAAAGTTTGTATTGTTTTAAAACATAAATTATTTTGTTAGGGGTGCTTTTTAGACAAGTAGAATTAAAGACTAGTAGATATGTCCTAAAATTAGCGATATACTGGTATCTTGTGGGAAGCCGGCATTAGTTTAAACGTACAAACATGTCACTTAAATCAACTGGTGTGTGCTTTATTACGTTTGCCAATTGATGAACTGCGAAGATAAAAAAAAAACATTTTTAAAATTAGTCCATTCACCACTCTTATGTGAACTATTTGCTCAATACTTTAGTTGTATTTGTATGCCTTTAAAAATTAAATGGCCGTGACTTGACTAATAAACGCTGCAGCTTTGAAACTTATGAGTTCTTTCCCTTTGATATAAACGAGTTTCCAAACACTCAAATATATTTCTGTATCTTATGAAACAGAAAATGACGTAAAGCATTTAATTTAGAAGGAAAAGAATACTTAGTTCTACAGTTAAGTATGACCAATGGCCATTTGTGGAATTGCTGACTTAATAATGAAAAAACTATTTAAGCTAAAACGGGGTTTTGTCCCAGATTTTACCCATGTATAAGGCGTTTAAAGTTTTTTTTAAGAACAAAAAATTCAAATGATAGTGCAATGATAGTGAAATTTATTATTTAAAAAAATTGAAAAGGGCAGTCTGTGCTCTTACTTATAGTGGCATTATGCGCTTGTTGGTGACAGTTTTATAAAAGCAATTTTCAGTTGCTGTGCATTTTAATGCATTAAATTAATGATAATGCCGCATTCATATTTCAAATTGTTGAAATTTTGAAAATAGGAAAAGGAGATTTCGGCAGTGGAAAGGAAGCAACTCCTGCATGCAGTTATTTTTTTTAAAAAAGACTCTCCCAGTAAAAATAGGAAAAGTAATATTTCGAAAGTTATTATTTCGTACTGGTAGTAGGAAGAGTTTGGTGTATTGGGTTAAAAGCTATGATTTCCTCTACCCTATTTTACACACACCTATTTCAACTGTAGTTTTACTTGAAAAAATGCGCATAATTCCACTTTAAATGATTTACTTAAGAAAATAGGCCTTATGATACTAATACTTCTGATAATGCACCCGCTATAACTGCTGCTGATAACGCAATCTATGTCCCAACTACTGCTGCTGGTAATATGTAGTTTATGTCTTTTCTAATGCTGATAAACCAGCCAATGCCTTAATTAAGGATATACCAGGGGGTATTGAACTGATACCGATTGTGTCTTCCTTATAAAAAGAAGTATAGGCTTGCTGCATATCATTTTAAAGCTCGTGCAATTTGCTATTCAACTTTGTAACGGCTTTTTTATTATTATTTTGTATATTTTCGCAAATGCAGATTTTGTTTTTTTCTAAAATGTGATTCAAGTCTTCCATTATTCAGCCTTGGTTGTCAAATTTTAACTGTTATTGATGCAGCCTATATGCTAACTAATGTGCAGGACACTGCTGAAAATCCAGTCTATGTGCAAACAATGAATATAAATGTAACATATGTGTAACTATTGCTGAAAATACAACCTAAATACTACTACACTACAGATACCTTCTTGTAAACTTAAAGTGACATTATGCACATTTTTTTAAAGTAAAATTCCAGCTGAAATAGGTGTGTGTGTGAAAAGGGTAGAGGAAATAATAACTTTTAACCCAATACAACAAACTTTTCCTGCTACCAGTATGAAATAATAACTTTCTAAATATTATTTTCCTATTTTGACTGGGAGAGTCAATTTTAGAAGTAAACAAATACATGCAGGAGTAGCTTCCCTTCCACTGCCGAGCAACACTAATAACACAAGGGAGATCACTGCTAAGGAAGGAATTATTATTTCATTTGTTCATTTTTTTAATTTCTAAAGCACCAACTTCAAATATCAATATCTAGGCGACCGGCCGACGAGTTCACGGGTGAGCACGGGTTAAAATCAGCACCAGTTCAAACGTAGCATTATTGCGGATTTCTTTTTTTTCTCCAGATTATTACCTCTTTATTAAGTCAGAACAGAAACTTTATTATGCGAAATTTAATTATCTGTTCTCTTACACAATGCCGAATAGTATACATTACTGCCGTAAAATAGTGATCTACCCGGAAAATGAATTAATATAAGTTTTCTTTGAAAGCTTGTTTTCAGATTCCAATTATATTGTTACACCTTTGTACTATGTATGTATATATACAATGTATTTTCGAGAATAAATATTGTTTAAACTAAATATTAATGCGGCATTATCATTAGTTTAACACATTTAAATGCACAGCAACCAAAAATTGCTTTTATAAAACTGTCACCAAAAATACACTATGTGCAGTAAGATGAGCATAATGTCACTTTAAGTTCACTACATGACCTATATAAAGCTACAACATTGGAATACCAATGACTGTGCATTTTAAATGCTTTATTTACTTGTGGCTTCCTACAATTGCAAACATGCAGCTTATGTTCTAACAAAATTTGATAATGCTACTACTACTTAGTTTAGTTTAATATTTTTATTGCATAAACATTGTACATAAATAAATGTAAATAATTGTACACAAAAAGACACAGACAGTATGACACAACAAAACCGTGAAAGGCAATATTGATGGCCGTCCATTCCCAATACAAAAATACATGTGGTAAATTGCATTTACAGTATATTAATTAGTGCGATTTATTAATTTCCTATTGAACTACATGTATATAAAGTGATGTGTCTCGCAAAGTGCTGCTACGGCTGTTGAAAATTGTCCTAAGTGACCTCCCCTTTTTCTACAGCCAAACTGCTATGTGTCCCCTTACCTCACACCCTTTTGTTTTAGAAAATATTCAAAGAAGTCGCGCTTGTCAAAGTTCTGCAATTGTCAAGATTCAGCTTATGGTCTCGCCCCATTCGAAAATGTTTAAGTAAGATATCATAAATATGTGTTATATGTTTAATAATAATTATGAAATATTTATAAATAATTTTATTTTGTGCCAACTTGGCGTATATTTAGTTGCATGATTTGCGAACCTTGGTCGCGATATAAAACAATTTTCTGCACGAATAGATATTAATAAGAACACCTCATAATAGAGTCACAAAAGCTACGAAATTCTAGCTGCCATTTACTAAAATGTCAATATAGTTCACCGCTATAAATAGTTTCGTTTCTTATGTTACCTGACAATGACATCAGCTGGGTCATTTCTTTATTTACAGAATCGACCTATTACCATTTCATTTCGTTCCATGCATAGGACATACAACATCCGCGCATATTACGCACCATCAGTTCAGGTTTAATATCAAATGCACACGTGCTTCCAGTCCGAATAGGCTGGAAAAAAGCTCAATGCATATTTTTTGTTTGCACGTATGCAGTTTCTGGAATTTGCAAACATTACAAAAGAAGCGGCGCGTTTTTTTTTTTTTCATTTCAAAAAGCTTAGTTATCAATCGGTGGGGGACGGTACAGTGCATTTAACATCCTGGTTATATTCTTACAAAAGGGTTAATTTGAAGACTAATGTGAAATTGTTTCACTCATGTCTTCATATATTTACGGCTGGAGGTGCCCCCTTCCTAATAATTGTGCTTGCCAAAACGAAGGGTATAGCTGCCGTAAATTCTGTCTAGAAAGTGTAAATAGCTATAAGACTACATTGTCAATTTCTAATGGAAGCTTTTGTAAGACCTCACGAGTTATCTCCCGTATGTTACATATTCTTTGAATCAAAACATGTCATTTATCTACATATTGTATTAATTTATTTATTCATTCATTTTTTATTTATCTATTTCTTTCTTTATTTTTTTCTTTCTTTATTTATTTCTTTATTCATTTATTAAAGAATATGTTTCGGGAAACCTTGAAGGTTATTTTCTTGTGAAAACTGTAAAAAGAAACAACAAACTCCCAAGGTATTGCACCAGCATTATTCCTGGTATTGTGCGTTTATTGGTGAGGTAATACCTGAGATGTCGGAATGAGGGTTTTTTCTCTCGAAAAATTCGAATGTCCATTTGCGTTTACTTTCGAGGAAATGAAAGCATAAGTTGTACAATAATGTGTTTAATTTTGTATACTAAAAACGTTATACTGATTAAATGGAAAAGTTGTAAATCAGTCAAATCTTTTTTACACCAAGTACCATATCAAAATGACATTGGCCTGGTGACCTTACATTTTTGTTGTTGTTTTTCTCTCCTATCTTCCGAACAGCAGCTGTTCATATAAGGGGATAATTCAAGATAGATGAATCTTCAATGGTATACATACAATGTTTTTTTTTCAATGTTGGTGTCTTTTCTAAGTTTATAAGATCTATGACTCACTAGTTTACACGGTTGTAACAATTATTTTTTTATATTTGATTATCGTAAACCATTTCTATGGTAACGTTCTGCTTTTAATACGTATAGAAATCTGCAATGTAAGCATTAAAAGTGCGAAATGTAGTCAAGTCACAGCTTGACTTAAGAGTTCTTTCCCTTTCATAATGGGTTACCAATGAAAGCTGCATATGACGTGTAAAAATTCCCATCGTTCTTAGTTAATGTACATGTATATGAAACAGAAAACAAAAACGTAAACTAATTAATTTAGAGGGAAAATAATACGGTGAATTCATGACAAATATTTATTATATGGAAATGCTTATATAGAAACAATGAACGGGTTTTTGTTGTCTCGAGGTTTTCTCATGAATACGGAGCTTAACATGAAACAGTCAATTGAAAGTACATATTACTGAAAAAGCAGTATGTCCTGTTAGTACGACTTCCACAACTGCTGAAGCCTGTGCCTTAAGTAATTCTACTAATATTAAAACACCTCATACCCTTACTAGTTGTATTAGTACTGACAACATAGTTTATGTCGCGACAATAATTACTACTGCTGCTGCTCATAATACAAAATACACTGCCCAATTTTTTATATAAGAAAAAAAAAAAAAAAATAAAAAAAAAAAATAAATATATATATATCATCTTTTTTTTTTTTTTTTTTTTTTTTTTTTTTTTTTTAATAAATTTATATGTGTCCAACTAGTACTCTAACTACTGCTGATAACGCAATCTACGCCGTAATAACAAAAATTACTACTACTAAGTCTACTGCTGGTAAAGCACCTTAGGTCATATAATATAACTCAGATGTCACCTATGTCCTAAACAGTACCATTACTGGTGCTGATAACGCAGTCTATGTCCGAACAAACACTACTGATGCTGATAATCATTGCAGTGAATCTACTACTGAATATGCGGTATATCCACTCATGAATATGCAGTTTATGTACCTCTGAGTACGCAGCGTATCTACTACTGAATATGCAGTCTATCTACTACTGAATATGCAATGTATCTACTTCAGAATACACAGTCTATCTACTACTGAATATGCAATGTATCTACTTCTGAATACACAGTCTATCTACTAATGAATATGCAATGTATCTATTTCTGAATACACAGTTTATCTACAGCTGAATATGCAGTCTATCCTCTACTGAATATGCAGTGTATCTACTACTTAATACGCAGTTTATCTACTAATGAATATGCAGTATATCTTTTACTGAATATGCAGTATCATCTACTACTGGATATGCAGTGTATCTACTTCTGAATACACAGTCTATCTACTAATGAATATGCAATATATCTACTTCTGAATACACAGTTTATCTACAACTGAATATGCAGTCTATCTTCTACTGAATATACAGTGTATCTACTTCTGAATACGCAGTTTATCTACTAATGAATATGCAGTATATCTTTTACTGAATATGCAGTATAATCTACTTCTGAATATGCAGTTTATCTACTCCTGATATTCTAGTCTATCTTCTACTGATAGTGTAGTCTATGTACTACTGATATTTCTGAAAAAGCCAGTACAGCAACTACTACTATAACTTCTACAGCTTGAAATGCAGTTTATATTAAACTAGCACTAATTGAACTACCACTGAAATGCAGTGGAAATGCTTATTACTAAAAGCTTGCTAATACTACTGGTGAAAATGCAGCTTTATGTCGTAACAAATAAGTCTACTTTTACCGATAATGCTACTTATGCAAACCATACTACTATTGAAAATGCTTTAGCCTATATTAATCTAGCTGACTACATTGCCAAAGCTTTTTGTTCCCTTACTTTGCACTCTTTTATTTCAGAAAATTCAATGCTAATCGGATGTGTGGTGTGTTTTTTTTTAGGCCCCTATAGGGTAACCCCGTGTATTATCCCCGACTAATGGTTGAGTATGGGTCGGGGAACCATCTCATTTCAACCTTATAAAGACATATGCATAACATCAAACTATAAATAAATGAGCATGGCGTATGTTAAACAGGGAGTAAGTTTGGTAATAATGTCAGGGACCTCCTATTTCAGTAAGTGACTTATTGTCACTTGCAACAAAACAGAAACAAACATACATGTAGTCATATTTATGTACAACTGTTCTTTTTTTAATAACTTGCAACAAAAATTCTACTTCATTGTGCATGTGTATATCAATAATAAGAGAAAAATTCGCGAAAGTTTTCATTAAAGTGTAAAATGTATTAGTTATAAACTAATCGCAAACCAGTTTTTCCACAAGAAACCAATAAATTTTCTTTTTCCCTGTTTTTTGGATTTCATTTATAATTGCAAAGGCCAGCTTTAAGCTTTGTTTCAATCCTTGCAGAGATGGTTAAATTTGACTACGTTGCACACAAATTAGTATCTTTTAATTTCTAAGCACAAGATATTATAATGGCCTGTCAAAGTTCCGCACTGGTACGGCATCTGGATTCGAGTCTATAGTCCTCAATATAAGTAATAATGCACTCGTCCCATTTTGTAAATGTTTAGCAAACAAATGAAAAACGTTATAGTAAAAAACATAGTAACCCGGTAGTTTCTATAGTATGTGCCGATTAAATTGTTGTACATTAAGCAGGATATACAAATGTATATCAGTTTGCGAGCCATGGCTTGAAATTGTGATAATGATCTTGAACAAGTAGAATCAATTACAACACTTCATGACAGCATGACAAAAAGACTGAAATCCTAATATACATATATAAACACGAAAAACCGGTATTGTATTATATTGTGCTAATTTCTGATCTGTAAATGATTGCATGTAAAGGAACATACTAATCTTACCAGGTGCATTTGAAATGGCAAAGGCCCAAGTGGTGTGCTGGCACAGGGATCTTATATATAGATATAAATCTAATAAGTCCTTGTTGACAACTGTGCACACGTCGCAGAGGAGATACTTGATTTCGGTCTTGAATCTGGTGGGGCTTTGGCTTGTCCTTGCTAATGATATGTGCACCGCAGAACAACGGCCCTAAGGCCTTGGGAAGCCCCGTGTGCCGATGAAGACTACCAGGTGACGCGCATGCACTTCAGCGACTTGTAGCTTTTAAGCCCTATCAGCAACACCATGTTATTGGAGGCATGAGAGTCCTTTTCGAGATTTCTGCTACAGACGGTCCTTTTGAGGGCTAGGTCACTCACAGTCAGTTCGAATGGCCGTGTGAGTGACCTATTTGACTTGAAATTAAGTCCGTGTCAGTGAGTACTGTTTGCATCGAAGATGAGTTGTTGCTACGTGCGGGCTGGCACCCCTACCTTTTCTTGGATGCGGACTGGGGATAAGTCCCACTGACTGTCAATACCGCCCGGTACTGGGCCGCCTCTGCCGGGACTAATTTATGATTTGTGCCCACTAATACCCGGTAACGTCATTGGATACCAAGTTGCCAGGAGCATACGTAAGAGCAACTTGTCTTCTTACAGACGTGGAACACCGACTAATGCTGGCTGGAAATTTGCAGCCAGGTATTTCTCCTTTTTGGCTAAAAAGATTAACTTTAACGACATCATGGGAGAGGTGCTAGGGTCGGCTTCACGCTCATATAACGAAGCAATAGTCTTAGATTAGATTAGATTAGATTATGGTTGACAACAGCTGGGAAACTTTGTCTTTCGATTCATATCACGTATAGAACATTATAAAACCTCATAAGGGTTGGTTTGTTTTGCACTTTTCCATTTATCACATTTCAAAAATTATAATTAGACTGGGGAATAAACAATTATGCAGTTAACAAACTTTAAGCAATATAGCAATATTTTAATGCAAAAAGATAGAACATTTTTTTAGAAAAGTTTGAACAATAATTTTGTGATTTTGTCTTACGCTAAAATGTGGGTCGAGGTTAAAAAAACAGTATTTCTCCAAAACTAAGATATTCACCTAATTCAAATGTTACTATAAAGCGAATTAGAATATAAAAAGAAAGCAATAAGAGTTCCTGTTATAGTTTTTGTTCTCTCAAAGCTTGTTAAAGTCTAAAAAAAAACAGTTTTCTCAATTTTTATTGCATTTCTTTCTTATATGTATATCAACCCCCATTTTATTTCATGTGGCAGAAAAAGTGTCACAGCCAGGGCCACCGCCACAAATTTCTATAGGTTTGTAAAGGGCGCTGTCATTAACTCGCGATAACTTTTACTAATAAAGTTATTTTAAAATCACAAACGGGATGATAAAATATACATTTCCCCTTTTTAATGAATATTGTTTTATTTTTCTGAGACTTTTATTTGTTTGGTCTTTTTTTAACTTAAAACTCTACCCGTCGTTTTACTATATATATATAGTAAAACGCCCAAAATGTCACATTTTAAGTGAAAATTTTGCAGCTTATCTTCAATTTGTTCAAAAACTATAACGCTTATTTTAAAATCACAAACGGGATTGAATAAAACAATCATTCTCCTTTTAAGTGATATATTTTATATAAAAATAAAGAAAGAAGAGAATGGTCTTTTTTTAAGGTTTTGTTGAACGGTATATAATTTCTTTTTACGATCGGAGCTCGGTTGCTTCCGTAATGCTGGCCGAACACTTCCGAATGATTGATCTACTGCTTCAGGCCATCGATAAGTTTTATGGCCGGACTTCGTAACTTTACCATGATCTTTAAAACGTTGTTTTGGGTTTTGTTTTACATTAAAATGCAAACTGGGTTAGAATCTTCAGTTTTTTGTTCATAAAAGGCAAAACCTTTCATTGAAACCGGATCCATGAAACTTTCAGAATATTTCATAATTTATTTAGCTTTTGATGTTAATTTGCAACACATAAAAGATTCACTATGCATGCATTTTAAAGGCGTTTTCTAGACAGAATATCTCAAAACCATTTTTATTCCTTTATCATGATAAATTTGATTGGTCAAAAACTGAGAGAAAAAAGAGGAACGTATTTACATATTCAGGTGATGACAAAAAAAAATCCCTACGAATTCATCCTAAAGTATGACATATTACATTAGAAAGTATGGAAAATTGATACCTATTCTAATAAACATGTACCACAGAACCCGAATTCCAGCTAATTCTCAATTTAGCACCTCATTGCGAAAAAGTTAAATCATTGACCCATCATTATTTTTCCAAAAATTAACTAGCAATATGTGATTTTTTAGAAAACAAAAACAGGGACAACAAAAATTACTGTTACTTTGACTTTCCCTAATTGAGCATTAAGTCAGCTTAATAAAACACAATACAAGAACAAACAAACTATTGTCAACCCAGATCGGCCGGAAGCACGTGTGAGGTCTGGATACTCTGGGGAAAATCTCACACATTCTCTTCCTGGTTGAACGTGTGCGCTTTCCGGGAATTTCTAAACGTTGAGTTGCTATAAAACTCCACGGGGATTTTTTCTGATACGGAAGTAACATGCATTATATTGAAATACATCGAGATAACAACCGATAAACGTTCAACTTTCATACTATGACAATACAACTACATGTATATAGAAATAATTTACGTTTCGTTTTTCCAAAATGACTGTAATATGATCAGTTGCTTTGTCCTTCAATGTGTTAAAAAATCCATATAGTCTTTGCAAACGTTTTTTGGCCAAGAACAGGTCACTGTTTGATTACATAAAACTACCCATCAGTATATTTCAAACTTATTTTGGTGTGTCTGCATTTAAAAGAAATTCACAAAACAAGTACATTTTGTATTAACAGTATTTACTGTTTTATTGTTTGGTTGTCTCGATGTAAGTTTCTCAAGATATTTTACAGGCTGGATACATCAAACATAATAAAACATAATAATTTGATATTTCAAAATAAGATTCATCTGCGGCTCGTTTGGAAGTATAGCGGGCACAATTCAGAGTGATTATTTCATTTCAATATACAAAATAATCATGAAAAAAAAACTTTATTCAAATAAACAAATATCGCTTTCATTGGACAAAAGTTTATTTGAGATCGTTGATTACATACAATGTTAAAAAGCAAGATTAGGATACAACATATAAATTGCAATTTTGTATTTTAAAGATTATTGAGAGGTTTTCATTGTAATTGACAACATACATTACGTATTTTTTCCTTCTTCAGTCGTCCGTCTGTCGGATTCGTTTGTCATTTGCTCGACAGAGGGTATGCACCGAGAGTAAATGAAACATTTATTTCCGATATATTCTCAGCTTACTAAGTTATAAAATATAAAGGCAACACAGTCAAACTGCATACAGTATATATTAAGCACTTAGCATCCACTCTGCAATACACTCGTACATACGTATTTTTCCTTCTTCAGTCGTCTGTCTGTCGGATTCGTTAGTCATTTGTTCGACAGAGGGGCTACGCATCGAGCGTAAATGAAATATCTATTTCAGATATATTCTAAGCTTTACCAAGTTATAAAATATACAGACAACACAGTCGAACTGCATACAGTATATATTTTATAAGAAGCATTTAGCATCCACTCTGCAATACACTCTGTTATTACTACAAATGAATGAAACGAAATATATAAAACCTAAAACAGTGACGTCAGTCCGATTTGTAATAGATTTAGTAGGGGATAAACTACATTTATCAGATATGACTGAAGTTGTGCTTAAGTTTAACACACAATTAGAATCACTGCTTAGATTCGTGTTATTAAAATCGGCATAAGAAAATTCAAACTTTGAAAAAATGTTAACATTAAACAAAACACAAAGTTCAACTGATGGCATTAAAAGGAAAAGTAGAAACGTGTGAGATTAAATTGTTACGGTCATCAACAAATAATCTCCAGTAATTTCAAAATAAATTGATCGACCACAAAGTCAGTATGCAATCAAACATATTTTTTATTATTATGTCAATGATTTTCGGCACTACCTAAAGTTTGTTTTTGTCAAATCATCTGGGTATATTGGCGAATGAAAGCTGCTTTCTGCACTCCTTTCAGATATATATTCAGTATACATCGTCCAAGATCTATCTTGTTGTGTCGTCAGCTCTAACTTCGTTCCCAGGGGAACGACTGGTCACCACTTGATCTCAATGATTTCTTTCAAATCCTATTAACAATCACTCCGTTAATTTTGATGTCTTCATAGGATTCTTCGATCTGAAAATACAAAAACAAAGTTATTCATGATCAAATATACAAGGTCATGTATTTCTTTGAAATTATCCCCCACGCCCCACCCCTCCTCCCTCCAGTTGGCTTACAGAATCCAGGGTAAGGCTTTGAACACAGGTGAATATCTATAACAGGTGAATATCTATAACAGGTGAATATCTATGCAACTTAAGCACGCCTGTCAGATATTCGGTCAAAATTTCTTTGATACGATTTCCACTTGGAACATCTTACAAAACAAAGTCCTGTATACATTTTTTCTATATCAAGTTTCAATAAGGAATTTATAATTGTAACACAATATGTCGTGTAAAAAAACTAGATGATGTTGTTTGAAATAAAAAAGAGGAAAACGTTGCTATTCAGATAGACTTGTGTTATGTTGTTTTGAGAAAATAAAACAAATACATGTAATAGTCTAAGGTCTTACCATTTCTTCTTCCGACGAGGAATCTTCCGAATCTGAAAAGGCTCCAGATTCTTTCAACAGTCTCAGTACCTGGTCATGACCACGCCCTTTCGCCAACATGGCAGGTGTCAGACCACCGTATGTCACACAGTTAATGTCAAGTTTACAGTGCTTCTGCTGCACAAGGTATTCCAACAGTTGCATGCAACCTGACTCCGCCGCATAGTGCAAGATTGTCCTTCCGCTCTTGCCGTCCTGAAATAGCACGAGTGAAGGTACCGTTAATGACAGTACAGCCATGACACACCCATTTTTAAATATTTACAATGTGTGTTCAAAAACAAACTCAGCGTGACTTATAAACACGAATCTTTTTTTATTACCATTGTTCTAGCGAATACTTAAAAGTAAGATTTTGATGTTAACTTCCTGTCCCGTGTATATTTTTCCTGGACAACCCAGCCAATGGAACTTACCCTTGCATTAACGTCAGCTCCTTTACCCAGCAACACATTTAATGCCTTTAAATGGCATCCTTCGGCCGCTAGATGGACACAAACTTGACCTGAAATGGAGGAAGTCACATGAAAATGAACGTAAATAAATGTGCACAGTCATGAAACGTATACTGCTATCTTGGCAATCTGTTGCAAAAAAATACCGTTTATGATAGCAACTTCTGTAATATGAGAGGAAAAAGAATTCCCCCGATCTAAATACAAATATGTACCATGGCTTTGGGAAGGTTATGCGTAAAAATAAACCAATCTATTTATGATACATTGCTTTTAGTCTCACTATTTCCACTTCGAAGGCAAACCGATTTAACTATTTTAGGGTGTGACTGTTATAAAACGTCAGATCTATAAAAGGGGTCACGCTGTTACACTTACCATCGTAATTTCTTGCTTCCAGATTCTGGGGAATTTGCTGATATGGCAGATCGTAGGTATTATTCTTGGTTTCCTCGTATTGTATTGGCTCTAACAATATCCTTAAGAAGTAATCATAACCTTCTTTCGATGCAATATGAAGAGGCGTATTCCCTTTATGATCACGACTGTCAACCTGGGCTCCTGATGTCATCAACTTGCGCGTGAGCACGTCTTGTTTAGTGATAACGGCCAGATGAAGAGGGGTCTGGAGATAATTATTCTTCAAGTTGAGAAGCGTAGGAGTAGGACTCAGTGAGATGAAGTAAAGTGCCAGGTCGAACAAAAACTGGATAATCGCCGTATGAAGACGCCTGTAAACATAAAAATAACGTCTTTACATCTGTACACGAACCTATATACCAGGGGAATATAGACCATATAGTATGACAGGTAGTAGGTCGCATGCTATTTTTATGACCGCATTACACTGTACATAGAATATCATTGAAAGAATCGGTACATATATAAATGCAAACTTCAAAGAAACATCAGTCCAGATTTTGCTAGATCTAAACATATTTATTATGGAGTTCTGACATATTCGAAAACATTTATCTACACCTTACAAACACTGGCTTTAACGGTATAGGACTTTCAATTTAACGTATTAAATAACTTTTTTTCAAATTTCATACTGACTATGCGGTCCATTGCAGTGTGACTGATTAAAACGTAGTAACATGGACCAGGTACATAGTTTTATTTTATGACCAAAAGCCTGACTGAAGCCCTTTAGGTTGTTGAGTACAAATATTTCTGTCACTACTGAATGAGACACATTTTGCGATGTATGAGTAAACTGGACTACCTGGGTAGGAATCCCGTCAAATCATTGATCTGAATTGCGTACGTAAACAAGTCGTGACATACAACAGGTAAACAGCGTATCAACAAACTTTGCTCGGTAGCTATTTTGTAAACGCGGATTCTATTGGCTGTTATGTGCGTAGTTGTTACTCCCATTACACTTGACTGCACAATATATCAGCTACAAGGGGAATTCCGAAAATGCTAAATATAGATCCATGTAATAAAATCCCGGACAACCACCCTGAACTTGATGACAGTACAAAAGATTTCCCAAATATCCCTAGAATTACATAAAACAATGAAAAAAAACCTTACGTGTCGCCATCATCGTCCTGCTGGTAGGTTTCCTTAAGTAGTCTTTTGTACTGGTGTTCCTGATCTTCGTCCTCTGATTTTTCAGTTGAGTCACATGATTTCAATTGTTCAGAGAACCTTGATTTTATGTCCGATGATTCAAAGCCTTCATCTATTGACTCGAGATGAGGTTTAGTATCATCATTATCCAACGTTAAACTTTCTAGTCCAGCAACAGGAATTAACCTGTCTTCTTCACTTGTGAAACGACTTTCATTTATTTCACTGCCCAGATTTCCACTTTCATATCCTGACGATAACCTAGAATCAAACCTGTCTTCTTTGGAAATATCCTCTTTACTTGAAGGAAATTTGTGTGTATGTGGCAAGCCTCTGAAAGGGCTCGTGTCGACATCCAAATCTGTATCTTCATTCAAATCCATTTCTACGTCTTCACTGCAAGAACTATTCCTACTGAAAACCTGTTTAAACGAAAAGTAGTACAATTTAATCAGATATATGCTAAAATATCAAGTAACACGTTATTATGTCTCAATTCTTCGAAATTTTCAACAGCTTTGACCGATATACTCCGCCCGGCCAAAATTTCGGGGATTTCCAGATTAAATGGACGACCTGCGCATGCGTCAGTCACACGTGGCTGCATTATCCATTAGGGAAATTCCAATATTTGTTAGTTACCACGATGTAGTGCAACACAATTGTATCTGGTATATCAATAAAACCGAGTTACAGCCTTAATCGACAATCAAAAGAATCATTTTGCGTCAACTAATAAACTAATACTAATAGCATAATACATTTGTAGATTATTATTTTATTACCAGCTGCATTTTATATATTTATGATAGCTCTAGTAGATTCTAAGTAGAAATCTAATGCTGTTCACAGTGCTACAGTTACTATTAAATCACAGTGCCGGCTGAAATTGCTTTTATAACCATATGCTCACAGGGATTTCCCTTTCAAGCAGGGATTCTGTTTTAAACTTCCCGGACGTCATTCTTAATTCCATGCATGATGTGTAAAATAAGACTTTCGCCTAGCAATCTACATATTAACTATGCATAGTCACGGTGTCCCTACAAAAAGATAACAACCTCCAAAAACCACTAAAGCAATTCAACTTGGACATCCAAATGCTATGCACACTCGGGGTAGATCTACACAAAATTATATGAAAACTCTCAAGACAGATGCACGTGATGCTATTCCTTTCATCTTCCTTTTATCTTTTTAACATCTACACTATTTTTGTTATAATAAAAGTTTAAGTAATGAGCTCTTGAAAGCAAACCTCAGAATGCGAAGGAGGCCTACTATACGTTGCACTATAAACTCTAACCTATTTAAATACGTTTTCACATGCAAGCTGTATTTAAATACAATGTACGCCAAAAATGTATATTTTTAAGTAGATGATCTAGGCCTAATGTAGATCTTCGTTGATCAACGAATTTCAAATCATTACCGAGTTGATACATTCATAATCAGGAGCAGAAAGGGAAAGAAACTTGAAATTTCTTATTCAAAACTCTAAGGAAGAAAAATATGGGACAGCGTACTGATGCTTGAAACTAAACTTTCCGAATGAGGAATGTAAAAAAGCAATTCAGAATTAGTCCCAGTGCGAACAAAATACTATTCTGATACATCGACGCTTGACTGTCGCTTTCAAAAGTAACTTAAAACATTTTTTTCCAATTGGAATTGTTGGCAAGTGGTCATATAAAAATGAATTCTATGAAGCAGCTTATTTTCAATGCTGACCAGTACATGTGTATGGTATAAACATGTCATCGTCAGTATAGACACTGCTGCCAAGTATATTTATGAGAAGATTCCAATTTGTAAGGGCTTGATTTGCGACATCTACTTAGTTTAAATAAGTCTGATCTAATGTGAATTAACAATTTTGAAGGGAATATTGTATAAAGATAAGATGTGATATGTAACTGCCAACTACTTCCTGGGGGTAATGTAAGTCATTTAAATATTTTCCTCAGATGTACGCTGGACATACTTTTCAACTATTTTAATCAAGTTTATTAAAGCAGGGATGCTGTGTGACTCTACACATTTATTGTTGTCGATATATTCTCTGCGAATGAAACTGGTGTTCTACTTTCTGTTTTGGTAAAAGATGGAGCCGGGTTTTCTACTTCCATCTCAATTAAATCTGTTAATATTGTAATAGTTGACCCTGAAGTGTGGCTGGCCTTTGATTTTATCTGGTGACCTTGTTCTCACATAGACCGTTTATGTAAAAAACACCTTTCATAATGATTAAGTTGACCCAGATAAGGGTAACTGATGGATCAACTCTGGTATAAACACTCTCATAAGCTGTTAGATTCCAACTTTGTAAAAACGGGAAATGACAAGTTGATTTATCAGATTTTTGTACATGTCCCACAATTCCATCCACAGTCAGCGCAACAGTGTGTTTATCCTTGTGATTTGCCAAATTTACATAATGGCTATTCTTATGACACACCATATTCTGTTACTTTCATTATTATTCAAACAACAATTCAGGGACACCCTAACAAAAGGACAAACTAAGATCATCATCACATGTTTTAATACAATTCTATTGATTCATATGTACAAAGAGAATAAAGAATTAAGTTTATGCACTTATGTCATACTTATATTTACAACAGGAACATAAATAGTATGTTAAAGAGACACTCCCTATAACTGATATCATACTAAAAACTTCAAAATCAAAAATTCAACAACAACACATTAATACAACAACGTTTTTATATCATAATTTTCATATTAATTTTTTGTTGTTGTTGTTATTTCTTTTTAACTTAAAAGCTTTAGCTATACTTCCAGTCAGTATTGGTGAAATATGCGTTTAAAAATATGTTGCGGTACTGTTAACCATTCAATACTCTACGTAAAGTTGTTGTTGTACAATAAATCGGTGGATAGCGATTTATTACATAAGGCCTCTATGCTGATTATTTGTGCTAAAATGGGACATTTTTCGATATATGTTGTTCTTTAAAAATGTATTTATTTATTATTTTGCGTTTATTGAAAACATTATTTATGTTTTTCGAGAAAATAATCGGCTAGATGTAGGGAGTGCCCCTTTAATAATAACCAATCAACATCTCTTCATAAAGAGAAAACCATATCAGGTAGGTAATACAGTTTATATACATGTAATAACTTAAAACCTGTTTTATTCACCTGTGTTATATTTACATATTAAATGCACCATTAGACAATCAGTCAGATAAAACAATTTTAAAGCATAAACATTCTATCTATGAGCTTTTATCTGTTTCATTGACACTTAATTGTGTCCCTAAATTAGAAGACGATTATGTTTCTCTTTAAAGGAGATCTGGTTCAGTGGCATACCTTGTTGTAAAATGATGGACATTTAACCTTTTTGAAATACAACATCAGGCCCTATTGTCAATCGCTGTTGAATAATTCATACACAAGTTTAACATACAGAGGCCCTTGCTCTAAAGATGTCACAGATGAGCCCAGTTATGTAAAAATAAACATAGTTTTACAAAATGAGAAGAAAGAAAGACTACTCAGGTTGTCGTTGAGGAAGAAGCTAACAGTAAATGCATCCTCTCTGATTTGCAACCATGTACTATAGTGTTGTTTTTTTTGCAAACCCTGGTTCACAACAGCAACTGATCACATGAAAAAAGCAATATTGTCATTTTTATTACACAGATTCATTTTTGGTTGTGTCAGTAAGAAACTTTATATTGTAAATGTGACATTCAATGCCTTAAACTCAAATTGTAATTACATGTACATTCATTCTTCACCTCCTGTTGTGTGTCACTCTTAACCTGTAACTTGTTCGGATCAAATGTACAAGTAAAAGTCTGTCTAACAAGTGTTGTTTGTTTGGTGACGAACATGGATACAGTAGTTTCACAGGTATATTTTTAAATGACTCATTTTTACCTATAAGGGCAAAGCCCCTTAACAGGTAATATAAAGATTATAATTGTGTGTCCACATCTAAATTGCACACCCACACGTTTTATCAAAAGACAATTTACTGCAATTTATTTTATATAGGATAAATTTAGATATATTTAGTGACAACATGATTTTTTCGGTGACAGTGTACGAAAACTGGACCAAGTTAAAACTGTGTTTTTCTTTTTTTAAATCTGATCTAAATTCATATCAGGAAAAGCTCATACAAAGGAAGTAAACTTTAGAAAAAGTTTAACAGCTCTAAGTCTTGTTTTAATCTTAAGGTTCATTTCTGATTATTTGTATTTCAGACAAAATACTGTTTCCTTCTACACCAAAGTAAAGTACAGTGCTGCATTCAGCAGCTGAATCCTAATGAATCAATCTAATAAAAACTACACATCCTTTCAAGACCTATGTACAGAAATACTCATTTTCTTGAAGAGCATTAAATTTGACAAAAGTAGAATCAGTGTCTGACAGATGCCTGTATGCGATGGATATGTACATGCCGATTTAATTTAACTCCATCCATATACCAATAATGATAAATACAGCAACACCTTCAGCTCTACAGTGAAATTCTTCTCTTCAAATTTCAATAAAATTTATCCAATGACACAAAAGAAATATGCTTGGATTTGGTGCATTAACATTTTTTACAAGCATTCCAAATAAACAGCTCTAGTTCAAGCCAAAAGTTAAAAGTTAGTGCCCCTGATGCAGCAACAAAGGAGAATCATTCCGAAGTTGAACCATCTCTGATCTAAAGACGTTAAACTCTCAAGGATACCGGCATGCAAACAGAAAATAGGGGCATTAAAAGGCTAAGTGTTGGAGCTAGTCGTTGTCAAAGACAGGTGCTTGTTTGTAAATGAGGTCATCTAATGAAACATGCACTAACAACATGCACTGTTCTATATTTTGAACTATCACAATGAAAAGTGTCTGTGTAAAAATAGAATTCCTTACGGTAACTACAGTGCTTTCAAAATTAAAAATGAGAACTGTTGTGAATGTTTGATTCGTTGTTAGGGAAGTCCAGTTATAAGCCTTATGTCAAACTGTTTTTCTTCATAATCCATTGGAATCTCTATAAATAGAGTTTTATGTGATACATGTAATTAAATGACAAGTCAAATTTTAAAATCGACAGTACACTTGAATTTTACTACATTAAAACATGATCGAATCAGTGAAATAATATATAATATTCAAAATTTAAACACAATACACATTTCATACAGTGACACTGGGTCACATGTCCTAATAAATAATCACAATTGTTAGTTTGATTATAAAAAAAAATCCAAATTGTTAGACAACAGTAAAATATTACAGAAAAGATAACAACAGCTGTGTAAATATAATGTTCTGATCTGACTTTATAAGTCACGTCAGTATAATCAAACTTCTACAGCTTGGTTGACAGTGAAGTTAAGCCGACAAACAAGATACATGTACAGTAACATTGAAGATTTCTGGAATGTGAGAGAAAGTCGATAGTTTCTAACGGAGGAAATGGTTCAAGTACTGGTTCCTCCCTTGAATGATGGCTTGTAACACTGCCGACTGGTAAAAATTGATGGAAAATGGTTGAAACGGGCACTAAATCCTAAAAAATAATGGTACATATTTAGTGTTCTTGACTTCTGAACATTTACAATATATCACAATACATTTGTATTTCTGTCCCTTTCAAATTTCACCAGACAACGAAACATGCTACTTTATCACATATAAACAGATAATTACAACATTCATTCCGTGGCAAGACTACATTGGATGACTGTTGGACAATACCACAAGGAATTTCTGTGAGAAAGTACGTACAATTATATCACTTATAATATATCCTTGCAATGTTGAAGCAGTTTGAAGGAGTTCCTTGTTATCGTGGTGTTTAATGTTTTACATTTACACATTTGTTATAACACTTGAAAACATGCAGTATGAGTCATTTATGCTATAAAGTCAAACCTGTTAGAAACAGTCTAATAAGGATGTGATATCTTTAAACTGTTGGCTGCTAAACATAGCTGCTTTCATCTTACAATAAAATTGTACCGATCATAAACAGATATAGGGTAAATAGATGTACATCAAAACTGACTTCTTTATCAGTGTTGCTTAAACAGGTTGTAATGGGAAGTTGTAATAAGTGGGAAGTTGTAATTACAGTATACTCCATTTATAACGAACTCCTTTGAATCATTAAAATGTATTCGTTATATCCCGAGTTTGTTATATCCATATAACATTTCCATATGAAATAAATAAAGAAAAAAACCCCGGGCAAAGAAAATTTGTTCCTCATATCCGGAGTTTACTGTTGTTGTAAGGAAGTTGTTAGTCAATAGAGGGGAAACTTGTCTATGACTAGTGTAGAAGTTGTCAGTGACTAGACTGAGTGACTTACTCCTTGTTTTGCTGAAGCAAAAAGTCCATGATGGGTATGTACAGCTACAATAGTGGTATATTCACAGACACAGACAATGACATGAAAGCACTGAATCTTAAACACCAATAACATTAAGTGACCCTATAACATGTCATTATGTCTATACAGTCTGCTAACTGACTGAAAAATGTTCCATGATTACTAACATAGCTAACTTGTACTTAAATTACCCAGTGAACTATGTGACACACATATTCAACTATGTCACTCCCTTATGCAACACCCTACACATAATCAAGGTGACAAAATAGTACTATCAAAGGGAGGTAACCCAAAAAATGAAATATGTACTAATTTTTGTTAACTGTCCAAAATGATTCAATTTCTGATAAAAAAAAAACTACTGATTAGATCAGCTACACTATTGTAACAGGTAGGGACCTTCTGTTTAAAACATTCCCAACACAATGTAGGCAATGATAAAACATAGTGTTTTTAAGTGCTTAACTGCTTATCTACGTTTCTCAAAACCATACTCTAATACAAGTGGCTGAGTTTCCTATATAAAAATGTAGCAAACAACATGTATTTTTTTTAACAATAACATACAGCAGTTTCTCCAAAAACATCCTGTTTGGTTGTTGTAAATTTAAAATAATGTTTAGCTACGCAATGAGGCATACAATAAAGTTCAGACTAGTTTATACAGGAATTGATGTTTGATAACAATGATAAAGTGTAATAAAATACAGTCAGTCGTTCAGCTGTGAAAATTAAATCACTCGTGCAATGCACTCAGGGTTCAATTACCATGCATTCAAACTCCTGACAGTATTTTATTCAACAATAAAATACAAGGATACATTTACTATTTCTAGATATCACTACAGGAGACAGGCAGATCTTTTATTTTAACAACCAAGCAGATGTGAGACCTGTCTACTCTCTGGACAAGTAGCTAACCATGAATGAATCTGAACAGAACAAATATTGCTGGGAATCCACCAGGGAGTAAATATGATGAATTACTGCTATTCTGAATAACTTTTCTAAGCTACTATATGCACCAGCCATCCAGGAACCTAACCTACTAATTTCATTAACACTTAATAAAGAATGATGCCAGTGGGGGTGAAGTCAAGATTCATAGGAGTCCAAAAAATGATTCTTTGGAAAGTATGGTCCAAATTATGATGATGTGATACTATCTACACTAGATGATTTCCTTTGGTGAACTATAAATATAGATTACTTTTAACATCTTAAATAAATATCTTACATATCATATTCAATTCTTTAAAAAATAAATTATCTATTTCTAAACCTAAACTATTCCCCATATTCGATATTTCAATATGAAATGAAACAACAGCAACATTCTTCCAAATGCAGACGCAGACACAACATACCACTGACTGACAAACTGACTGGGCTTTAGTGGTCTGCTGTTTCCTTGGCATCCCAGTGGACCTGGGTTGATTCTCGGTCAGACCACATGTAGGGTGTGTCCTAAGACAACTAACTCCACACATGCAACAACTCATGCAACTGTTAATCTGTACAAGAAATGAAGTTGCTCTCACTTTTTCTCATAACTGACTGGTATAATCAAGTGATAAATATCAACAGCCAGTGAAGCAAAGCACCAAACCGGATATGACAGCATAAGATGACATATATGCAAAGTTTCATAAAAATCCTTCAAGGTGTTTGGGAGATATAGCCTAGTGATTTTTTACCCAAAAAAGTGACCTTGACCTTTGTCATCATGATGAGAGGGACATTTGACCCAAGTTTGTTGAAAATCCCTCAAAGTGTAAAGGAGATATGGTCTGCTGACTTTTGACCCTTACATGGGACCTTGACCTTGAGCCAAAGTATGAATGAAAAACAGATTCTTCACATCCTTTTCATGAGATTATAAGATCCATTCAAAGTTTCAAGAAAATCCTTTCAAAGGTTTGGGAATTATATTAACATGACCATTGACCTGAAAATTAATGTGACTGTGACCCGGTTTGATTGAAACATGGATATTGCATGTTGCCTCCCTGAGGTGAACATTTGGCGCAATTTAAAAAAAAATCTTTGAAGTAAGTGCCCTAGGTAGGACCTTGACCAAATTAATCTATGCATGTAGAAGTTACATCCCAATCAAAAGTACCAGGACAAAATCCCATAAGTGTGACTTCAATCCTTAAAGGTAGCCCCTCGAGTGTCTGGCCATGACACACACTTGTGTTATAGGCATCAACTGTATGAAGATATTTGAAAATCAGTCCATGCACAGAAGTTACAGCTAAGACATGAAGTTCAAACAGACTGACAGAACAGAGCAAACCTATAATCCCCAATGGTTGGGGACTAGTTAGTTGAGAGAACTTGTCCTATAATCAAGCTAAAACATACAAGTAAAATTTTGAAAAAATATAAAGATACCTGAAAAAGTACTAAGCAAATAAACTAAAATTTCAAAATTAGACCACAGACTGTTTTATTTTCATCTGAATACAAAATTTACTAGCAGCAATGTTAAAATCAGGTGTGGTGACTTTAGAAATGTTTAAATACCAGAAATTCAATTCTGACAAACTAATGTATAATTTTTAGGCTTAATGGTTGGTTCCAACTTACAAATATGGAAAAACAGTTTTCCAGTTAAGCAGTCCCAGGATGTGCAATGGCATGATGGGCTGTAGGCCACATAATCCCCTCTATATTTGTTGAGGGGTACTGCCTCTACAACTCTTGCTGGGCAAGTTTCAAATATTTGTTCCTTAACCTGCCTGAAACCACCATGGCAAAGTCACTGTGACTGTTATCTGGAAACTTTCTGGAAAGTCTTTTCCCTATTGTTGATGAAAAAATGAGAAAAAAATCAACCTCTTAACTTTAAGATTGAGGTAAGTGCCACCTTCAAAACAATATTGTTCTAAAGAAAAACAAGTGGATTTTGATTACCTTATATTGCTCAACCAAGACCAGAGACAACATCTGGAGAGTCAAAAAGAGAAAGTATAACAACTGACTTCATGAATTCAATTGTGACTATTTTCTAATAACTTAATTCCCATTCAAACTTTACTTCTATGAAGTAAAATACCACTCTCTAACACCGTCCAAATGCCCCAAACATTGTTCTTCAATCTCAAAAAATACCCTCTTCACAAAACAAAATGCTATCATATAACTAGAATCAATCAACTACTTTCACAATGCTATCACCTCTATCCAACATTTACTATCAATGCTTATGACCCAAACTTAATATAACCGGCACAATCGCACCAACAACAAGAGCGACTAAGTCCAGCTTAGCGAACCCTTTATGTTCATGTATAACTACAGTTCCATCTTGTAAAGTCTGTTTCGTTTGTCTGCTTGCAATCTCGGGCAGCACGTGCACCGTGGCCACGTATAAAAATGTTCCTGCACTAAACAGCATTGCTATTCCAGTCGTATGATTATCGTTTAATGTCTCCATACTTTTCTGCAAAAAAAAAAAGAGAAAAGACAAATTAACAGAATGTTAAATATTACACTTGTATGGCAATAATTAAGACACAGTGCAATATTTGAGCATTGAAGCTATGTTCATGAACTGCGAACTGATTGCCACCAGTTGCTTCAATAACAAATTAAACAAAATATGTTTTCTGAAATGATCTGAAAAATACATGAAAACATGAGGGCTCAAGTGAGACAGTTCATCATGTTTGCTATAAACAAAACCCTAACTGCAATTGGTAATCAAAACAATTTATCAGCTTAGTAACCACGGAGATAGAGGCAATTTAATGGTCAGCAATGACTGGCTGTTATATGGCTAAGTATTAGAATTATCATATTAGATTTGATACATAATAGGGAAGGGATGGCGCATATATCGTAAAAAATTCACCAAATCAAGGGCAATAACTCGAGACTTCATTGAGCAATTTATGAACCTGGCTGAGAGACTATGCCCAAGAACATTGTGACCAAGTTTGCTGATGATAACACAAAATGTATTATAGATACAGGGTTGTTTGGTGAAATTTCAGCAATTCAAGGGCAATAACTCTGGAAGGCCTTGGGTGATCTGAAAGGTTACAGAATTGGACAAAGATATACCAATAACACTGTAGCTAGGTTTTTTGATATTCAGATAAAAGTAATTCAAGAAAAAACAAATCAGACGGTGTTGTCAAATTTTGTCGATTGTCCTAGAACTGTTTTCAGCTACTGGGCTGGTTATAATACTTAGCATACACAGTATGCCTATAAACATTGTCATCCGGTTTGCTGATGATCTAATAAAAACTTTTTTGAATTAGATAATGGACAGACTGAGTGTAATTTAATAAAATTTCGGCAAATCATGGGCAGTTACACTGATGGCCAGAGATATTTAACTGGTTACTGAACCTGACACAAAGATTGTGTTCAGATTTGGCAATTATCTGATAAAAATGAAGGTACAGGGTGGACAACATAAGAAGCTACTGCCCGCCCCAGTATATCCCATAATACATTCTGCCTCTAGAGACAGGCGCATAAAAATGACAGAATATAATTTCTTTTTCAACTATTTCACTTTGTTGCTGTTGAGTTTTACACTTCTTTACGTTGGTTATATAACTGTAAAAACAATATAATGCTGTATTAGAATATTTTCTGTTAAGACTTTCCTAACACTTGAGGACTGTCTAGGGAGTTCAACATGTAGTGAACACCTCCTACCATCTAACTAATGATACCCTTGTTCTAGTATTTGCTGCCCTCAAAAAATCTCTTACAAAGCTTACAAAGACAACAAACCTAAAAATCAACCAAAAGAAAATTCTAGAAAGAGACTGTCATGCAATTTAGTGACCATCTTCCTCAATAATTTCTACTAAGGAAGATGAGATCACTTATACAGCTAGCAACTAAAAATCAAGACAACTTTATCATTTTTTATCATTTATACTACCGTTTCTATTAACAGAAAACAATTATAACAAGAGGGCCAAGATGGCCCTATATCGCTCACCTTGGTACAAGTCCACTTGCCTGGTGGAAGATCACTAGATAATGTTATATACCAAATAAGTTTTCCTATTTACGCCTTTGTAAAACAAATACTCCCCCCGGGCAAGGTCAATTTTGACCCAAGGGGCATAATTTGAACAAACTTTTAAGAGGTCTACTAGGCAATGCTACATGCCAAATATCTAAGCTCTAGGCCTTGTGGTTTCAGAGAAAACATTTTTAAAGTTTTCCCTATATAAGCCTATGTAAAACTAAGCGACCCCGGTGCGGGGTCAATTTTGACCCGGGGGTCTTAATTTGAACAATCTTAGTAGAGGTCCACTAGCCAATGCTACATGCCAAATATCTAAGCTCTAGGCCTTGTGGTTTCAAAGAAGAAGATTTTTAAAGTTTTTACTATATAAGCCTATGTAAAACTAAGTGACCCCCTGTGTGGGGTCAATTTTGATCCGAGGGTCATAATTTGAACAATCTTGGTAGAGGTCCACTAGCCAATGCTACCTGCCAAATATCTAAGCTCTAGGCCTTGTGGTTTCAGAGAAGAAGATTTTAAAATTTTTGCTACATAAGCCTATGTAAAACTAAGTGACCACCCCCGCGGGGTCAATTTTGACCCGGGGGTCATAATTTGAACAATCTTTGTAGAGGTCCACTAGACAATGCTACATGCCAAATATCTTAGCTCTAGGCCTTGTGGTTTCAGAGAAGATTTTTAAAGTTTTCCCTATATATGCCTATGCAAAAACTAAGTGCCCACCCGTGGGGTCAATTTTGACCCGGGGTCATAATTTGAACAATCTTGGTAGAGGTCCACTAGACAATGCTACTGCCAAATATCTAAGCTCTAGGCCTTGTGGTTTCAGAGAAGAAGATTTTTAAAGTTTTTCCTTTCCGTTGCCATGGCAACCAGAGTTCTGCATGGAATGGAATTCTTTGAACAATTTTGGTAGAGCTTCATGCAAGGAACATTCCTGCATAGTTTTATCAACATTGGCCTAGAGGTTTCAGAGGAGATGTCATTTGAATCAAAATGTTGACGGACGACGGACAATCATCGATCAGAAAAGCTCACCCTGGCATAGCCAGGTGAGCTAAAAAGACATACAAAACGAAAGAATTTTCAAGACATAAACAAGAATGAGAGGCGTGTAATGGCAGAAACATATGCTATGGTCTTCTCTTCTTTTTTTTTGAGAACTTTTAATCCCTGTCAATGCATTTTCTTTTTAATTTTCTTTCCAGTCAAGCATTAAGTAAATAACAGCATTTAAACATTGTGCTATCTCAGATTCTATCAAAAACTTTCAGATGTCACATTGACCATTACTAAAATTTCTGCCAGATGCCCTAAAAATGGTTACAGTAGGAAAATCTAATAATAAGGAAGTCTGGTTTTCCCACTCTTACCGGTCGGTATAAAAGTGGAATCTAAAAGTGTGAAAAAAGTACACATTGACACATTGCTCTGTCATACAAACAAACATACAAGAAAGTTGTTAATTACAAAGAGTGCAAGGCATATTTGCTCTGACAGAAAAAGAACTTCAAGAAATCAAAGACTGATCAAGGAAGAACAGTAAAAACTTGACTAAGACCAAAGTACAGAAAATTCACACTTATCAAGCTGACTGACTGTAAATAATAATTTTTAGCAACAGACAGTGCATAATGAATGACTGCAAAAAGTTCCAACCATGAAGAGACTTCAATTAGAAGGATTAAAGACTTCTAAAAATGACTTACTTACCAAGATTGAGTTAAGAAAATAAAGGTAAAGGTAAATAATGGAGACTTGAAAGTTGAAAAACAAAGATTGAAGATAAACAAGATGACAGAGGAGAGAGATGACGAAAGAAAGGTTAGAAAAAGTCACTACCAGTCGTGGAGACAGGCAAGAAACTTCTGACAGGACATTACCCCATTGTATAGCATTCAGGTCACGATCACTGTTAAATGGATGACTCATGCAACAGAATACAAAATGCCGCTCACACAATATTTCTTTTTTCACATCAGCAATAGATAGACTTATATGTACTGACAACCAAGGCAATGTATCAGGACAATAAAACATCTCATCATACATATAAAAGTAAAACAGTTTTTAGTACACAGACATCTTTGCACAACTTCAGACTTAACCAATATATTCTCACAACCATGCAAACATTTTAACAACACACAAATGATTGAAGGCAGATAGAGTTGCTTCCCTTACACTGTCACTACTTTACTTTACCTGATTTATGCACACGTATGTTAATATAGCCCCTATAGGTGCCGCTGCCGCAAATATAAATAGATGTCGCCGTATTCTCGTTCTGTCAAATCCCTCATGCAGTAAAAATGATACCAAACCAAATGCTGCAGGGGCCTGAAATAAAAGACATTCCATGTTAAAACAAAGATATGAGGTAATCAATGGAAACATGAGGCAATGTGTGAAAATATGCAAACTATTTCTTCCATTTATTTAGGTTTAATGCAAATTTTGAAAAGCATTTCCCTTCTGTACATGTAAAATTTCCTAAACCAATGACCTTAGGTGTCTTCACCCCTACTTCCCTCTTGTTAGTAAAATCCTTTGAATTTGAAACACATGCCAGACATTGGGTATAATTTGTCACAGAAAAAGTGGTGTAACTAAGGAGCAAATCAACTTATTTTAATAATTTTCTGGAAAATCGGTGCATGTAACAGGTTTGCTATTAGCCTGAAACGGCTTTTTTTTCAATATGAATGTGTAAGGAAACTTAAGGACCTTAAAGCTTGTCGTTAGAGCAATGCCTAAAAAAAGCCTGGTAAACTTCTGTGTTAGATAGTGTCTAATAATATTTTGCTGAAATTTGAGTATGTTGTATGATTTTTTATTCCATTCCATTCCGACGACTGTGTACCTACATAATGTAACAGCATAATGTCGCAGGACTGGATGTAAGGCAGCAGATCCAATGTCTTAAATTAAGACATTTCAAGCTACTGAGGAGATGATACAAACCTTATGTAACATGATAGCCACAAACACTATCAGCGTTAGATGTGCTGTCGACATAGACACGGCAGCTCCCATAGCTATTCCATCAGCTGTGAGAGAAAAAAAAATATAATCATTTGTTGTGGCAAGATATATCTCACAGTGTCAGCATCAAAAGTGACACGTTTAGAAATGTGTGAAACAATATCAGTGTTTTACACACTTTGTATGATGTCTCTGTTACAATTACCACTCTTGTTTTGTGAAAGACTTAAAAGTTTGGTGAAAGTTAGTATTGGCTGATAACTTCACAATATCAGTTTTGAAGCAAGCCCTGCGTTTTAAGTCTTTCATTTATAACATACAGTTACTATGAAAGCACAGTAGCCGGGTAACTGTATATCAATGCTTTAAAAGCTATGAAATCTCCGTCTTACTTCCATCATACTGCTGCTGATATAACCCCATAAATATCACATCCCTAGATAATCACTCAAGGCATTCAAATTATAGAATTCCTGGCACATATGTGTTTGGGTCCCCTTAACTTACCTGTTTGTACAGTTTGCAAACACTCTTCAAAATCTTTCTGAGTCAACAGAGAATATCTGCAATGTCCATATAGACAGACATCTTGCATTGTTCATGCAGTTTATAAAAACAAAATCTGGATCTAAGTGAGCTTAAACTTCTTTGCAAGTTTTATAGCATTCTCCAACATTCAACCAATCATCACAGCTTTGACTAACTTGACAAGGAATCAACTGGGCGCCATTCTAGTGAAATTATTTTCATTATATACGTGACATATGCACCAGAATGGCTTATTATCTCTTAACATCTTACAGATAGAAGTACCTAACGGCTTTAAAACTATCTGGGACAGGAGAATATAAATGAAATAAACTCAAGGGTGTCACGAAAAATTGACAAGTATTCCAGACACCTGCTGTTTGAATCCTGGTAGTGGGGGTCAAATTTTCATGACACCCTTACGTTTATTACATTATTTTAATATGAGGCGGACACTGACCAGTACACCGAAGTATAAGAACAATGATCCTGTGATGATAGCCACGTTTCTTGAAGAATTGTCACAGCTTTTACAATCTTGGTAGTGCTTCATATGATCATTCGAATGAAAGCAAGTACAGTGGTTCAGGAAGAGATGATGTTCATAAAAATATTGTTGATAACATGGGATGCATGACTGGTATACAATGATCATATGTGAGCAAAAGGTGGGAAAGTTGTAAACATAATGTGAAAAAAACATTGAAGGTGAAAACTTGAATATTTAATATTGAAGTAAAGTTAATATAATTATCTATCATTTCAAAGACTGTTTACATAATTTCATAATCTAATCTAGGTGTGGCAACTTTGCATTCAATGGCCCCAAGTTCATGCAATTCAAACAAGAGTGCCAAGATGGCTGATATCGCTCACCTGTATATTGATTGCCAATAATACAAAGGGTCATAATTTTAATATAATTCGTAGAGGTTCACTACACAATACTTAGTAATATTCCAAATATCTAAGCTCTGTCTGGAGTTTGAAGTTTTCCCTATAAAAGCCTATGCAAATTCAAGTGTTCCCCCCCCTCCCGGGAAGGGTTAATTAAAGGCCTTTAAAGTTTTTTCTCTGTTAAATCAAATGACCCCCTGGACTGTTTGAAGTTTTCCCTATATAAGCCTATGCAAAATCAAGTGACACCTTCCCCCCTCCCGGGAATCGTTAATTTTCACACAGGGGTCATGATTTGAACAATCTTGGTAGAGGTCAACTAGGCAATGTTACATGCAAAATATCTAAGCTCTAGTCCCTGTGGTTTCAGAGAAGATTTTTAAAGTTTTTCCTATATAAGCCTATGTAAAACCAAATGACACCCCAGGTGGGGTCAATTTTGACCCAGCGATCATAATTTGAACACTCTTGGTAGAGGTCCACTAGACAATGCTACATGCCATATATCTAAGCTCTAGGCCTTGTCGTTTCAGAGAACAATATTTTTAAAGTTTTTTCTATATAGCTTATGTAAAACCAAGTGACCCCCGTGCTGGGTCAATTTTGATACCTGGGTTATAATTTTTAACAATCTTTGTACAAGTCCACTAGACACTACTACATGCCAAATATCTAAGCTCTAGGCCTTGTGGTTTCAGAGAAGAAGATTTTAAAGTTTTTCCTATATAAGCCTGTGTAAAACTAAGTGACCCCCGGGCTGGGTCAATTTTAACCCGGGGATCATAATTTGAACAATCTTGGTAGAGGTACACTAGACAACGCTACATAGTAAATATCTAAGTGGTTTCAGAGGAGATGTTGTTTGAATCAAAATGTCGAAGGACAACGGACAATCATCCATTAGAAAAGCTCACCCTGGCAAAGCCAGATGAGCTAAATATTTTAATTAGATGGTGTGATCATACTTCACCTATACCCTCTCGATATCAAAGACATCTACCTACCTGCGGCATGGACCACTAATCCAAGTGTGGCTGTTATTTTATGCCTGTTCTGCGGAGATGAATTATTTGTTGGTAATTCTGAGTCTGTAAATAAAGGAGAGAGACACCTGCTGTGAGTCAGTGATACTTGACAGTAATTAAACAAGTTGAGTATAAGGGAACATGCAAATTATTCAATGATGAATTGAGGACTCTTAAGAAAAGCGACAACAGCAAACTTAACCAAATTAGAAAGAAATCAATTACATATCAATATTTTTTCTTTACGTTAGAGATATAGAGGATAATTGTTCATTTCGGTGTAAGATCACGTTATAATTTCAGCGAGTGGGCACCAAAAGTGATATTTTCACGTGTGAAAATAACTACTTTTGGTGTTCACAAGTGAAATTATTGTGATATGACATCGATACCAACAATTTTTCTGTTTATTTTATGTCTCAAACTCTACTTTTATTGTGTTTATTTCAATGAAAGGTCGAAAATCACAGGAAACATCACCAGGAAGCATCGCAAACATGATTTCATTTTAGCGACGTCATCGTCGTATGGTTTCCGGCATTCATTACGCTCTGTATACTTTTTGACGTCAATTTGGGTAACAGATTTTGATAATTTTCAGTGCGTGGACAGTGAGTTTATCAAAATATAATCAATTGTTATATTTCGATAAACCACCGAAAAACATAAAATAAATACTTCTTCATCATTGGTGCTTTTTTCAGCTGTTTATCATTAAAATTTAATATTCTTTTTAATTGTTTGCAATTATCAAAAAAACAAACAAAACTGATTTCAGCTAAAACACGACTGGCATCGAAGCAGTATCCGTCAGCTAGTAGTTTACGTCGTCATGTTATTTTACCTTTAATGTAACAAAGAAGTTGTGATTGTTTTCATAATGCAATCATATACATGATATATGCCAGAGCTGAGTAACATTTCTTTGAGCAAAAGCATTAACATAAGTAGACATCCAGTATTTCATATTTCGTAATCTATTCTGTTTACATGTTTCATGTGGGGGATTTTATGCACACTGATTGCGCATGTGCAAAGGACAACTTTGGGCATAGAAGTTTCAAAAAAGTTCGCCAAATGTGCATCGTACTTTGTCCTGGGCAGCTATCCAAGCATTCATTCGGCTTCCAGTAATTGACAGGGTAAAATTAGGTTTATGACTGATTTATTAGTCTAGGATACCAAAGTGACATAACTCCAGACATGCCAGATAGTGGAAATAACTAGCTGGTTACCCACAACAAAACAGCGTATGCCACTAGCTTCAAGTAGCTTGCCAGACTTTTAAACAGAAAGACACCAACTGACAAATTCCCCTTTGTTGTCTTAACCAAGAAAACCAGACAAAAAACTAACATAACCAAAAAGTGAAAAAATAATACTAAGGTACATGTATGTCTTGGTCATGATGACTTAGGATATGTGCATAACGTTAGCTGTTTGACTCAGCAGTTCCTTCTTTTATATTATTAAATTTCAAATATTTGTAGAATTAATTATTATCATCAAGCAAACTGGGAAAATTAATATTTAGTTGTTTCATTTATTCACACAAAATATCTCTATGAAAACTTGTGACGGAAACTGCTTTTGTAGCAAACATTTTCTGGTAATTTTGTGTACCGTTTTGGAGCCCCATTATATCTGCAAATGCACAAGTGTGAAGGCCGATGTTTATTTACCACTAAAGCGAAAGAACGAAAGTATTTGCAGTACGGAATTTTAAAGCAGCTGAATCTTTCTAAACAAAAGTATTTAAAAAAAACTTCATTTTGTTATGGATACTACTTGCATACCAGTATGAGATAAAAGGTTTTTTTGCCGTTGATTGAAAACTGTTTTCAAAGCTTAAAAGGAGTTTTTCCTCAGACTGATTTAGAACCTGATTTTATTATCTACATTCTACTAGCATCAACAAACCAAGCTTTGAAGTTTGAAAACGATGGTCCCCCCTAACATGAAGTTCCAATGACCACAGTCTGTATGGAAAGAAACATGACTTACTGACAAGCAAGGCTATAGTCAGTCAAGTCATGAACAATATTTTTGTCTTTGAATAAATCACCCCAACAATTATAGTCTGCAGTCAATGCTGTGTAGTTCATACCTGCCTGACATATTAACAACATTTTACTGCTCAGTACCTGAAGAAGCGTGTATGTGCCCGCCACCGCCAATCTGATCCACCAATAACATAAATATAAACCCTGATACGAGCGTTATCCCGATCAGTGAATGGTCATCTATCATACTGTGTGAGTGTTCATGACTAGCCTCGGTTCCCTCCTCAGTACCATGCTGGGTACCAGCTTCTTTGTCTTTAACCTCGTGTTTGTGCTCATGCATATGTTGGTCTTCTGCAACACAAAATATTTCATCGTGAACATATGAATTTATTAAACAGCAGAAGCTAGGAGTCAAACCTGAACCATACGGTGACATCGCCTAGACATGTAAAGCAAAACGCCTCAAACCACTTGGATGCTGCAACAACCCTCTCAAAAGGCGGTTAGCAAATAACCAAACAACTAAAATACATGGGCAGACTATAAACTGAAAAGCCAGCAGGTAAACAACTGCTCAAAAGATTTATAAATAAAAAGAATAGCCTCAATTTCAAGCTTTTTCAAAAAGTAATAGGCTTAAAATACGCCCGAGTTAATTATCAACCCAAGCATGAATCAAGACGAAATGCTGTCTACAGTAACGGATGACTAAAACTTAATGTAGGCTTTCAAGTCACAGTTGTTGAAAAAATATAAGAAAAGTAGGACAAAAAGTATAGGAGCTAATAAAAATGAAGTTGCCTAAAAATCGCTTACATTTAATCACAATTAATATACAGTAAAACTTCGTTAACTCGAGCATCGATAACTCGAGAACCCCGGATAACTCGAGGACGCCTGTCGGTCCCGGCAATTTTGCCTATATGTTTAACCAGAAAATACTATCGATAACTCGAGCATCGATAACTCGAGAACCCCGGATAACTCGAGGAACACTTGTGGTCCCGCAAGGTAGATTTCTTACTAAATTACCTGCAGCAACTCAAGGTCACTGATTATCAGATTTTTCTCACCTCCGTTGGTGCATCATTATTTTGACACGTCATAGGAAAAACTTTGATTGTTAATTGATTGTTCTCGTTAGTTATCGATTAATCGGCCGTTCAAGTGGCTAAAATGTTATTCGCACATTTAAATCGTCTAAAATCATTCGTAATTATAGCCACTTGTTACTTTTATTGAATAAGAAGAAAATAAAGAAAATTATGTTTGCGAGTTTTTAATTACAGAACTTAATGATGAGATGAAAATGTTGAGTCTGAGTAGACTTTTGATGATAAAACTTGAGAGAAAATCCCAAACTGCTTATTTTTTCTAAATTATAAAAATAATCATGAATAAATTAAAGAAATAAACATCTAGCGATCTCGGGGGGATACAGTAGCTAGATCGGACAAGCAGAAAACCAAAACAGGAACGAAATGCAAGTTGGAGACGAAGACCTTTGAGTTTAGATACAATGCCATCGGGTCATGACTGAAAGAAATGTGCCTTTACTTTGTTTCAAAGCTGTTTCATAGCTATCTTTTGCCTATGCAGAAAAAAACTTGTAAAATTTCCATGGTTCGGATAACTCGAGAACCCGGATAACTCGAGCATTTTACTCGTCCCCGTGCGACCTCGAGTTATCGAGGTTTTACTGTAGTCTGACACACCTCAAATGCACATAAATTACAATGTACCATTATACAACGTCTGTTTGAGCCTCAACAGTATGTCATTTATCTCATATAATGTATCCAGCAGACCTTCCTATTCTTTGCAACATTACCTGCTTTTATGAAATGCAGGCTGTCAATGTGCTGATGAAAGAGTAAAAGCTAGCTTGCCATGAAATCTAAACCTTAACCAGCCCTACTTCTTTTAAAGAGGGTGGGATTGGGATGTGTCAGAAAAGCAGAAGCCTGGTAAGGGTTCTTAATAATTCCCCTTTGCACTGACCAAATAAAGAAAGTAACGGCAGGCTGAAGAAAAGAAACTCCCAATTTCCTGCATTCTGGGTACTTTTAGAGTCCCTTTCATACACCAAGCTACATGTATGTCTGTTTGTACAGTTTTGGATCGTCAGGCTTCTGCATTGTAATAAACTGTAATATATTTTGTACAACAAAGTAAAACAGTAAATATAATTCAAAACGTTATGATCATACTGTCTTTGGCAATAACCTTTTCCAGCAGTGCTGTGCTTTTTTTTCTCAAAAAAAATCAGCACCTTTTTAGAGAAAATTCCTGCTTGGCAACTTTAATTTGAATGTTGAATTAAGTTTACAGTATTCATTAAATCATTAGCAATAAAAAGAGATATTTGTAAAACAATACATTATGAATGCCCATTAAAGCAGTCATATTAGTTGTTTTGGAATAAAGGTCACTGTGACTTTGATGTGTCGACCATGACCAACCAAGAGAACATTCGGCCAATTAGTGTTCTCTAGATACTGATAGCACAAGTGTTTGTTGTTAAAGGTTGCCATCACCTTGACCTCCAGGACCTGGATGCTTTCCTTTAAAAAAAATTTTCTGTTTCTATGTTACAATGAAACAGCATGTAACATTTTGTTAAGCATATAGGATACATGCACTTGCTTCTAACTGATTTAACACGCTTTCTTCATTACACCATCTGCAATTCCCACACAATGGTAAGGAAAAGACAATGTCATTCTGAATAATATTTCAGAGAGAGGAAACATTAGATATCATGCAGGGGTGCGGGTATCCTATATTTTTCACTTGTCCAGTGAGATGTAAAAATTCACTAGTCTGAGGCCAAAAACTCACTTGTCCAGTTTTCAACATTAAAACCAAAGTTAACCAGCCAAGGACCAGGTTTAGATTTTTTATAAGTGGACATACAGTAGACGTTGTTAATCTGTTAGTGTATCTTTCCTAGTATAGTTCTCAATAATGCGTTGCCTGTGTACAAGCCCGAATTCGTTTCTGCAAGGTTGGGAGAATATGACAGAACACAGATCCCAAAATAGAGTCCATAGCAGTGTCAATGTGAAGCAAGCTAGTTTTGAAAAACCAAGTGTCTTGATATTTCCTGACATATATTTGTGTCATACTTGCATGTTGTGTTTTGCATTTCAACATATCATAAATTCCTAATTGATTGGGAATCTGTGGTAAATTTAGATAAAAATGTTGGTTTTCCCAATACTGCAAATTAATCAGGAGGGTCTCAGCAGGATTACGTGGGACTGTCATATATTATTCATTTAATTTTTGTTTATTTTCTAGAATTTCGACTTGTCCACGGACAACTTGGATGAAAAATCCACTTGTCCGCTGGCAAAAAAACCCAAGTCGGACATAGGAATTCTACACCCCTATCATGTTGTTTTGAATATATGTACATGTATGTAGTTGTGAACTTGTTATAAATTGTGATCAAAGCAACATCTCAGAAAGGTCATGATGACTTAATATCTGTCACAAAGTATCGTTGCTCAGGTGGCACAAACATTTCAATGGAGGACTAATTGTTTTTTTGTAGATATACATAGCTACCGTCCAAAAGAAAGATTTCCTTTCTTTAATAAAGCATGAAAATGAAACAGAGGCAACTGGCAAGAAATATGACTTATAATATTTATTCAAATATACAAACTGAAAATTTTAAGTGTCAATAAACTCTTCAAGATGTGATTAAAATATATATTTATAGGATAAACTTAATTGAAAAATTTCACACAGTACGTCTCTCTTTAAAGGCAGCAGTCAAACATATAAAATAAATGTGTTTATGTCTTTGGTGGCATAGACATTGCCCAGCATGTGTACAGGTTTGCTACAGAGATCAAACCGAGAACCAAGACCGAATTCTGCATAATCTGAACATATTAATATGATGGTCATGATGGGCCTATATGGCTCACCTGAACTCCAACACAGTTTCAGTAACCCTTTAAGACGACTGAATAATATCTGAGTCACTCAAGGCAAATGAAACTGAAAAGAATAGAAAATGCTGAACCTTCAACATGTCAATGAGACAATGATTTCTCCTCATTTAAAAGATGTTTTTGTTTAACCTCGGTCCTGACACTGCTGAGCCAGAGGATTTATGAATTGATTCCGTTATTTTTTCTCACGCTCTTTTAACTGTTCAAACTGTGTTGTTGCCAATGTGGAAAGTTTTACGTAAATTTATTCTTTACAGATAATGTGTTTTAAACACATATCTAAAGTACACGTCGTCGATCGCATATATTTAAAAGATTGACAATGACTTCGTTAACACACAGATCTATAAAGAGCAAACAGATCTTGTTGTCTCAGTGAATCAACTTCACTCGTGATCAATCTTTAATCAATCTTCTTCGGTCAGTTATCGTTTAATGCATCGTCACCTTATATCATATACAACAGTAACAGCTGTTTCTCTAATGATGTTGTATTATTACGTGTTCTTTAGTCTGTTCTCCTTAATCTTAAAATCTAACAAAGCATAACTTTAGATTAATTTGTGTATTTCTCTGAAAAAGAATATTTAGTCACGATTTTCAATCCTTCATATACCTTTGTGGTTGCCTTGTCAAAAGGTTTATCTCAATAGAAAATGTATGCTGTTATTAATGCATAGGCTTCAAAAACAATGTAAAGGAAAAACCTGAAAACTGATTTTACCATAAAACACTGCACTGTTCAGTAAAATTTATACATATATCAACATCAATATGCATGTCATAGCCTGGTGTTTGATTCATATAATGCACAATGACTTCAAAAAAATAACTCTTTTTTTTTTTGCTATAAAAACTGTTTCATATGATTAATGATGCATAAATAGTTTCGAAGATCATGCATTTATTTGCTTCACTGAAATGTTTTGACTGGATAGATTTAGATTACAGGTCATGACAAAAAATGATCTAGAAGTACTTTCCAAGACTTTTACAAAAAATGTGTCTGAATCTTTAAACTATAAACTCTGATTTTTTTCCTCCAGACATTCTACAAAATATATGTCAATAGTCAAACATGTGGCTGAGTTGCCTAGCAACCACCTGCTACTACACTTGTATGTTAATTCCTAAACTGGTACTATAACTTATTGAGACATATACACCTGCATTAACCAACACCCTACTGACAACAAGAAGTGATTCTGCCATTTTGACCAGTGCAGATCATGATCAACAATATTCACCATTCAGTCAGTGCATCTTCAGAGATCACCCCTGTGAACAATTTAGGTTACTGTCCAAATTTAACAGAGGGACATTGGAATTAACAGGCTAAATGTTAAGCTGGAATCTTATTTAGCAATATTATAGAGTTATTAGTTAATGAATCTTATGATTTCAAACTGATAAATGGACTTAGAAGATGCATCTTGGGTCTGGCAGTGTTAATTATTTCCAAATTTTCTTCACTAGATCACTCAGAAAGCATTAATTATTAAAATTTCTGTAGAATTAATTAAAACTTTTAATTGCTGTTTTCAAAATCGCAGTAATTATATTCTTAATAAATTGTTTTCTGATATGAGTACAAAAAAATCACAAAAAGCCCGGACAAGAGTACAAAAAAGTCATTGACATAGGAGACAACTTTTAAACCGTTAACCGGCTAATCCTTTATTCATGTACCAGTACAACTCTTTTGTGAAAATGCATAACTATAATTGAAGCTTATGATTACAAAGGCTTAAATACTTCTGAACTGCAGCGAAACATTTATGTGACGAATAAATCCGACTACAATTTTCTTTATGTAGCGGAAGAAAGAAAACATACAAGTACAAGCATTCATAAAGTTAATGAACCCATTAGTGTAATATGTCAATGAATTTTAAGTGTTGCCACACTTAAAAAACTACATATCTGAAGTAGACGTTATACAAATTGGTATATATTAAAATTTGGCACTAGTCAGTCCAATTAAAGAAACAAAACATTTAATCACAATGTTTAATCTCTATTTTTTGACCTGGTTACCATGTTTCTGACCCCACATGACCCAGTTTCGAATTCAACCTAGAGGTCACATAGACAAGATAGACGGACATTCTGATCAAATTTCAAATTCATGATGACTTGACTTTAAAAGTGGCTTGTAAAGTGTTCACAAGGTAAGTGTGAACAGACAATGACAGATGCCGATAGACACCAGACCTTATGGCCATTAAAATAGCTCACATATGCACTTATGGACGCACTCTTGATACAATTCTGTAGATTACTACATGTAAATAGTTGAGAATCTCTATTTTCTTCTACTGTTGGAATCTAAAACTTGTCGCAGCATAAATATCATGGTGTTTCTCCGGACATATTTAATGTACATGTAAACATCTTTATTTTTACAAAAGTAAATACCTGTCCAGAGAGATGACTCAGTATGCTTTGATTAAGACCAGCAAAACCTGACTGCAAAAGGTTGAAGAGATACTATACAAGTGATCTAAGTACATCTGAACCTGCATTAGTAAACACCTCTATCAGCCAATACTTTAGTATCCCAATCTGTCACTTTATACTACAGTCAAACCTGTAAACATAGACCACTTAGCAGAAGGAGCTATAACAAGAGCTGTCAGTAGGACAGCGCGCTCGACTTTTTTAGTGCTTGCCAATAAAACAAAACTTTGACAGTTAAGGGCACACAAGACTTTAACTACTTTAACTAAGAATTTCTAAGTACAAATCAAGAAACATTTTCACAGAGTTATATTCTCTTGCTTACAGATAGGTCTCATGATGGTTCATAAGTACTCTAACTTTCAAAGTAATATCTCAAATGGTTAAGTCAACAAGTGGACCAGAGTTTCTAAGTCAAAAAGGGCTATAATTCATATAAAATCCTTGACAGAATTACCTTCTCCTGCCCATGTTTTGGGATCATGATGGTAAACAAGTATTCCAACTTTCAAAGTAATATCTCGAACAGTTTAGTCAAAAAGTGGACTGGTACGAAAAACTTAACCAAGATTCTAAGTTGATAAAGGGCCTTAATTTTTAAAACAAATCCCTGACAGAGTTACCTTCTCTTGCCTACAGATGGGGGTAATGATGTAAACAAGCATTCAAAGTTTCAAAGCAATATCTCAAAGGGTTAAGGCAATAAGTGGATTTTACCCATATTCAATGTATTTTCTAAGTAAAAAAAAGGGGCATAATTCTGTCAAAAATCTTGACAGAAATATGTACTCTTGTCTGTTGATGAAGGTCATGATGGTAAACAAGTATGGTTAGTTTCAAAGCAATACCTCCAATGGTTTTGAAATAAAGTGAGGTGGTACGAAAAACTTAACCAAGCTCAATACACTTTCTAAGTCAAAAAAGGGCCATAATTCTGTCAAAAATCTTGACAGAGTTATGTACTCTTGTCTGTAGATGGAGGTTATGATGGTAAACAAGTATGGTAAGTTTCAAAGCCATACCTCTAATACTTCTGAAATAAAGTGGGGTGGTACGAAAAACTTAACCAAGGTGTGACGCCAACGCCGACGCCGACGCAGACGCCGACGCCGACGCCGACGCCGGGGCGAGTAGGATAGCTCCCCTTTTCATAGAAAAGTCGAGCTAATAAATTAATGACAGTCTTCAATGACAGGTGGTCTTTATTCAGGGGTGCTTTGGCAACAGATGAATGAATATGTAGGGTTTTCTCCCTGCTGGTCTTTGGCTGGAAGTGGTCTTTAACACAGGTTTAATTGTTCATACATTCACATGAGGCAGCAGACTATTTTTATGCATTCCTTAGCTGGCTTCTCCAGACAGGTATACCTGTATTTAAAACAAATATTAACCTACCTGCAGTTGCCATGGACATTGCATGGATTCCTTCTGGTATTATAACAGCCAAGGCTGTCCCAACAAGAAGTCCTGCTCCAAGAACTGTCACCAATTTTAATTTGTCCTGTAGAAAATAAATCAACAAGAGCTGTCAGTAGGACAGCGTGCTCGACTTTTTTAGTGCTTGCCAATAAAACAAAACTTTGACAGTTAAGGGCACACAAGACTTTAGCTAGGAATTTCTAAGTACAAATCAAGAAAATTTTTCACAGAGTTATCTTCTTTTGCTTACAGATAGGTCTTACGATGGTACATAAGTACTCCAACTTTCAAAGTAATATCTCAAATGGTTAAGTTAACAAGTGGACAAGAATGAAAATTTTAACTGAGTTTCTAAGTCAAAAAGGGCCATAATTCAAATAAAATCCTTGACAGAATTACCTTCTCCTGCCCATGTTTGGGAATCATGATGGTAAACAAGTACTCCAACTTTCAAATTAATATCTCAAACAGTTCAGTCAAAAAGTGGACTGGTACGAAAAACTTAACCAAGATTCTAAGTCGATAAAAGGCCTTAATTTTTAAAACAAATCCCTGACAGAGTTACCTTCTCTTGCCTACAGATGGGGGTAATGATGTGAAATAGCATTAAAAGTTTCAAAGCAATATCTCAAAGGGCTAAGGCAATAAGTGGATTTTACCCATATTCAATGTATTTTCTAAGTCAAAAAGGGGCATAATTCTGTCAAAAACCTGGACAGAGTTATGATCTCTTGTCTGTTGATGAAGGTTGTGATGGTAAACAAGTATGGTTAGTTTCAAAGCAATACCTCCAATGGTTTTGAAATAAAGTGAGGTGGTACGAAAAACTTAACCAAGCTCAATACACTTTCTAAGTCCAAAAAGGGCCATAATTCTGTCAAAAACCTTGACAGAGTTATGTACTCTTGTCTGTAGATGGAGGTTATGATGGTAAACAAGTATGGTAAGTTTCAAAGCCATACCTCTAATACTTCTGAAATAAAGTGGGGTGGTACGAAAAACTTAACCAAGGTGTGACGCCAACGCCGACGCCGAGGCGAGTAGGATAGCTCCCCTTTTCATAGAAAAGCCGAGCTAAAAATGATCAAACATAACAGAATTAAATTCACAACAAGAGGCCGCTATATCACCCAAGCTGAAAAAATATTGATGCGTAAAGGTAAAGAAAGCTTCCCATAAAGTTTTTGTTGAATTCCAGCCAGTGGCCTTTAAGAAATTGTGCAGACACGAATATTAAACATCTGACACAGAAATAACTAGAACTGTCACTGAAGATGATACATTGTTGTATAGGACACAGGAATGGAAATGAATACCTTAAAATGAACAGATTCCCTAAATACATTCAGTGGTTGCTGAGAAATACTCTGTTAAAAATCTCTAAGAACTTAGGGATTCCTAAGACAAAGTAAAGTTAAAAGGGCTGAAACGTATTGAAAAATTAACTGATGGAAAGATGCAAAACTTATATTATGCACAAACAGGTTTGGAATCAGTCACTCCTCTGTAATTTCATAGTGGTTGCTGGGAAATAGTAAATAGAAAAAAAAATCAAAAAAATCAAAGAAACATTACATGTACCATGATTACTCAAGGAAGAATTAAATAGACTTAATATGTCGCTCCTGAGAAGTTTGATTGATTTCTGTTTGACATTTATGGCTCATAGGGGATAAGCACGTTTGGCTCGACACGTATATATAGTCAAGGGAACCAACTCCAAGGTCATACAAAAAGTGGATAGTGTACATTACGTCTAAGACCCCATTCACTCGTAGAAATTGCTACCTCGACGTATTGTCTGACATGGAGTTGGCTCCCTTGTCTATATAATTATACTATGTTTAAAAAAAAAATCAAGTGTGCAGGGCCCTAGCCTTATTCATTCGGCTCATCAATTTGACCTGTTTGTAAGAACTGATATTTCATAGCTGTCAAACCTCAGAAAGCTCTTATGCAAAAAATATCTCGCTGGCTTCAATGTCAAATTAATTATACTAGCCTGGCCCCTTTGGTACTGTTGCTGAGAAAACCGCAATAAAAATTGCTAAAAAAAACGATGGCTGTGACTCAATGAACAGGAGGGCGATATGGGCCAGTATCACTCTACTGGACTGACTGAACAGTTATCAGGTTATGTTATCAAGGAAAAGCTAACAGTGGTCATTGACTTTTGTGACATTGATCTTGACCCACTGACCCCAAAAACAGTAAGACTTTTCATCCTCGCAAGCCTGATGACATCTGAAATGAGTGTTTGAGAGCAATTAAATAAAGTGTCAGCCTCTCATTCCAGAGGTTGCGGGTTCGAGCCCAACTGGGGTAATGAACATACCTCCTCATATGACACCAGTACTGGTTTTTCCAGGAAGCGGACTCGAGAGTGACTCGATAAGCTGCAAGATTTCTTCACAATCAAGCTTAAATAAAACTAGTATAAACTAAACAATAAATTTTCAAACTAAAATTAATCTAAGAACCTTGGCCAGAAAACCCCCCCCCCAAAAAAAAAAACCCCCCCCCCCAAAAAAAACAACCCCCCCCCCCCCCCCCCCCCCCCCCCCCCCCCCCCCCCCCCCCCCCCCCCCCCCCCCCCCCCCCCCCACCCCCCCCCCCCCCCCCCCCCCCCCCCCCCCCCCCCGATTTCTTCACAATCAAGCTTAAATAAAACTAGTATAAACTAAACTAATTAAATAAGATACAGAGAGCTCTTTCTTTGTAATCAAACTAAAATTAATAAAAAAACAAATTAACCAGGGAATTGAAATGTCTAAAAAAAAAAAAAAATAAAAAAAAAAAAAAAAAAAAAAAAAAAAAACCCCCCCCCCCAACACCCCCCCCCCCCCCCCCCCCCCCCCCCCCCCCCCAACCCCCCCCCCCCCCCCCCCCCCCCCCCCCCGCCCCCCCCCCCCCCCCCCCCCCCCTATATTATAAACTAATCCGTTGAATGAATTTGGCACTCAGTTGGCAATGTTGGCATTAGTCTAGTATCAGTAAAAACGCAAACGTCGTTACTACTTGTGTGTTTAGCCATCGGCTACATCACTGACAAATCATTTGCGTATTGTTTGTTTTTTTTGCACTTCTGGACATGTTAACATGGTTAAAACTCATACATGTGTTTGTCAAGTAGATCTTATTTAAATGATAGAAAAACTAACCTCTGAAAAATTAATTGCAAGTGGTATTATTCCGGCTAAATAACAGCCTACCAACATTGCCGTAGACAACAAAAGCAACGTCCAAATATCATCCATTTTTCTGTGTACTTTACTGCCATGTAGACATGAAATTGTTGCCCGAGTTGACTACACCACTATAGTGACAACGTCAAAACTGCGGGTACCAGCTGAGCACTTTTTATTACCCGCAAGTTTCGACACAAATACCATAAAGGAGAAATTAATACAGAAATTACAGAAATAACTACAGGTAAGAATATTTGTTGGGTTTTTACGATACAGATAGTTTAAGGTGTTAAAAGAATGCAAAATATGGTATTGTAGTAGACACATTAAATCTATGTTGTTATATGTGCAAAAAAACCTGTCTTAAATTGTATTTACATAGATCTTAAATTGTGTCTTTATGACCTCTCATTAGGCCTAATGATCAGAAATTGATTGTCGGGAGTAGATGTCTTATGTGTAAAAAAGATTTCGTAAAGGCAACATTACAATCAGAAAGAAATACTTCTGCAAATGTACTTGAAAGCAAGTGCGATCCAAGGGAGACAAAAGGCGACTGGGTGACTGCGAAACTGGTCAATTTACGCATATTGCATTTAGATTTGCGTCCCTTGTACACGACTTCGTGAAATGTAAAATATGATAAAATTCACAAAACTCTAATAATTCGCGTTCTGTCTATGATGTTTTAAAGTTTATTCCCTTTTGTAGTGTTCTGTAGACATGGAGAGTGCGTCAGTTTGAGTTAGCTGTTCAAAAGTGAATATAAAAAGACTGGTGAAGAGTGTTTAAGTTAAATTATGAGTATAAAGTTAAAACTTAAATTGTGGTGAAAGGTCGAGACGGGTGAGAAAGTTATAAATTATTAAGAAGTCTTAACTTTGGCCGATTAACACAACTATAGCGGGGCTCCCCTGCCACTCGCCAATGTTGCAAAATGCGATAAAACACAAAATTGGCGACAAATCAGTTTTATGTTATGACACGAAATATACTTCGAAATAACACCATCATAAAAATGTTCAAGAATTTAAGCAGTGTTTGACAGTTTAACCCAAAATTGGCGCAAATTATGAATACACGTGTATGTCAGGATCCTAACCTTATTCATGAATTAAAAAAAGCCTCGAATCATCTTTTATTCAAATGGTCACTTGAAATGTTTGGCATCAAACGGCAAAGTTTCAGCTAAACATTGCTGCAAATATCGCTAGAATTCGAGGAATTAAACATGTTGTAATTCTGTGAATGTGTAGGATGGATAGCGATTTTTGATGAAAATGAAACATTTTCCTATATACATGTATATTACTGTTAAAAATTGTATTTATCTGTAATTTTACGAACATCTATATGTATACATTCAAACCTGTGAACAAAGACCACTGTTGGGAATCTACAAATGTGGTCTTTGCTTGCAGGTGATCTTTATTCACATGTGTTTCTACAATAGTTGAATAGTGCATTGTGATTTCCCTGCTGGTCTTTAGTCACAGGGTGGTCTTTATTCGGAGGTGGTCTTTAACACAGGTTTGACTGTATACATTTTATAATAAATAATTTTTAGACAATAACCAAGGTATGCCCTTTTATAAAAATGTAATATCTATGTACGATATTTCCTTTTTTCTCAGAATGATAAACTTACGACAACTCAGAGTGAGAATTAAATTCAGCAGTGCTGCGTGTTTATGTTTATAGTGCACCGGTCGACCCGAGGATTTAATGCCGAGACCATGACAGGCGAAGATTCAAGAGACAGAAGCTGATGCCAGGGAATCAGGGTACCAGACCCTAGCACATTACGAATAGACCTACTGGTTGTTTAAAAACATGCCTGGTGTTTAGTACCAGTACACGCGAGATTACATCTAAGTTCCTAACCAGTTCAATCTCCAGGAAGGTGGGAAACACTAAAAAGCGTTTCTGAACTTTCTAGTGCCCCGTTCGAGATTTGAACCCGGGAACTCCAGACTGGTAGTCCAGAACGTTTACCACTCGACCACCGCACCACCCAGTACTGCATATCTCCCTTTTCTATGTCTCTGATATAGGACTGTGCTTATTGACTGACCAAACTGTTCGATAGAACAAACTTATACAGCGTGTAAGTAAAAGACAGGAAGATTAGAACTAAAGTATCGATTACTGTATAGCCAAACTTTCGGTACTTTTGTTTTAATAAATGACATTCTTTGTTAACGTTTGATCAAACATTGAGATAGGTGGTTTGAAGGGTTTTAAAAAATGCCTAATTAGTATTATTTCATGTATCGAGTGTTTTTGTATATTTCTAAAGACTGTTACATGTTAACCAACTGGAATAAGCTAGTTCATACTTTTCTAAAATCTAGGTTTCTTCCGTAAAAAAAACGTTACGGAAAAGATTTATAATCAGTATGTCCCAGGCGACATTCCGACATCTGAATGCGTTATCTATGAAATATGAGCTTCTACGAGAGATTAAACACTGGAAAAACTCGTGCAAGACGTGCATTAATGACATCACTAGTAACATACAATCCTTGCGACAGTCACGAGCCGATGTCAAGCGGGAAATCAATGTGGCGCGAGCGCAGCTTGAAGAGAGGCTGAAAGAGCTAGAAGAAATCTCGGAAAAACAGGTGTTTGAACTGGTGGCTAAAGAAGAAGAAATTTTGAAGAATTTTGTGCAGAAGCTTACGGATCGTCAAAGACGGTAAGAATAAATTTCAATTTATACCTCTTTAAAAAATTACCATGCATGGTTTCATTGCATTCCAGTAGTGTGTTTAAGCTCAGTAAGATGTTTAAAAGGCAACGACATTATGGCCTTAAAGCCATGTTACATAAGATTTGTACAGGCATATTTCTGTTTTATGAAGACAAACAACGTAAACGAGTCATAATCCTACAAAAATAGTATGAGTTAACTTGTAAGTGCTCAGGTTGTAGAGGACAACGGGAAATGGCATATCTAAGTAATAGTTAGAGGCTAAATAGAGAAATTTATACAATATAGAAATCAAAGGAGGGAGCGCTAGCGACCGATTAGGTTTCTATGTTGTATAAATTTCTCTATTTTAGCCTCTAACTGACTTAGTGTTTGTGTCTTTATTTACTACATTTTGTGACGTCATGCGCAAACAGGTCTATAGAGTCTCGCTCTATCAAGATAGAGTGATACATAGACTAACCTGTCAGAAGTTTATGGCAAATAGACATGGAACATTTTAAAATTTTTAATATTTTCATTGGACAGAAATGTAGGGCAAACACTAAGGCGTTTTGGGTGACAATAAAATTTCACTTTCGCTTAATTTCAGACTGGAAAGTACAGAATCGCAGTTAAAAGAGAATACTGTAGGATTTAAACTGAAAAGGGCATTGGAAGATGGTAAACACCAGACTCTTGCACTAAGGGAAACCATGCTAGGAGTCAGAAAATACAACATGGCGGCGACCGTCGTTTTCAAACTTAAAGAACAATTTTATGCCATAACCGAGTTAGTGGAATCACTAGGTACAGTCATCTTGGTAACCAGATCTACGTCAGGACAGCAGCAGATCAAGAAAAGACAACTCCAAAATAGTGACAAGCCACGAACAGTGACGTCAACTAAAGATTCTATGACGTCATTTGATACGGTACTGGGATCTGGTCAGGGATCAGATTTATTCTTGACAAACGGGGATACTAGATCCGAATCAATCGAAAAAACGATGGCTAATGATTTAGATTTTGTTCTAGAAATGGATAGAAAGTACGGACATTCACTAAAACCGTTTCTCGATACTGTGAAAGACATGTCCTTAAAGAGTAACAATTATGAAATACTAAAGAAAAAAGTAAGCAGCTCAACAAAGATACAGGCGAGCCCGAAAGTCATAGACTGTGAGCAAAAACCGACTTCCGCCCTACGTTCTCAGAGCGCGAAAAATGGAGATAAGAGCGGTCCCAAAATACTTACCCGCTTGTCAAAGTCAGCGAAGGAAGACGGACGAAGCTTCGGGGCCACGAACTTTTGCCTAAATGATGTTGATATGTCATACGCACCATTTGAAGAACAGGGACCAGAGTCGAAGCAGGTAAAGAAAAAACAGACACTGTCTGTAAGATACCATGATTTTGATTTTGTGAAGGAGATAACGGCAATTAAAGATGAAGTTGGTGAGATAAAAGAGGATTTAACTGCGGTGGCAACATCTTCAAGCGGTGTGGTTAAAGATGTAGCTAGACTGCAAAGTCCAGGATCGCAAAGTACTGCTAGTACTTCCCTAAGTAGCGTTAGCTACAAGCCATCCAGCTCCCTGTCTAGCGGTCCTGTGCACATAACACCATCAGAGCTTCGAAAGTCGATTTCTTACTTCAGATATATAGCACGATTCCACACAAAGAAGCACCCCGACGAGACAGATCTGTGCCGCTTGACAAGTATCCTAGCCTTGGACAATGGTCAAATAGTAGTTGCCGACATAAATCATCTACAGATAATGTTGTTCGGTTCAGATTTTACGTACCTCGACGCCATGGAATGTCCTTCACCTTGTGGACTTGGTCAAGTTTCCGAGAACACCGTTGCCGTAACATTATTTCATAATAGAAAGATAATGTTGGTCAAAGTTAGCACAATACATTTAATAAGATGTAAAGAACTTCACATTCATTGCCAAGAACCGCTTTTTGCTGTATCTTACCATGATGGCAGATACTTTGTTCTGTGTTTTGCCGGCGATATACATATCCTGGACGATGACGGTCGGCAGCTCAGTATTTTGGCGACAGGGATAAGCGCTGGTGAAGCCCGGCATGTTGATGTAGATGAGGAAGGAAAGATGATATTTGTCAGTGGTCATGACCGGATCAGCTGCTTTAACGATGCAGGTATGTTAATATGTAGAAGCTAACAGAAAAGGTCTTTGTCGTATCAATGTCAGTTCGAATCAGGAACTATAGATGCATAAACATTTGTAACCACGTCTGTGCATCGTGATCGCAGTGGCTATACTTAAGAGATCTGTTAAATACTTAAAGTGAATGATTAGTGTTGCCATGACAGCGTTGCCTTGGCACTTGCATGCCTGATATTAAAGCAGAGTCATTTTGAGAAAAATCTATTGTGCCCTGTTAAGCAACTGACTTCCCTCATATGAGCAACGGGGTCACCTTATAATAGAATACTGACTTTTCACACTACAATCGATAAACGCGAAGACCAGAACCGGGAAAGTGCATGCAGTTTGGCGAGTGTAAAAAGACTGATTGAAATTAAACGCTGATCCCAATGTTCTTCTAAGTTACAAGTTCTTATATAGTCGAATTGACAAAACACATTGCCTATAAAGAAGGATGTGTCGCGCATAACACATGTTTGGCTGATACGATACCAAGGTGAATGTCTCACAATAACTGCATGTAACGATTATTTTCCGCAACGCAAGATATATTGCACGATATATCATGGTCCATAGCTTGTAGGAGAATGTCGCACATGAGGCTGAAACTTGCTACGTAGGAGCATGCATGGCTTGCATATATACATGTTTGCATAGAGTAAGTGCATGCCCGTCTTATAGCTTTTTGTGTGCACAAGTGTACACTGAACGGACAGACGTCGTGTCACCGTGACATAAAAACAATATCTCTAGGTCAAATTCAAGGACTCGAACATATAAGATCATTTTTGTGCCTTTTATAACATTGCTAAAAGGAAGACTTTCCATGTTTCGGTTATTAATAGAGTATCGTCTTGATTTATTCATAGAACTTTTTTACAAAAATGTTCAATGCATCGACTACTATGACTGCATTTCTTATGTGCATTAATGTCTTTCAATTTTGCAGGGGAGAAACTATGGCAGTATTCTTGCAGCACAAATCACAGACGGTTCGCACCGGCTGGCTTAGTCGTACACAACTGTCGTCTGTTTGTAGCGGACTGGTCTGGTAACAAAGTTGTGGAACTTTCTCTGGACGGCTCTCATGTGCGAGACGTTGTTGTAGACAACGCAGAATACCCATACGCCCTGACAGTGCAAAAGTCTTTCGGCAGATTGTTTATCACACAGAGTAACTTCTTCAAACAAGAAGCGAGGAGCAGAAGTGTTAAAGTTTTTGAAATTAAAATTTAATGATCTGTCTGTAAAAAAAACCCAGAAAATACCGATGGCATTTGAATTTCTAACCACTGAGTTTTTGGCCAATCTGATTAATAGAATTGCACCGAGATCCAGCTTTTCAGTCTAATAAAAATTATCCCATAGTTTCAGTTAACATTTTCAAACGTGACTTGAAGTTATGTTACTCCTTTAAAATTGTTGAAGTAAGTTATGCCGAGTTATTTCTCATATTGGAAGACATAATTAGATACACATGAAAGGGTGGTTTCTCAATTTTTGACTACGATACTATAATAGTCAATAAAGATTTTCAATGATATTCTTTCAAGTATATTTTCAATTGGAATTAAACTGTGATATAGATTCATATATTTTAGATATTACTTTGGAAATGTCCATTTTTCAAGTAGTATAAATCATTAATGTATTTCTTGAAAATGATGATGGTCACTTTGAAGGTTAATATCACTTTAAACATCGGAGAAAACGAGATTTTATACCGGTCAAAATAGGAAACTCTCCCTAAACAAGTTGCACGCACAGCATCAAACAAACACAACAAGAAGCAAAGTTTGCGGAAAATGCTCAGACACAATTAAAGGTTTGTAGACAATGAAATTCACAGAGTCCGTATTTAATTTTATGAAACCTTTAGCGAGATGATACCGGCAAACTCCTCATAATTCAAGACGCAAACTTTCTTTTCGTTTTATAAATGATACAGGAGCGCGGACATGCAGCAACTCGGCTTTTACATGTACTTCCCAAGTGCTTAATGAATTAAGACTTTAATACTATGACCATCAATGTGCTACATGTTTATCAGCTTTGCTTTTGAAGAAATTTGACAGATTTCCCCTCTATGGTACATGTATCACGACTGTGGTGTACTCCGTTTCCTGCCAGGTCCGTTATTAAAGTATTAAACTGATAGTATTTCAGGTGTTAGTCTTGAAAAGTATACAAGGAACCATGTAAACTGTGAGTTGCAAAGTCTTGTGGATTCCAATAGTTTTTTGGCGTCTAATTCCTGCACGACTTGACCGCAATATAATATACCGAGCTCATCCCTCACGCATGAACAATTTGAAATTGTCGTAACAATTTACATCTACTGAAACAGCTACTTTTGTAGAGGCTTCAGGTGAATCAAGCACTCGGAGCTTAATTGTTGAAACAGTTTTCACAGGTCAGACAACTTCAGACTTGAATGGAAGGGGAGCATTACAAAATTTAAGTGAAGCTGGTAGCAAACGGTTCAGTCTATATCATGACCAGCTAGCACATACAGTCTGATCATGATCTGCACTGTTCACTATTCAGTCAGAAAATTCTCAATGACCTTCCCTTTACGGGCAATTCATTTTTTATTCCCCCGAAAAAAATCGCACCGTCTGTCTGTGCGTCCGCCCTTACATTGTTTCGTGTCTGGACTATAACTGTGTCATGCATTGAAAGATTTTGAAATAAATTGGCAAAAATGTTCAGCATATCAATACGATGTGTCACGTGCAAGACAAACGTCCCTACCTCAAAGGTCAAGGTCACACTTAAAGTTTGAAGGTAATGGAGTCCTCTATATGCACACATTCGTGTCCGTACTACAACGTCTTCGTCATGCATTGATTTCGAAATAACTGCACAAATGATCAAGACAGCATGTCGCGTGTAAGACCCACGTCCCGACCTCAAAGGTCAAGGTCACACTTTGAGTTTGAAGGTAATGGAGTCCTCTTTATGCACACATTCGTGTCCGCACTATACATTCGTAATGCATCGATTGATTTTGAGATAACTTGGCACAAATGTTCAGTACATCAAGACGACGTGTTGCATGCAAGACCCACGTCCCTACCACAAAGGTCAAGGTCACACTTAGTGTTTGAAGGTAAAGGAATCCTGTATGTATGCTCACATTCGTGTCCGGACTATAACTTTGACATGCATGGATTGATTTTAAAATAACTTTGCACAAATATTCACCACATCAAGACAATGTGTCACGTGCTAGACACACGTCCCTACCTCAAAGATCGTCGTCACACTTTAAAGAGTTTAAAAGTAATGGAACACTGTATGCATGGTAACTCTGTCATGCATAGGCTTTTAAAATTACATTGCACAATTGTCAAGCACATGGAGAGGGCACAGACTGTGAGACACCTCTTTCAGGGCATTTTGTCACTTGTGAGGGACAGCTCTTGTTTAATAAATTAAGCCAGATAAGTACTGTACAAAATAATCAGTCATACCCTGCACATGAACAAGTGCATTTTCAGACAGCAGGTAAATTTAACGTCAACTATGATGCTGGTGTTCAGGTATTCATAAGCACAAGTAGCAGAAAATTTTAACTTTATTGTATAATTTCATTTCAAACAATGCAATATGAATCAAACATTTTTTTCTTCTATCTGCAATACATTTAGATCTGAACATGAACAATACTAAACAATAAAAATTACTTTACCTTTTCGCAAATATCATACAATCTTGTCATTTGTACTATGTAATAACCATGCTACATTAATTACCCGTAACATACCCAAATACATTAACCCTTAGAATCAGTAAAATGACAAGATCCCAGCACTGTAACAGTTACTGCAGTGAACTGCCTACAGTAAAATTTCTCTCTACGAGCAACTTATCTGTGTACATTTCCACATTGAACTGCTGTTCATAAACCTAACAAATATATACATGATGTTACAAATTATCAGGTTATGTATCAATTTTTATGATTTGGTTTACCTATTCTTTCTAAAACCATTAAAGAAGACATTACTATTCTTGGTACCAGTGTGTAGATAAACTGATTTCAGACTTTATGTAGCATTATAGTAACACATACTTTCTGTCAGCTCTCTACAGAATGTAATCATGTAAAGCCAATGTGAAAGGGAAATAACTCCACCATTATATTTAGCACCATTTCACCATGAATTATCCAGCATGGTTCATGAGACTTTCAAAAGTATTTTTTGAAAAATGTTTAACAACAATACTGCAATGATGGAAAACTGAGGCATAAACTAATATGTGCATTATAATTTATTCCCTTATCTTCCAATTAGGGATGCTGATCATCATTTAAAAATACTAAAATGATAAGTGCCATTAATTTCATCAATTACAATAGAAACAGGTGTGTAAAATGCCAACTTTTGTAGATAAAATCCTAACAAATTATTAAATTTAGTGTAGAGAACATCAATGGTGAAACAGCAACAGTAGAGACAAAGTGTCTATAAATAAATCCTAACACATTAATTAAACTTGTGTAGAGTAACATCATGGGTGAAAAAAACAATGGTTGTGAGAAAGTTTCTATAAATAAACCCTAGCAATAACTTAACTGAAACTGGTGTAGAGCAAAAGCATGGGTGGGAAACAAAACAGTTGTAAGAAAAGAAAACAAAAAGCCACTGAGCGTACCCACTCCGTGTAGCCCCTAAAACTTGTTACAATTAACAGACACTGACGGAGGACAGTGTGCACGACTATTCAAGAAGCGTAATAAGAAAATCCGAGTAATGTGCCTACAGGACTAGTACACGTTTTGTCAAACATAACACATAGTTCTTAATAGATTCAGACTTAATGTCTGGTACTTCTAAGCACCAATCCAATCAGTCATTAATGAGATATGTACCCGACAAAAAAAAATGGTATAAAGGGCAGTAATTTAAAATAGTATTAATTCAACCAAGATTAAGTAAATTGATTGTTTGATACCCCCTTAAGACTTTAAAGAAATTTCAAATTGATAAAAATCTAGATACTGAAAAATGTTCATGACAGGACTTAATTAAAGTGCAACCTGGTTAACTGTAGGCCTAATATCTTTCCTTCTTCAAATAGTCAAGCTTGACATGCCATATTACCAATAAACTTACGTCTTACATGAGGACAGGCCAAACTTGCATGAAATTATAACATGTAAAATACAGTTTTCAACTGATTGATCATAACAAATTAATTTGCTTTGATGCTGTTTTAAAATATTGCATGAATAGCAGAGAACAGGAATATTTAAAACTGTTCCCAAGAATATTCATTATGCAGAAAGAAAGAAAAAAATGTAGAGAGAAATAAAGAATTTAAAAATGTTGCATACCAGAAATATTTTGCACCATCAATAACATGTATATGCAGAGTAGCATATTATGAGTGCATTTAATTGAAACACAATGTCATAATCAACAGTAAGGTCACAACATCTGACAATCCATACATCTCACAAAATTGCGAACTACAATTCACAGATATGAATCAATATTTTATTATTACACAGCATCAAGCTGTGCCACTCACTCTGTGTAGGAATAAGTCCTTTCAGAAGGTAGGGAATGATATCATGTGTCACAATTAACCCTGCATTCCTGTCAAATGTCTTACAAGTGATCTATGCACCCTTAAAGCAACACACTATATTTGAGTTCAGTCTGTATTACATAATAGTATCACATGATTCTACAAACATTAAAAACACCCTTATAAATGCTCATTTATCAGGGCTAATAGTTCGGATTACACTCCTGGCCATTTCATGTTCCTTCCTGAAATAGAAAATTTTATTAAATGACAACATACAGGGACACACCTGTTATTTTTTTCTGTATTTGCAGAATTGTTTTAGTGAACTGCTTTAATAAAGTAATAAATGTCAGGCAACATTTTATGGATACAGTCAGGAGTTCAGATGCTTAGTAAGTAAATCATAAAATAGAGACATTTATTATTTTGATTCTCACACGTCATTTCTTTGAAACTATCCAGAAGCTTATTTAATTGTGTAGAAGTGTGTAGTAGTGCATCATTGCAACATTTAAATGCGAAAATGCGATTGCTTGTTTATACATAAATCACATTGTTAGCTGCATGTTGTCCTTACAGAACTGTGCTGTAAAACAAGATACAGATTTTCCCCTGAATGTTTCTACTTGAAGCGCAGCCACTTGTGTTAGAACCAACATTGCAAGAGGGCCAAGACAGCCTTTATTGCTCGTCTGGCCACCAGTAGCTATAATTCAAGGTCAACAACCACAGCTGAGGAAGGGTCAGTTTTGACCACTAGTTCAGAATTTTAACAAAATTCATAGAGGTTCACTACACAAAGCTACATTCCAAAGATCTTAAAAGATCTGCACCTTGTTGTTTTAGACAAGAATATTTTCTAAGTTTTCCCTAATATAGGCTATATAAACCTTTGTAAAAGTGATCCCCAAAGTCAGGGTCAATTTTGATCCAGGGATCATGATTTGAACAATTATGGTAGAGGTCTACTGGGCAATGCTACATGCTAGTTATCTAAGCTCTAGGCTTTGTGGTTTCAGAGAAGATTTTGAAAGTTTAAATCATATTTGTTACGATAGCGAACGGAACTCTGCATGGAATAGAATTCTATGAAGGAAATGGTGGACGAATGGACGGTGAACCTAGCACTTAGTGACATGTGAGCTAAAACTGAAAAAAATCTAAATGCCAACCATATTCATTTTACTTGCAGTTTAAATACATGTACAATCATATGATGTGTAGCAAAATCCAAAATGACCTAAAAGGGACATTAATTTTTGCCAAGACTATAGAACCCACTATTTCACAGCTATTTCATTACTATATGTCACACTTACAGCTTTTTCCTTCTCTCAAGTTCCTCTTTACTGAAAAACAAAACACAAAATTGATAAGTAACTACATCAAACAAGCTTCTACATGAATAATAATATGTTTTTATCAATTAATGTTATTATTTTAAAATTTAGAGTTACAATAATTAGCTCATGAATATCTCAGTACTTTTGCCACAGACTTCCCTACAGTAGTTCAAATCCAGACTAAGCCGTTTATTTATTTCTGGTTGTCTATTAAAAAGATGTCAAAAGCTGCTTTACAAGATAAAAGGTAGGTAAACTACAAACATGTATATAAATTATTTAACTTTTACTGAATATTATTGAAAACACTGTAAGATAAATGAACAAATCAAATTGTCTCTTAAATAATTACTAACAAATAAACAAGAACAAACAATAAAAGAATGCAAAGCATGGTCAACACCTCAACTTCCATGTATATATTTTCTTTGTTTAAATGTATTTGAAATTTGATGGTATTTCGCCAAAATGTCCCAAATGCAAAATGGTCTGATCTACAATAGCTGTAGAAAGTGGAAGAATTAATGGTACAAAATGTCAATACAATACATGTGCTTCTGTCACCTGAAGAACTCAATATGCCAAAAACTTTTTCCTATTTTTATGATGGTATATATCTGCAGGTAGTTAACATTTGTGAATTCTATCAGGTGAACTAGTTACTTATTTGCAAATACTCTCAAAATAAGATAAATATCTAAAACGATGGAGTGTCTATTAGTGCCAGAACTGCAGCAGACATATGGTAACACAAATCAGGAACGTAGAATATACGTTGATTCTACGTTCCTGCACAAGTTGATAAGTTATAGTATGCTAGGGTGTTTTTTTTTAAAGTAAGATAGCTAAGTTGATAACCTAAGTTCACAATAACTAATCTTACTGTAAAACAATAAACAGTAACTAGGCATTGCCAACTAGAAAACAATTTGCTAGAGTTACCTTGGTAACTATAAGTAACAATTCACCAATGATTTTGAATGATAATTATCTTACTGTAAACTAACATGTGAACAGGAACTAGATAATTAAGTGGCCAACTAGTTAACAATTTGCATTGCTTCTTATTGAATGGTAAAAAAAAATAATAATATAGGGGCCGACCCCAAAATTTTTTTAACTAGGTGTAGGGCAATCCTGTGCACTCAAACACACATGTTTGTATCCAGATTCTTACAGTGTTCACAAATCTTGAATTTGTAAGTAGATAACCTGACAGAATTCGCAAATATTAAGGGGTTAACTTGATGATATTAAATTATCATGAAAGTAAGATAATTAATATGGCACAAATATGCCACACTATATTTTTAACTATGATATGTCCAAATGAAAAAAAGGATGAATGATAACATTTGTACAACTCTCAGTGATAAAAAACACAACTTTTTTGTATATGTATCTACAGTTGCAATGAGTTTTCTTTATTTTTAGTGGGCCATGTTGTGTGAAAACCAATGTTTGAGTTTTGCTACCAGTGCAGTGATCCAAGTGACAGAGAAATAGTGTGTAAATAGACAATATATGACTTATTCAGAAGCGCTTGACATAAATGTCATTTATGATCTCTGTTGCTTAATGTCTTTGTTTCTACATAGCTATAAATTGTTCTTCATATTCTTCTATACACCATGACCTACCTCAAACTCTTTCTGTTAGCTTTATATCTTAACTAAAAGGGCCACAATCTGTAACAAGATTATTCAAGAGTTATCTAACCCGATTGTCTGATTCACTTGAAAATTTTAAGGTTATATTACCCTTCAAAATGGTCACATTGGTTTATATTTAAGAATGATGCTCAAAACACAGGGGATGCTTTAAAAACATATAAAAATAAGTTTTGCCAAGTTAGTTCTGTAATTGACAATCACAAATCAAGATACACATAACCAAAAAGGGTGGATTTCTTATTTTTGACTAGGATAGTCAAAAAAGATTTTAACATTTTCCCTCTACATGCTCTATATTCAATGTGAATGAAACTTTTATACAGATCGTTATTTTGGGGTAGTAACTATGGCAAAGTTTATTATTATATGAGAATAAATCACTGAATAATGTTTTATTTAAAATTTTTATGGTCACTTTGAACAGTAATATCACTTTTTATCTTTTTATCAAACTATAAACTATCCCCAATTGAAGGGCATGCAGTAACTTTGTCATTAATGCAACAACCTGTGCAATTTTATAACAGGACATCAACCCTAAAATAAATGGTTTAAAATGAAATAAAAGTCCAATGCAAGAACTGCTTTCTCCGATACTGTTTTGCTACTGTCACTCCAGTTAAATGCACATATCAACTAACATGATCCTAAAATAAGAAACAACTCTGTCACCATACCATTTACTGAAACAGTTGATGACTTATTAAATTTATCCTTCATGAACAGGTAACTAACACTAGGGATGCCTGCACATATAGTCTTGATGTATTAAAGGCCTGGTCTCTGAATCCTCCTGCACCTTCCAGCAAGTTTCCTTCAAAATAAAACCCAACTTATACAGAAATGCTAAGCCAAGTAATGTTACCAGGCACTGTACATTGGGACAAATGTCCGAGCACAGCAAATCATGTACTGCATCTCTTCTTTACTACTCTGAGTTACAAGAACCAGGTGCTGCCTAAAGTGTTAATACATGTAACAAGTTGAGGTGTTGACAATGCCTTGTTCATCAATCTGTTAGAATACCTACAGACTAGCAACATTGTAGTCTAGATATCTGCTATACAGAACGTCCCGTAGAAGGTAAAGAATCATTCCTATAACCATAGCCCAAAATATTCTGTCAAATGCAATTATAACTGGATCAGTTTCCCAGTTGTCGTTCGGGTTCCTCTCTTCTTCCTTTCTTTCGGAAGCTTGTTCATCCCTACGGAGCAAAAGAAAGGTTTATGTTAATCCTTTGCTATTTTTTTATCATACCTCAGGTGCTTTTCCCTATATAAGATTCCCATACCGCATCGGTAAACAAAAAATGATGTAACCCATGAAACATCATGATGTTACATCCCTGAAAGTCTAAAAATAGATTAAAAGACACTTGTCTAAAACAAAATGATGTTACCCATGTAACATCATGATGTTACACCTCTGTAAGTCTAAAAATAGATTATAGACACCTGTCTATATCAATATTGTCAATTTCTTATTTCGTAGTTTTTCGGTATGATAAAATAAATATCACATGCACTTGAGGGTGATAGCAGATATTGTGAACCCTTGAAAAGTAAATTAAATGTCAACAGAGGCGAAGCCAAGGTTGACATTACTTTTCAAGGGTTCACAATATCTGATATCACCCTCAAGTGCATGTGATATTTATGTAATAGCTGCCTTGTCTGTATTTAAATATTGACAACACCATTAGTTGTTTAAAAGGGTGCTTGCTGAAAATTCACTCATTAAATAACAAACAGCGGGCTGCCATAAAGGGATAAAGGGGTGCTCACTGAAAATGAATTCACTGAAAAGTGAAGAGTGGAGATCATTATCAGAGGGCATGGATATATCGGCTGATCATGATCTGCACTGGTTACAAAAGCAAAGTCATTTGTCACTAACAGGATTAGTGTTAATAATAACTTTCAATATGGCAGAATTAGAACCAACACATCAGTTCTTAGTCTTCTGTTGCAAAATCATCTGTAGAACAAAGAAAGTAGGTTTTTTTACTGATGCTACTTGTTTTAATCTTTTGAAGTAAACTACTGATTGAACACAATGGAAGGTGATTTTTTTAATATTTGCTCTCATTCTTACTGAGTTGCTGCTTTTATTAAATTAAAATTGTGAATATTGTTTTTGATACATAGGGCCAAATTTGGGCTTATTGTGACGAAATTGGCTGAATGACAAAATTTTGCAAATACAGGTTCGTTCCAGTCAATACCATAGACGGACATTTTTCTCATGTAGAACCATATGATTGAGTGTACCCCCCCTGAAAAAAATATTATGCCTGACAAAGAGTTGACCATTATTCTATATATGACATGAAATGTGAGGTGCTAGCAATGCTTTGACAACTGCATGTTCTGCTATACGTACTGCTTCTGTACCAGGTAATCATCGTCAAAGAAAATCTGCCCCAAGGTAAATATCAAACAGAAAACACCAAAAGAAATTAACATAACATTTTGCCGATATCTTAGTTTCTCCTGAGCTGCTTGCCTTTCTTCTCTAGTCAATATTCTGGTAGGCCTGCTCACCCTGTAGTATAATATACAATGGCATTAAAATCTTCTGTATTTATTTAGATAGCAACTTGGCAGTATCAAGTTTTTAAGGCAGAATTTCAAGTAAACCTGGTCAGAAACCGGTCTTCCAAAAAAAATTAAAAAAAAATTAAAGAACTTCAATCAAACTGTGTAAACAAAAAATTCCAGAAAAACCTCAGGTTCTAATTTTAGTAACAACCTTATACATTGTATATCTTCTGGAAAAGCCATGCTTTCCTTACAGTTTTTACAACTCAGTTTTTGATTCACGTAAGTATCATATCTATACTTTCTGCTTAAATGAGATGCCCAAAAATGGTAAGATCCTTGATACATACTATTCAATATATCAGTGATGCATACAAATTATATTGAATTGAATTTGTCTTATCAAAGACACTGGCTCAAACAAAATTGATAGGCCAGGTTTCTGCTCCTACTAGATGTGTACTGGTATATGCGTGTAACTAAAAAATGGCAGAACATTCAAGGATGTCACTTTCAACACATATTTAGTCTTTGTTAAAGCCTTATCTTTGTCTTGAAGCCTTAATTTGATACATTTCTGGTGGGTATTTTTAACTTCCAAATCATTCAACAAAATGTTTGGAGATTCCCAGCTACACTCCATACTCTGAAGTCAGTTTGAAACTATAAATAGCAGTATGATGACGACACTGGAATTCCTTAGTTTGCTACAATGTACATGTATCTTTATTTTCCTGATCAGTTTCCATGTACTGGTACTGTGTATATGTGAAAAGGTCCCTAATCATTATAACTATACTCTCCCTCCTACTCCAATAGTAGCAAAGGTGCTGACCATTCTTTGCACTAACTTTTCAAACTAATACTTGCCCAAAACAGGAGAAATATATATGGTGCAATGATACAAAATAACACAAAGAGTCCCACAACATTCTGAAATGTGACTTCATTAAGTATATCTGGCACTTCTGCCTTCACTCTTATATCAAACAAGTCCAATAGTTTCTGTAATTTAGCTCTGTTAGCAGACACAGTATCAGTATCCGTCCTTGCCGTCCTAAAAATAAAGATGGGCCTTCCATAAATTATAACAGAAAACTGCTGTTGTAGCTTTTTAACTGCCAGGATACAACAGTAGTATACTGTCAACAGAACCACTTTCTGTTATAAAATGTTTAATGATGGATGCTCATCAAGTCACACTTGTTAAGACTGGAATGACACTTCTCTGATTATGCATATATTTAATTTTTAAGCATTCATAACCTGAACTTGCTGACCTTTCAGTCTGAAAGTTCAGTCTTGTAGCAACCTTTCATTAAGACTTACAAAATTGCAAGGTTTCATAAAGATCAGATAAAAGTATGGATTTTATAGTTTGCAACTTGCCCTCTACTTAACAAACTAACACTCTCACAAAGTCCACAACAGACTGGAACTGGATAGAACTGTGCCTATACAGTAACAGTGTGTCCTAAGGGTGTTGTTTTTTTTAAACCAGTTTAGCTACAGATGTATCTTTAACACCATATAAACAACTGAAATAATATATTCTGATAAATCAATGAATTCATACATCCTTCCACAAAAACTGTCAGACATTTCTACTCATAACTACATGTATTCAGGTACATGTATTAAAATTTCTGGTGGATTTGTAGAATTAGGTCTAGATATCGGGTCTAGATATCGGGTCTAGATACATTTGAAGACCTTTCTTGTCGAAGACCTGCAGCAAAAAGAAAAGCTGAGGTGTTGTCCATGCTTGGTGCTCAGGAAGCATACAAACCGGTTGCCTTGCTCTGATATGGATCTGCTCACAAGCCAGACACGCATCAGAACAGTTGGTAAAAGCAAAAGCATAAACACTAATAAGACGTTTGTGCCTCCCCCTCTGTTTACACTCTGGTTGTCCTCTCTTAAAACAATAAAAGCTAACTGTCAGACACAAATTCTAGACTTAGTATGTTCTCCCCTATCTTCTCTTCACCCTAACAATCACAGAACACGAGCGAAACAAACAAAGTGTTGTAACAACACCATTACCCCCAATCACTAGCAGTATGACTGAACGCATATTTTGGATGAATCCATTCTACATGTAATGTACATTTTGTATTATCGTTCAGAACTTTATATGATAAGTTATTATTGGTAATTATAACAGTTCATTTTATGCTTTTCAATGAAATACTGAAATGTATAAGTGAAATAAAATTGTAATTTTATTGTTTCAAAGCAGTGAAAATATCAAAACATACATGTATCTCTGTTCTGAAATATTACTTGTTGATGACATTATAGACCACGCTGCTGCTGAAGTGTGGTGATCACAGTCATGCCCATCTATGCATTTGGTTTGAGTGAGTGTAGGACAATGTCAAAACTAAACATCATTTTTATCTATTATTTCAGCATCTTCACATAAATTATAATTATTTCTGAGGTTTGGTGATGACCATCCTTTACATGTTTATTTCAAGTACAATACTTGCTGTTAGGTTTTCATCATATGAAGTGTGCATTTCACGAATATAAATACACTAATAAGAATGGACATTTTCACACATAGGACATCAAGACCACTTTCTGTATTAGACTGTGAATTGTTGGTCCAGCCCCTAGAATACAGTACAGACAATTAGATTCTGTAACCTGGTCAACAGTCAGCCACTAAATGCAACATGACAACTTCTTATGAAAAAAAATTCTGTTACCAGTGCTAAATATTCTATTGAAGGTGACGCCCGACAAAAGCTAACATTAACCTCCAAATGTTTTTATCTTTTTTTATGGTATGTTAAAGACCTTTCCAAAAATATATAGATTTACATACTTTCTAATCACAATATAAGATTTCTATTAGACCTGTACACAGCTGTAAAACTTATATAAGACTATCTAGCACCTCGGTCAATATAGGTTTCACAGCTGTGTACTTATCCAATAGAATTCAGTATCATACTCATCAATGTGTAATAACCTCACATTATATTCATAGCTCCATTAAGGCTGTGAATTATCAATGAGAAGCAAACTGATAATATGAATGCCTCCTATGGTAGAAGCTTCGTATCAAATTTCAATGAATTCTGTCAAATGGCTGCTGAAGCATGATGCGGCTACACACTTAGTAAAATGTTTGTTATGATAATAGGACATAACTCTGTGAAAAGCTGTACTGTAAATTACATGATTTCATCTTAAATTTTCCCTTTACTAAGCTCTTCTGTGAAGTGAAGCTTTCTATAAAGTTTAACTTGGACTCCAGGAATCCAGGAAGTGTTTGTGTAAAGTTGTGAGGACAATAATATTCAACTGACACAGACCTAGCGACCACAATAGGAAGCAATGATCCAAATAACTTTGCAGGAAGGTGAGGTGTTGATAATTTAGCTCATTTACAAATACTTGCTTCTCTCTTGCATTTTCTTGTCTCTGATATGTAAGGCATAGAAACATCCAATATAGAATGGTATAAGGATGACATAGGTATATATCCATACAATCTTTTGAGAAAATGTAGCATAAAATTTCCAATCATCTTCACTGGTCTCGTTCCTCTTATCACTAGAATTATCATTAAATCATAAAGATAATTTTACTCTTCAAACTACATGTATTATCATCAACAACTCGATACATACACTGTCACTCATAAATAATTTCAAGTACTCTATACATTACTAGTTCCCCGATTTATTTTGGCTATATTGGATGTCAGCAGCATCTCCAACTAAACTAGACCATGATTCTTATTTTATGTCTAAACATTTCAGCCATTATTTTCTCTACACTTGTATACTAAGTAAATAGCTGGTTTTCATGTTCCATTCAAAAGCTGTTACAGAGAGATCCTCCTTTTTTTAGTATCTGTATTTACAGTAACATTTAATTATCCATTCAGTTAGTCTCGCTATTTTTTTATTTATCTCATTTTTTTTTATTGATTGTATGCAATGCATGCATAAGGCATAAAAAGCATATTTAATTTTCTTAAGAATCAAACTATTACCAATTGGTGTCTTATGTGTTTATAATTGGCTCTTCTCTAAAAGATTAAAAGGTTTTCATTTGAGGGATGTGTGCCGATGCCCTAATTTTAAACCACATCAAAATTAAGACCATTTGAAAATCGCCATATTTTGACCACTCAGATTTAAAGCCATATGTAAATAGAATTAACACTTCATTCATGTACCTTGCAGCCAAGGTGCTGACCAGTTTCTGCTATCTAGTATTTCTGTATTCAATACTTGCCCATAAAAGATAAAACCCAGTATGATTAATAACGGTCCACAAACAAAAGAAATTACACTGGAGAAAGCTAGCATGTTCATTGTTTCTTCATCAAAAATAACATCTAGCCAGTCTGTTGACATGTTTTGGCTCCTAGAATACAAGCAAATGTCTTATACATATATTCCCTATTCTCATTTCTGACCCTCTTTCTCCATGATACAGCATGTATCTGTGTTCCAATTTGTGGGCATACTACATTATTCTCTCATGAGATGTGTAAAAAGTAAAACCCATTAAGATGTTTATTAGTTTCTGATATTCAAAGTTGACACAAAGTTGTCCTGTGTGACCTTGACCTTATATACAAAACTGACCTTGATAAATACCATACTAGCTATCAATATATGTATCTACATGCACAGAGTAATGCAGGAGCTACAGAGCAGCGACTTTCCTTTTACTGATGTATTTTAATAGTTCACATTGAACCTGACCTTGATCTCCAGCATAGATGTATAATGATCCCCCCCTTTGAATCATTTGACATACATGTCACATATGTTAACTAACATTAGGCATAGCCAAGACTTCATTAACAGGTATATAAAGGTTCGAATCTGCTTGATTTATATGGTACAATCTGACCTGGCACCGTGACTTCGGTGTGAAAAGCAGAAATATCCTTCTTTGTATCATTTGACCTGATTTTTTTTAAACTGAAGGTTTTTAACTGCAACCATTTTAACTTTTGTTACATAAAGTTCATTGGGGGAATCATTACTTTTTAAAAGAAAGGAGAATACCAAAATTAAATTTAATTTGTAAATCAACATCTGGTAAAATAAACCAAGCCAAATTGTTAGCTAAATGAACTTTGTAAAAAAACCAAGGCACATAACCAATAAGAATAACATACCACAGTTTCTTGTATGTTACAAAAGAGAAGCTGGTAGCATTTGCATCTTCTCCACTAACAGGACATTTTCTCTTTTAAAAGATGGCTTTTAACCTATCAGACTTAAACAGATAAAAAATTATTATTATGAGAATGCACTCACTAGTCTGTGCAGAACAATGTTACCAGATCTTAAAGGCCATGTTTTCTTCATCAAGTACTGCTCTCATACTACTATTATATACTGCAAACATTAGGATATTTTTTGCAAATTGTAGACTCTGTAACAGCTCAACATTATAGCTCCAACGAAATTTCAAACAGACCTGAGTTTGAATAGATTTTATATCATAATTAAATATCGTGGTTTTATGTAAATGCTAATAGTATTATGTGGATCATTCTCTCCTCAGCACAGAAATTCCAGTCTGTGAGATTCCTCTTTTAAGTCTTCCCGGATTCCTTGTATCATATACATGTAAATTCATTCAAGAGTGAATCAGGAACTTTCAAATGTCTATGCAAGTTTTATAACTGAAATAATAATTACAATATGCAAACAATAGTGCTTAACTTTCAAAAAATAGGCATGTCACCGAGTCTTAATTGTTCCAAGTTTATCGAAGATGTGATATAACTAGTTTAAGTTAGAGACCAGACAACTCTAAATTTTTCAAATTTTGGCAATAACTCTGAAGTGCCTGTACAGATTAAGCTGGATATCAAACTGAGCCAAGATATTTTGTCACTAAACATTCACGATAAGTTAAGTGAAAACTAGATAAGTATTGTTTAAGTAAAGAGTATGGACAGATCTAAATTTGTCCAATTTTGATAAAAAATAGACACGTAACTGCTGAGTGAACGGGACAATTGGCCAACGAACATTCCCATCAAATAAAGTGAAGATTTGGAATTCTTTATGTAAGAGACTGGACAACTTTGTGGATAGCAGCTGCAGGTGATCCCATAATACGGTCCATCACAACGGGCATATAAATACAAATTATGGCTGACATGCTTTTAGATAAGATGTTATTAAAATTTTATTCCAGCACCATTGGAAGCCTTATCTTCTAGGATGCCTCTAAAGCACCTTATCAACTTATTAATTATTGCCCCATTCAAACAGCACTTACAATATCCTTTAAGCAAGTTATTACAAATTCAAAATCTTAGAATAAATCAAATACCCAGAAGGGATGATCGATCAATTGTGAAGGCTCACTCCAGGACACTGGACAAGGCTCAGAGGTTACTGATTAACTTTCCAAAGAAGCTGATACATGTAGTTATAACATTCCACTGGTTACACTGACAGACTGAGTACATACTGACAGAAAAGGCCAAAAGACTCTCCCTTGATGAACAGTTAATCAACTGTGACAAGTAAATAAACATACAGAAGTATCAGTTTGGTCTTAAAGAAACATTTATATATGCACTTGAACCAGTGAATTTCATAGAATTGAACCAATGAATTTCATTATTGCATTGAGTTTTAAATGTTAAATGACATATCCTTCTAAACTGGGGTTTAAAGTTACTAATTTCCACCTGATGGCAGTTACTTGAAGTATCACTTGTTATAACAAGTGACAGTGCTTCAGATATATATATATAGATACACGGCTTTGACCTTTCATCACCAATTAATTGTACATTCATATATATATTTAGTTTATACCGTACTAATTTATTTTAGGTAGATTGTGAAACAAGTTATTCAACTTATATTAATCACTGTCCACACCTCATTTCCGATGGTATCCATCGCCTTGGGGGTATAAGAGAAGAGAAGCAAGTTTCCCTTTAATGCAGAGCGTCAAGCAAGGGAGCTACTGGTACCATTTTTACATCTTTGGTATGACGCAGCCAGGGAGCTAACCCATGACTTCCCGCACTCGAAGAGGGCCCTCTACCACTAGGCTATCAAGGCGGCTTGTATATTTATATATGTATTTGTTTACTAATTGTACTAATCTAGATTATAAATGCCTTTCAATCACAAGAAGTAAACTCTTTAATACTTGTTAAGACATTATACAGAACAAAGCAAAGATATCGGTTTTATTATCTTCTCTATTACCTTTTCCTCTGGTAGAAGCTATAATCATAATTAAGGTCCGAAAATGGATCACTGCGAAACGTGTCACTAGACCTTCTTGCATAGGGGTTAGAAGGATCAAAACCAGTCCTGTACGCCCTGTCTTCATAGAACTGTCCACTACTGTAGTAGTTAGCAGGTCTTGTAGAAGACTGGTAGGGATTAGAAGTAGGTCTAGGATATTGCGATGCTATTTTCTGGTCATATTCCCGTCTACTTGAATCCTTACCAAGCACTTCATATGCCTGGCTTATCTGTACAAATTTATCATGACTCCTTTTGCTGTGTCTATTCTGGTCTGGGTGAAACTGTAACAGGTAACAGATGAAGAATCGTGTTTTCATGCTGTTTAAAGGTCGTAGTTCAGTTTTTCAAGCAGACAGTTGACCTGACCATCGTCCCTGGGAAGAACCAGTACTACAACACTATCCTCCTTAAGAAACTGCCCACTTCCTCATTTAAAGGGACATGGTTGGAAGCAGTGCTCGAGACCATGACTCCATCAATGAGAGGTTACAGTGATTTTAAGTCAGCAACTCTAACCACACAACCATGAAGGTGGCTGGAAAAACAATCTTGCCTACCTCTGGCTAAACATCATATATATACTGAAATTCAAGGCACTTAAATTCATCAAAAACTTTGTATTTTCTTGGAAAGAAGAATGAAATTACTGATAAAGAAGGATAAATTAATATGCTATTTTTATTCTAAAACTATGTTTCCATATTCATGTTATTTCTTAACAAAGGGTTTCTTTCTTTTTTTTACAAAATCATTGAAAAATAATTTGTAACATCAATAATATATGTACATCAATAGTGTACAATCTATATGAAACTAGTATAACAAGCCGCACCATAGATATGCTGTTGCCAGTACTCAAATCTTACCTTATTCAATATTATAATGTGAACCTTCGATTTTTAGAGCAAAGTTCGGAATTTTATACAAATAATAATGCTGTTAAGACATATACTTCTTGATAGAAGAAAGGCTATATTATGACTTCCAAATAAAGTAATCATTTGGCTTCAAGCTTAATTATCCAATCAGCTTTAATAAATTGACATCTCAGACAAAGGTGAAGATTGAATAAACACAGCATAGAATAAAACCCCAAGATTTCTTGGCGATAAAATACAAGATAAAGCTACCTGTTTTGAAAGTTTTATATAGGCGTCTCTTATCTCCTTCTGTGTGGCTTTTTGTGAGATACCAAGCACAACATAGTGACTTTTAAACCTGCAAGTAAAAATACATGTACAGTCATTATAAATGGGCATCTTTACAGTATTTGTTATCAGAAGAAAATGCTGTACTTTCCTTTTTTCCTTTGTTCAAAATGTCAAAGAATCGCTACAAACCTGTACATTATGTTAAACAGTTCATATAGTTTAGTATTTCACTATGTTAGTGGCTGCATGTGCGGTCAATAACAGATCAATTAATTATGTAAAACAAAGCTACCCACCAAGTATGTTAGCATTAGGTTTTTATCAGTAAATGTTCTAAAGAAAATGGAAAGTATGTCACTGTACACTTTCTATTTTGGATAAAACAGTTTTAAAGCTCTTTTCAGGTGGCGGGACCCGTCAGGATGGGTAATTTTTCTTCATTTTGCCTGATAAAGGGAATGTTATAGAAAATGTATAAAATATGCTGTTTAAAAATGTAATATTATAAAGAACGAAAACTATCAAGTATGTAAATGACATTATTCTTTTGCCAAATATAAAGAGAGGACATAAGAATTTAACTAACATAATTTTATATAAAAGTACTGGTGACAAACGAAAAACCGGCAATTTTCGCAGACTATTTCTCATGTAAGGTGTCAAATAGTTGCAAGACATTATTCTAAAACTTTAATTTATGAAAACTTATGTTTTTAAAACAAGTTTGGCCAACTCTTGATTAAATAAATCAAAGATTTTTTCAACATTTTGAGGGGAATTTTTTGTCAAAAATGGGGAAAAATATATATTAATTTTGGGGGGGATGGGGCCAAATTTCGGCCCCCAATAAAACACTGAAGCTCTATGTCTGAACAGGCTTCATACAGCGTCACTTTAAATCCAGGCATTTAAAAAAAAACTTAGCAATTACCTATCATTATAAAATATCTGAATTCAAGCAATACTTCTAAAAGACAGAATTCAATAAGGAGATAATTATGTTTTACACAGTGAATGATTTCCTTTCAATGCATGGACACTTAACATGCTACAGATTTACAATGTGATATAATAACTTGCCAATAAACAACAATGATTGGAGAGTGCTGGTAAATAAAGTGTATACCTGACAAACTTGTTTGTGTTGACTAGTCTAGTTAATAAACATGTCTTGCAGACTGATAAGTTACACAGCATTTTGTATTGTGTTAAAGGACTTTTATTCTGTGTAATTTGTCATATTCATGGCTGAAATAGAAAAACAAAAGAAAATATAATTATAACTATAATATTTAAAGCTGCTCGCTCTCAGATTTTGGTTAAAAAATAAAAGTTCTTCAAACTGTATGAAAATAACATATTTTAGAACATACAGACATAAAAAGGTTCCAGTATCAATTCCTGTAGAGTTTAACTGTAGATTTGAAATAATATGCTACCAAATAATAAAGTGTTGCAAACGCTTTTGAAATTCTAATATAAAGTAAAACATATAGTGTAGCGGTTCCGTAAAACCAGCATTTTCGAACAATTTTTGCAAATTCCTACCTAGACTTTTTCTTCATGATTGTTGATTATAGCCTCTAGTTTAATATTGATGTATTAGTATACCATTTTTTTAAATTTTCATTTTTTCAATGTTAACTGTGAGCGAGCAGCTTCAATAATGATAATAATTTTAATTCTCCCTGATACAGACTGTCAGTGTATCAGACAGACCAACAGGTGGTTGTGTCCATAATATAATTATTAGTAATACCCAATTTGCTCTTTTGTGTTGAGATAGATCTGTCAGTCTGATTTATTAACATTTATAACATTTATAGTTATGTCACTAATGTGTACAGTGAGAAGTTCATTTTGTGACCTTGACCTTCAAGGTAGGGAAGTGGGTCTTGCACGTGACAATTCGTCTTGATGTGCTAGACATTTGTGCCAAGTTATTTTAAAATCCTTCAATGCATGACAAACTTATAGTCCAGACACCAATGTGTGCATATATAGAGTGGGGGAACCTATGCTGGAGGTATTTTGAATGTATATCAGCTGTTTAGAAAGCAGGAAATCCTAACCATTTTGATTTACCTCTGCGAAAACATAATGTTATCCCTGCTAAATCGAAACAAGATGCTGATGTGCTTCATCACATGACTATGTCCTTCTGGGAGCTATTGACACGACACATGTTAAAACTTGAAATTTCACCACGAAGGGAACCAATGCTGGTGGTATGTGATATTTGATAACCAACAGGCGGGAAACAGTTTTTAGAGCCTAAATATTAACTAACAAGATATAACAGTTTCCACAGAATATATATTTTTTTAGAAAATAAGTAAGTTTTATCAAAAATGCTAACTTTAACTGACCAGGTTGATTCTGATGTCTATATTTAAGAATTTTTCTAGTGAAATGGACCGAGTACAAATGTATCGGCTGCTGTGACGGCACAGAGCTGCATGCGTGGCCATCACTACGTTTGCTGTTAAAGCATTTCGTCAACTGTAAATGCTGACTATACTCTGAAATTTATTTCTTCATCTGTTTTTCTGTAAATAGCCGTTTTACAGAGATACCACCACTCTACATGTATTGATCATTTTTATTTTTTTGACAAAATATCAACATGGACTCTGCCCACTTGTCGCCAGGGCTTTTGCTATATACGGCCGCCCTTCGTAAGACAGCTTATATATCGTTTGTAACGTCGGTCTCGCAAGAATGGCCTGTACTAAGATAACAATTTCTAACAGCAAGACGAAGTATGCTTTCTCTGACCCCGTAAACCATGGTCTTAACCTAAACGCAAAAAAAAAGTTGCAAAATCATTTTTCAGTTATGATGATGATGATCTAGTGCGTACGTGCGTGAAGCACTTTAGGCCCAGAGTCGATGATGGGCCGAATCAACCATTGGTATGAGCTTACTCTTGGTCACTTCCTATTTTTAACCGTTAACATTATCATTACACCCTAAATTACTGTCTCAAAGACCTGCATTAAACCAGCAATTACCCACCAACAAAGCAATAAGCATGATAAGCACTTATCAGGGTTAACCTTCAATATCCGCCATTTTTGTTTTCGTAACAAAAGGGAGGTAACTGGATCATGGTAGTTTTCGATTTGCTTCCCAAATGATAGACTGGTAGCCTACGTTTCAATCCCCGGCGCAGTGACCCGCCGGTAAGAGATTTTGTTCGTTCGCTACTGTCCCAGCAAATCAATAAATTTAGAAAATTAATTATTTCTTTATAATAATAATTTTAATGATCACAGGAGCTAAATTAGATTATAAATATAAGCGGTCAGGTAAATGTCGGCAACATGTAAATTGCTTCTATCGAGCAAATGTAAAGATCATACTCTATTTCAATGTATATCATACTCTAGCGTCTGAAGGTGGTGTTGAATGTAGATTTTTTTAAACAGGCGGTTGAAATAGTGAAAATTGTACACTATCATTTCAGTGAGATAACTTCACTCGCAAGTGACCTTCCAAAATATATACAGTGTAGTAGAAATATTAATAAATAACAATCACATAGTTTTTTATCCCAGCAGATAGCACCAAGGTCTTTCAATACTATCTGAAAGACCTTGATAGCACGTGGTATTTATCAGTATTTATCATTTGCACCTAAATGATGTTTGCATGTATTTTTAGGTTACGTACATGTATCCAGAGTGCACCTTTTACTTTCAAGCTACCGTGCATAATTATAATGTTTACTCTGTTTATTTTTACAACAGTTGGTTTTAAAGCTACTGGAGAGCTTATGTTGATTTGTTATTATCTCTTGACGACTCAAAACAAAATTAATTGTGTTGTATTATTGTTGTAGCCCAGTAAAGTAAAGCAATGTTAGTTTCACGGTATAATAATGATCACTTATTACAAGGTCGACCTTTCAAATAGTACTATTTGAAAGACCTTGCTAATTATAAGCAACCTTTTAACGAAATAAATGATTCTTTTTTCTGAGCTAATTTTTGCCAATAAATACCTAGTTTTAGTTAATATTCATTTTGTTTTACCTTTGCCGTTTTGCAAGAGTGACATACTGACCCTATGATATATTGTTCAGCAGAATATACTCAACAAACACATAGTATGTCGTTATTTAAATATCACTTCGCCAATAAATATATCTGTTAGTGTGGGCGATTAGTCCAGTGATGGCCAAGTAGGCACGAGTAGAATAGTGTGTTATACATATCATGACGATGTTAATAGACACTTCCATTACCAACGAGTAAAAGAACTATTGTCGGTTTTTTATCCTAAACTCCTTGGAAATTTATCAAGTGACTCGGATCAGATATAATCTTATCAACACGACGTTCAGAACCCATGTTCCGACTCTATCATGTCAAGGTTAGTCTACATGAATACATGACTAAGTCAGGCGGTAGAATGATACACTCGCACGTAATTTAATCTGACCTTTCGATTTAAAACTATAATTCTTTTCAGAATGAAAATAACCACAGAATTAATAACCCGTTTGTAAAAGTCATCCCGTGCAGTTGTATAACTACACCAGTGTGAAACGAGGGCTTTAATCGAAAAAAAAAACACTGAGGGAATTCCAAATTGTAAAAACTAACCCTGTATAATGGAAAGATGAATTTTGTTACCGAAGTTTCCTGTCCTTTTAGATATAAGAACCTATAACTCCTTCTAAATACAATTTTTTAATCTACTATTATAAGTTAAACGCCAACAATCGTTTGTATATGTTGAAACCCCTAGCGTTGAGAACTGAGAGCAGGGCCACTTACACGGTATTTTAGCGTTTATTTTGTTAGTACCAGATAATCAATATGACCAAAGGTCCCAGAAGGTGCAAGGTACATGACATATACCAGTTTCAGAGACATCCCTGGTTCTTTTATATTTTTCCAGTGCATAGCACCCAGATGTAACGTTGACCCGGAATACCATTAGTTACGTTAGTAGAGTAGCGGAGGATCGGACTGGCAATCCTTGGATTACCGGTCCAGCGTGTTACCACTTGACCATGAATCCATTCCTCTTCATAGAAAGTATATGAGTATTTCAGAGCTTTATCATTGGTACCGGCGGATAATCGGGGGACATTGCAAGATACAGAAATGTCCAAGTTCCAGAGACACCCCGTTGCTTTTTAACATGCCCGATATTACACCGATACACGAGACTTCGGCTTAATGTCAATAGATGTGGTGTCGTGTCAGTTTCTGCTTGTTCAACTAGAAGCTTCCGGGGTGACTCGCACCTAAGTTAACTCGTACCCTTCCCTTGTACACATCATGCAAACAATGCATAAGACTCTACCTGTTCCCACAATGCAACGAAGGGTGTAAATGAAAACAAACGCGGTACTTTCAATTCTCCGGTTTTATAAAAGATATATCATAAATAAAAAAAATTGACCGAGCATTGGACTGGCCGAGCATTGGTAACCTGACTCTATATCACGATATTATTGAAATCGTGGTTAATGTATAACGTTTATAATTATAATGACCCAGTTGAAATTTTGTTGTTGTGGTTGTAGATTTATTTGCATGTCTAAATAGGTGTTTATAGACTTATTTCCGCCAAAAGTAAGCACACTGATGCAGGTGCTCTTTTCTCAAAATACAATCTAAAAACCCGGCAAAAATCTTAATAATTTCTACCAAAAATTGTTATTACGGCAATCTGTTGTAACAAATTTTAAAAGATAATAATAACTCGTTAGTTCAATGCGGCGGTAAAACGAATGCATTAGTCAAACAATGCAATTTAGAATAGGTCTCCTTGAATTCCTTTGTGGCTATGCCTCAACATCAACCATCACCAATTTGCAAAATATTTACATGTCATATTTGTTTGTTGGCCCGCTGTGATACTTCGTATCACAGTTTTTCTTGTTTAAATTTCAAGTTTAGTTAGCGCAGTTACACTTTCTCATTGGCGGGAGTCAGTAGTTTTAACCTTGACCTGCGCACAGGACATCACTCGGTCGTATACAAGGCCGACTGGTTTTGATAGACGTTTGAGGTTTCTAAAGGGGAATATGATTTAGATTGGGTTTTGTTAATTACGGTTTTTAAATATTTTTTTCCTCCCTTCCGATAAGGTACTTCTTTATGACATCAAACGATAAGGAATATCAAACAAGTCGTATAAACTACTGCAAATTTAGTTTACCCCTTTTAGTTGCCTCATATCGTGGTACCGTTACTTTTCGCGCACGGGTTTGTTGAGAATCACTAAACACGCTTGTGTAGTAGTTAGTACACTTGGAAATGCCCTAGGCAGTTCATTTATTCACATTGGGATTCTTTAGGGAAAGGGACGTTCAAACTGAATCGTTGAAGGTAAACATTTACTTGTATTTCGTGTTATCATTGAAGATAAAACACCATAACCTGTTATTAAAAGTATGTTGACGGCGGAGTATATTGGGGATTGACTAAGACATGAGAATGTTATTAATGTTTTTTTAACTTAAAGGTAATTTGTCCAAAACAAAATGGACACCAGTGAACACTGGTGAAAAAATGATGCTATCACTAAAATGTAGTCTGGTGGTCTTTTGACATAATACACAACCAAATTACTGTTATATAAGCTTTTAGAACCTGTATTAGTGTGTGTTGTTGCAAATATTGTTAAAAAATGTCATTTCAGTTCTTGGGTTACTAATACATGAAAAATATCCAATTTAGTTCAAGTTTCCTGACAAAGTCAAACGATGAAATTCTTCAAACTGACACTTATTTACTAGTTCAATGTCTCCTCTAGATGTCCGACCATAGAAATAGTTGAACAGTTTTTTTTTATCTTACACATCAACAGTTGTGAAACTCACTCAATTAGGAAGTCCACGTGATTCAGCTTATGGTTTAAGGTAGAGCACTATTGTCTTTAGTGGGTATGGTGCATGTTTTTTTCAAATTTTATTCTTTCCATTAATATAAACTGTGTTTCGTTTGGTCGGGATGGTATACTGACACTAATAATTCATGTAAATAGAACTATAAACTAGTGAATTATTATGAAGGAGGGATACATTTTGAAACTTCTTGCTGGTGAACAAAGACTGTGACAGATTCAGTGGAAATAAAGAAACTAAACATAGTTTATACCATTATCAACATACTCTTGTTGTAAAAACATTTGTTTGCAAAGACATATAAAATACTGCAAGACGCTCCTATTGTCTCTACAGATATTTTTCAAATTATGTAATTTATACAAGAAAATAGAAACAAGAGTATGTTGATAATGGTGTTATTTATGTTTTAGTTTCTTTATTTCCACTGAATCTGTCACAGTCTTTGTTTGTCAACTAGCAAAAACATGTTTCAAAATGTATTCGTTCTTCATAATAAATCACTAATCATAGTTTTACAAAATATCAGCCTGTAACATCGGTTTGCCTTCGAATCGATATAGTTAGACTAGAAAACAGTAAGTTCCATAGATAAGTTACACAAAGCATCACATCAGCTGGAAGGTATATATATATTTTTACCCTTAAACTGAGTTTTTTTTTCTACAAACTGTTTTATGCACCTATATATTGACTGTAGTAACAAATGCTTGTTCTTCTTGGTTTTTTTCTAGATTTTGTTGCAGAACTTGAAGGTTTAGTCACCAAAATTGAGACGAAGACTTTGAACTATGGAAGTCACGATTTGTACTTGTCTAGGCCGGGTTCAAGTCTCTTTGTTGTGAGTATAGATTTTGTTTGTTTGTTGACTGACTGTACTTTTGAACAATATATTGCCAAACTAGAAAGCACTATAGATACAATCTCTTGTTCACATTATATTGAAAGATAATTTAATTATTTTTGGTTTGCTTTTGTGTACATGAGCCTTAATTGGCCTTTGGTTACTGATCAGGTATAAGATTTTATTTATGTATTTGTGTACATATGTGATAAAATCTAAAACTAGCAGACTTTCAGGGTTAGGCACAAGTTGAGTGCCTTAGAGAAAGGTAGCTAGTGGTAAGCTTCATATAAACTGTGTGCACAAAGATGATTTCATGGTTTTTAGGTCAGTCATTGTAGAAAAGATTTGGTCTTTTGACCTCTTTTTCATAAGTGTAGACATATTTGTAGGTCTGTAATCTCAACCCTTGCTTTTGCTGTTGTTTTTTTTCCGTCTTCCTGTGATTACTCCCTCTGAATGTGCTTTATGGTAAGTCTGTCTTCAAGTTGGCAATGCCAAACAGGCTTCCTAGGTTAGGCACAAATTTGGTATCTTAGTAGCTTGTCTAAAACTGAGATATGGGTTATACCCAGCAGGCTTTACAGTATAGTCCCAGTCCAGTATCCAGTGCTTTGAAAAGAGAAAGTAAGTGGTTGAGATTATTTATTATAGCCATATGACAATATAGTAGGTTCAGAAACAAAATCATTAATGCCATTTGGAAACTCTGTAAGGACAGTTTAGGCCAATCATATTTGACAAAGCTTCTCATGAAGCTGTATGATTATTAGAGGACAGTTTAGGCCAATCATTTTTGACAAAATTTTCTGTCAAAACATAACCTTCTGTGAAGATAATTGATACTGAAGGGCTATTTTGGCCATTTAAATTTTATCAACATTCTGTTAAGTTTCGAGTTTATTTCAGTTTAAGGACTGACCTAATTACTTTTCAGGCCAACCATTGTAACAAAAAAACTTCTCATAGAAGTAGTAGGTTCATTTTAAGTATTGTTCTGAACAATGACTTTTAATAAAATCTTCTTGTCAGTTATAAGGTTGATATTAAAGGCTAGTGATTTTGACAAAAACATCTTGTATGGAAGCTATTTATTTTAAAGAATTGTTTAGGCCACATGTTTTTAACGAAAACATACTATGTAACCAGTAATGGCTTTTGTGTACATGAGCCTTAATTGGCCTTTGGTAACTGATTATTGAAAAACATTCATTTTCGACTTTGATTAGCAACAGAATTTGAATTTTTAAAGATTTCATTGATGTATTTTTGTACAGATGTGATAAAATCTAAAACTAGCAGACTTTCAGGGTTAGGCACAAGTTAAGTGCCTTAAAGAAAGATAGCTAGTGGTTAGCATCATAAATACTGTGTGCACAAAGATGATTTCATGGTTTTTAGGTCGAGTCATTATACAAAAGATTTGGTCTTTTGACCTCTTTTTCATAAGTGTAGACATATTTGTAGGTCTGTAATCTCAACCCTTGCTTTTGCTGTTGTTTTTTCCGTCTTCCTGTGATTACTTCCTCTGAATGTGCTTTATGGTAAGTCTGTCTTCAAGTTGGCAATGCCAAACAGGCTTCCTAGGTTAGGCACAAATTTTGTATCTTAGTAGCTTGTCTAAAACTGAGATATGGGTTATACCCAGCAGGCTTTACAGTATAGTCCCAGTCCAGTATCCAGTGCTTTGAAAAGAGAAAGTAAGTGGTTGAGATTATTTATTATAGCCATATGACAATATAGTAGCTTCAGAAACAAAATTATTAATGCCATTTGGAAACTCTGTAAGGACAGTTTAGGCCAATCATATTTGACAAAGCTTCTCATGAAGCTGTATGATTATTAGAGGACAGTTTAGGCCAATCATTTTTGACAACATTTTCTGTCAAAACATAACCTTCTGTGAAGATAATTGATACTGAAAGGCTATTTTGGCCATTTAAATTTTATCAACATTCTGTTAAGTTTCGAGTTTATTTCAGTTTAAGGACTGACCTAATTACTTTTCAGGCCAACCATTGTAACAAAAAAACTTCTCATAGAAGTAGTAGGTTCATTTTAAGTATTGTTCTGAACAATGACTTTTGATAAAATCTTCTTGTCAGTTATAAGGTTGATATTAAAGGCAAGTGATTTTGACAAAACATCTTGTATGGAAGATATTCAGTTTTAAGGACTGTTTAGGCCACATGTTTTTAACGAAAACATACTATTTAACCAGTAATGGCTTTTGTGTACATGAGCCTTAATTGGCCTTTGGTTACTGATTACTGAAAAACATTAATTTTCTTCTTTGATTAGCAACAGAATTTGAATTTTTAAAGATTTCATTGATGTATTTTTGTACAGATGTGATAAAATCTGAAACTAGCAGACTTTCAGGGTTAGGCATAAGTTGAATGTCTTAGAGAAAGATAGCTAGTGGTTAGCATCATACATACTGTGTGCACAAAGATGATTTCATGGTTTTTAGGTCAGTCATTGTAGAAAGTATTTGGTCTTTTGACCTCTTTTTCATAAGTGTAGACATATTTGTAGGTCTGTAATCTCAACCCTTGCTTTTGCTGTTGTTTTTTTTCCGTCTTCCTGTGATTACTCCCTCTGAATGTGCTTTATGGTAAGTCTGTCTTCAAGTTGGCAATGCCAAACAGGCTTCCTAGGTTAGGCACAAATTTGGTATCTTAGTAGCTTGTCTAAAACTGAGATATGGGTTATACCCAGCAGGTTTTACAGTATAGTCCCAGTCCAGTATCCAGTGCTTTGAAAAGAGAAAGTAAGTGGTTGAGATTATTTATTATAGCCATATGACAATATAGTAGCTTCAGAAACAAAATTATTAATGCCATTTGGAAACTCTGTAAGGACAGTTTAGGCCAATCATATTTGACAAAGCTTCTCATGAAGCTGTATGATCATTAGAGGACTGTTTAGGCCAATCATTTTTGACAACATTTTGTGTCAAGACATAACCTTCTGTGAAGATAATTGATATTGAAGGGCTATTTTGGCCATTTAAATTTTATCAACATTCTGTTAAGTTTCGAGTTTGTTTCAGTTTAAGGACTGACCTAATTACTTTTCAGGCCAACCATTGTAACAAAAAAACTTCTCATAGAAGTAGTAGGTTCATTTTAAGTATTGTTCTGAACAATGACTTTTGATAAAATCTTCTTGTCAGTTATAAGGTTGATATTAAAGGCAAGTGATTTTGACAAAACATCTTGTATGGAAGATATTCAGTTTTAAGGACTGTTTAGGCCACATGTTTTTAACGAAAACATACTATTCAACCAGTAATGGCTTTTGTGTACATGAGCCTTAATTGGCCTTTGGTTACTGATTATTGAAAAACATAAATTTTCTTCTTTGATTAGCAACAGAATTTGAATTTTTAAAGATTTCATTGATGTATTTTTGTACAGATGTGATAAAATCTAAAACTAGCAGACTTTCAGGGTTAGGCACAAGTTAAGTGCCTTAAAGAAAGATAGCTAGTGGTTAGCATCATAAATACTGTGTGCACAAAGATGATTTCATGGTTTTTAGGTCAGTCATTGTAGAAAAGATTTGGTCTTGTGACCTCTTTTTCATAAGTGTAGACATATTTGTAGGTCTGTAATCTCAACCCTTGCTTTTGCTGTTGTTTTTTTTCCGTCTTCCTGTGATTACTCCCTCTGAATGTGCTTTATGGTAAGTCTGTCTTCAAGTTGGCAATGCCAAACAGGCTTCCTAGGTTAGGCACAAATTTGGTATCTTAGTAGCTTGTCTAAAACTGAGATATGGGTTATACCCAGCAGGTTTTACAGTATAGTCCCAGTCCAGTATCCAGTGCTTTGAAAAGAGGAAGTAAGTGGTTGAGATTATTTATTATAGCCATATGACAATATAGTAGCTTCAGAAACAAAATCATTAATGCCATTTGGAAACTCTGTAAGGACAGTTTAGGCCAATGATATTTGACAAAGCTTCTCATGAAGCTGTATGATCATTAGAGGACAGTTTAGGCCAATCATTTTTGACAAAATTTTCTTTCAAGACATAACCTTCTGTGAAGATAATTGATATTGAAGGGCTATTTTGGCCATTTAAATTTTATCAACATTCTGTTAAGTTTCGAGTTTATTTCAGTTTAAGGACTGACCTAATTACTTTTCAGGCCAACCATTGTAACAAAAAGACTTCTCATAGAAGTAGTAGGTTCATTTTAAGTATTGTTCTGAACAATGACTTTTGATAAAATCTTCTCATAAGTTATAAGGTTGATATTAAAGGCAAGTGATTTTGACAAAAACATCTTGTATGGAAGATATTTAATTTTAAGGACTGTTTAGGCCACATGTTTTTAACGAAAACATACTATTTAACCAGTAATGGCTTTTGTGTACATGAGCCTTAATTGGCGTTTGGTTACTGATTATTGAAAAATATCAATTTTCTTTGAATAGCAACACAATTTGAATTTTTAAAGATTTCATTGATGTATTTTTGTACAGATGTGATAAAATCTAAAACTAGCAGACTTTCAGGGTTAGGCACAAGTTAAGTGCCTTAAAGAAAGATAGCTAGTGGTTAGCATCATACATACTGTGTGCACAAAGATGATTTCATGGTTTTTAGGTCAGTCATTGTATCATTGTAGAAAGTATTTGGTCTTTTGACCTCTTTTTCATAAGTGTAGACATATTTGTAGGTCTGTAATCTCAACCCTTGCTTTTGCTGTTGTTTTTTTTCCGTCTTCCTGTGATTACTCCCTCTGAATGTGCTTTATGGTAAGTCTGTCTTCAAGTTGGCAATGCCAAACAGGCTTCCTAGGTTAGGCACACATTTTGTATCTTAGTAGCTTGTCTAAAACTGAGATATGGGTTATACCCAGCAGGTTTTACAGTATAGTCCCAGTCCAGTATCCAGTGCTTTGAAAAGAGAAAGTAAGTGGTTGAGATTATTTATAATAGCGATATGACAATATAGTAGTTCAGAAACAAAAGCATTAATGTCATTTGGAAACTCTGTAAGGACAGTTTAGGCCAATCATATTTGACAAAGCTTCTCATGAAGCTGTATGATTATTAGAGGACAGTTTAGGCCAATCATTTTTGACAACATTTTCTGTCAAAACATTACCTTCTGTGAAGATAATTGATACTGAAGGGCTATTTTGGCCATTTAAATTTTATCAGCATTCTGTTAAGTTTCGAGTTTGTTTCAGTTTAAGGACTGACCTAATTACTTTTCAGGCCAACCATTGTAACAAAAAAACTTCTCATAGAAGTAGTAGGTTCATTTTAAGTATTGTTCTGACCAATGACTTTTGATAAAATCTTCTTGTCAGTTTTAAGGTTGATATTAAAGGCAAGTGATTTTGACAAAACATCTTGTATGGAAGATATTCAGTTTTAAGGACTGTTTAGGCCACATGTTTTTAACGAAAACATACTATTTAACCAGTAATGGCTTTTGTGTACATGAGCCTTAATTGGCGTTTGGTTACTGATTATTGAAAACATATAAATTTTCTTCTTTGATTAGCAACACAATTTGAATTTTTAAAGATTTCATTGATGTATTTTTGTACAGATGTGATAAAATCTAAAACTAGCAGACTTTCAGGGTTAGGCACAAGTTAAGTGCCTTAAAGAAAGATAGCTAGTGGTTAGCATCATACATACTGTGTGCACAAAGATGATTTCATGGTTTTTAGGTCAGTCATTGTAGAAAGTATTTGGTCTTTTGACCTCTTTTTCATAAGTGTAGACATATTTGTAGGTCTGTAATCTCAACCCTTGCTTTTGCTGTTGTTTTTTTCCGTCTTCCTGTGATTACTCCCTCTGAATGTGCTTTATGGTAAGTCTGTCTTCAAGTTGGCAATGCCAAACAGGCTTCCTAGGTTAGGCACAAATTTTGTATCTTAGTAGCTTGTCTAAAACTGAGATATGGGTTATACCCAGCAGGCTTTACAGTATAGTCCCAGTCCAGTATCCAGTGCTTTGAAAAGAGAAAGTAAGTGGTTGAGATTATTTATTATAGCCATATGACAATATAGTAGCTTCAGAAACAAAATTATTAATGCCATTTGGAAACTCTGTAAGGACAGTTTAGGCCAATCATATTTGACAAAGCTTCTCATGAAGCTGTATGATTATTAGAGGACAGTTTAGGCCAATCATTTTTGACAACATTTTCTGTCAAAACATAACCTTCTGTGAAGATAATTGATACTGAAAGGCTATTTTGGCCATTTAAATTTTATCAACATTCTGTTAAGTTTCGAGTTTGTTTCAGTTTAAGGACTGACCTAATTACTTTTGAGGCCAACCATTGTAACAAAAAAACTTCTCATAGAAGTAGTAGGTTCATTTTAAGTATTGTTCTGACCAATGACTTTTGATAAAATCTTCTTATCAGTTATAAGGTTGATATTAAAGGCAAGTGATTTTGACAAAACATCTTGTATGGAAGATATTTAATTTTAAGGACTGTTTAGGCCACATGTTTTTAACGAAAACATACTATTTAACCAGTAATGGCTTTTGTGTACATGAGCCTTAATTGGCGTTTGGTTACTGATTATTGAAAAATATAAATTTTCTTCTTTGATTAGCAACACAATTTGAATTTTTAAAGATTTCATTGATGTATTTTTGTACAGATGTGATAAAATCTAAAACTAGCAGACTTTCAGGGTTAGGCACAAGTTAAGTGCCTTAAAGAAAGATAGCTAGTGGTTAGCATCATACATACTGTGTGCACAAAGATGATTTCATGGTTTTTAGGTCAGTCATTGTAGAAAGTATTTGGTCTTTTGACCTCTTTTTCATAAGTGTAGACATATTTGTAGGTCTGTAATCTCAACCCTTGCTTTTGCTGTTGTTTTTTTTCCGTCTTCCTGTGATTACTCTCTCTGAATGTGCTTTATGGTAAGTCTGTCTTCAAGTTGGCAATGCCAAACAGGCTTCCTAGGTTAGGCACAAATTTTGTATCTTAGTAGCTTGTCTAAAACTGAGATATGGGTTATACCCAGCAGGCTTTACAGTATAGTCCCAGTCCAGTATCCAGTGCTTTGAAAAGAGAAAGTAAGTGGTTGAGATTATTTATTATAGCCATATGACACTATAGTAGCTTCAGAAACAAAATTATTAATGCCATTTGGAAACTCTGTAAGGACAGTTTAGGCCAATCATATTTGACAAAGCTTCTCATGAAGCTGTATGATTATTAGAGGACAGTTTAGGCCAATCATTTTTGACAACATTTTCTGTCAAAACATAACCTTCTGTGAAGATAATTGATATTGAAAGGCTATTTTGGCCATTTAAATTTTATCAACATTCTGTTAAGTTTCGAGTTTGTTTCAGTTTAAGGACTGACCTAATTACCTTTCAGGCCAACCATTGTAACAAAAAGACTTCTCATAGAAGTAGTAGGTTCATTTTAAGTATTGTTCTGAACAATGACTTTTGATAAAATCTTCTTATCAGTTATAAGGTTGATATTAAAGGCAAGTGATTTTGACAAAACATCTTGTATGGAAGGTATTTAATTTTAAGGACTGTTTAGGCCACATGTTTTTAACGAAACATACTATGTAACCAGTAATGGCTTTTGTGTACATGAGCCTTAATTGGCCTTTGGTTACTGATTATTGAAAAACATAAATTTTCTTCTTTGATTAGCAACACAATTTGAATTTTTAAAGATTTCATTGATGTATTTTTGTACAGATGTGATAAAATCTAAAACTAGCAGACTTTTAGGGTTAGGCACAAGTTAAGTGCCTTAAAGAAAGATAGCTAGTGGTTAGCATCATGCATACTGTGTGCACAAAGATGATTTCATGGTTTTTAGGTCAGTCATTGTAGAAAAGATTTGGTCTTGTGACCTCTTTTTCATAAGTGTAGACATATTTGTAGGTCTGTAATCTCAACCCTTGCTTTTGCTGTTGTTTTTTTTCCGTCTTCCTGTGATTACTCCCTCTGAATGTGCTTTATGGTAAGTCTGTCTTCAAGTTGGCAATGCCAAACAGGCTTCCTAGGTTAGGCACAAATTTTGTATCTTAGTAGCTTGTCTAAAACTGAGATATGGGTTATACCCAGCAGGCTTTACAGTATAGTCCCAGTCCAGTATCCAGTGCTTTGAAAAGAGAAAGTAAGTGGTTGAGATTATTTATTATAGCCATATGACAATATAGTAGCTTCAGAAACAAAATTATTAATGCCATTTGGAAACTCTGTAAGGACAGTTTAGGCCAATCATATTTGACAAAGCTTCTCATGAAGCTGTATGATTATTAGAGGACTGTTTAGGCCAATCATTTTATGACAAAATTTTCTGTCAAGACATAACCTTCTGTGAAGATAATTGATATTGAAAGGCTATTTTGGCCATTTAAATTTTATCAACATTCTGTTAAGTTTCGAGTTTGTTTCAGTTTAAGGACTGACCTAATTACTTTTCAGGCCAACCATTGTAACAAAAAACTTCTCATAGAAGTAGTAGGTTCATTTTTTAAGTATTGTTCTGGACAATGACTTTTGATAAAATCTTCTTATCAGTTATAAGGTTGATATTAAAGGCAAGTGATTTTGACAAAAACATCTTGTATGAAAGATATTTAATTTTATGGACTGTTTAGGCCACATGTTTTTAACGAAACATACTATGTAACCAGTAATGGCTTTTGTGTACATGAGCCTTAATTGGCGTTTGGTTACTGATTATTGAAAAATATAAATTGTCTTTGAATAGCAACACAATTTGAATTTTTAAAGATTTCATTGATGTATTTTTGTACAGATGTGATAAAATCTAAAACTAGCAGACTTTCAGGGTTAGGCACAAGTTAAGTGCCTTAAAGAAAGATAGCTAGTGGTTAGCATCATACATACTGTGTGCACAAAGATGATTTCATGGTTTTTAGGTCAGTCATTATACAAAATATTTGGTCTTTTGACCTCTTTTTCATAAGTGTAGACATATTTGTAGGTCTGTAATCTCAACCCTTGCTTTTGCTGTTGTTTTTTTCCGTCTTCCTGTGATTACTCCCTCTGAATGTGCTTTATGGTATGTCTGTCTTCAAGTTGGCAATGCCAAACAGGCTTCCTAGGTTAGGCACAAATTTTGTATCTTAGTAGCTTGTCTAAAACTGAGATATGGGTTATACCCAGCAGGCTTTACAGTATAGTCCCAGTCCAGTATCCAGTGCTTTGAAAAGAGAAAGTAAGTGGTTGAGATTATTTATTATAGCCATATGACAATATAGTAGCTTCAGAAACAAAATTATTAATGCCATTTGGAAACTCTGTAAGGACAGTTTAGGCCAATCATATTTGACAAAACTTCTCATGAAGCTGTATGATTATTTGAGGACAGTTTAGGCCAATCATTTTTGACAACATTTTCTGTCAAGACATAACCTTCTGTGAAGATAATTGATATTGAAAGGCTATTTTGGCCATTTAAATTTTATCAACATTCTGTTAAGTTTCGAGTTTGTTTCAGTTTAAGGACTGACCTAATTACTTTTCAGGCCAACCATTGTAACAAAAAAACTTCTCATAGAAGTAGTAGGTTCATTTTAAGTATTGTTCTGAACAATGACTTTTGATAAAATCTTCTTATCAGTTATAAGGTTGATATTAAAGGCAAGTGATTTTGACAAAACATCTTGTATGGAAGATATTTAATTTTAAGGACTGTTTAGGCCACATGTTTTTAACGAAACATACTATGTAACCAGTAATGGCTTTTGTGTACATGAGCCTTAATTGGCGTTTGGTTACTGATTATTGAAAAATATAAATTGTCTTTGAATAGCAACACAATTTGAATTTTTAAAGATTTCATTGATGTATTTTTGTACAGATGTGATAAAATCTAAAACTAGCAGACTTTCAGGGTTAGGCACAAGTTAAGTGCCTTAAAGAAAGATAGCTAGTGGTTAGCATCATACATACTGTGTGCACAAAGATGATTTCATGGTTTTTAGGTCAGTCATTGTAGAAAGTATTTGGTCTTTTGACCTCTTTTTCATAAGTGTAGACATATTTGTAGGTCTGTAATACCAACCCTTGCTTTTGCTGTTGTTTTTTTCCATCTTCCTGTGATTACTCCCTCTGAATGTGCTTTATAGTAAGTCTGTCTTCAAGTTGGCAATGCCAAACAGGCTTCCTAGGTTAGGCACAAATTTTGTATCTTAGTAGCTTGTCTAAAACTGAGATATGGGTTATACCCAGCAGGCTTTACAGTATAGTCCCAGTCCAGTATCCAGTGCTTTGAAAAGAGAAAGTAAGTGGTTGAGATTATTTATTATAGCCATATGACAATATAGTAGCTTCAGAGACAAAAGCATTAATGCCATTTGGAAACTCTGTAAGGACAGTTTAGGCCAATCATATTTGACAAAGGTTCTCATGAAGCTGCATGATCATTAGAGGACTGTTTTGGCCAATCATTTTTGACAACATTTTCTGTCAAGACATAACCTTCTGTGAAGATAATTGATATTGAAAGGCTATTTTGGCCATTTAAATTTTATCAACATTCTGTTAAGTTTCGAGTTTATTTCAGTTTAAGGACTGACCTAATTACTTTTGAGGCCAACCATTGTAACAAAAAAACTTCTCATAGAAGTAGTAGGTTCATTTTAAGTATTGTTCTGAACAATGACTTTTGATAGAATCTTCTTGTCAGTTATAAGGTTGATATTAAAGGCAAGTGATTTTGACAAAACATCTTGTATGGAAGATATTCAGTTTTAAGGACTGTTTAGGCCACATGTTTTTAACGAAAACATACTATTTAACCAGTAATGGCTTTTGTGTACATGAGCCTTAATTGGCGTTTGGTTACTGATTATTGAAAAATATAAATTTTCTTCTTTGATTAGCAACACAATTTGAATTTTTAAAGATTTCATTGATGTATTTTTGTACAAATGTGATAAAATCTAAAACTAGCAGACTTTCAGGGTTAGGCACAAGTTAAGTGCCTTAAAGAAAGATAGCTAGTGGTTAGCATCATATAAACTGTGTGCACAAAGATGACTTAATGGTTTTTAGGTCAGTCATTGTAGAAAATATTTGGTCTTTTGACCTCTTTTTCATAAGTGTAGACATATTTGTAGGTCTGTAATTTCAACCCTTGCTTTTGCTGTTGTTTTTTTCCGTCTTCCTGTGATTACTCCCTCTGAATGTGCTTTATGGTAAGTCTGTCTTCAAGTTGGCAATGCCAAACAGGCTTCCTAGGTTAGGCACAAATTTTGTATCTTAGTAGCTTGTCTAAAACTGAGATATGGGTTATACCCAGCAGGCTTTACAGTATAGTCCCAGTCCAGTATCCAGTGCTTTGAAAAGAGAAAGTAAGTGGTTGAGATTATTTATTATAGCCATATGACAATATAGTAGCTTCAGAAACAAAAACATTAATGCCATTTGGAAACTCTGTAAGGACAGTTTAGGCCAATCATATTTGACAAAGCTTCTCATGAAGACGTAAAATCATTAGAGGACTGTTTTGGCCAATCATTTTATGACAAAATTTTCTGTCAAGACATAACCTTCTGTGAAGATAATTGATATTGAAAGGCTATTTTGGCCATTTAAATTTTATCAACATTCTGTTAAGTTTCGAGATTGTTTCAGTTTAAGGACTGACTTAATTATTTTTCAGGCCAACCATTTTGACAAAAAAACTTCTCATAGAAGTAATATGTTTGGCCATTTAATTTTTATCAACCATCTGTTATGTTGTGAGTTTGTTTCAGTTTAAGGATTGACCTAATTACTTTTCAGGCCATTCATTTTAACCAAAAAACTTCTCATAGAAGTAGTACATTCATTTTTTTAAGTATTGTTATGTCCAATGCCTTCTGACAAAATCTTCTCATAAATTATAAAGTTGATATTAAAGGCATGTGATTTTGACAAAATCATCTTGTATTGAAAATATTTTATTTTATGGAATGTTTAGGCCTTATGTTTTTAACGAAAACATATTATGTAACCAGTAATGGCTTTTGTGTACATTTCGATTTAGAAAATTAGTACATTGATTCTGTGTATGCTTATTGACTTATCCCTTTGAGATATTGATACATGGTTGCATCAGGACTCCATTGTGATCTGTTGGCAAGAGAATGTAACTCTGTAAAGACTTTATTTAGAAAGATTGCTCTTTATGCCTTAGAATCTTTGTTAAGTTTTTCGTATCAGTCCACTTACTGACCTAACCATTTCAGATATTTCTGTGAAAGTTAGAATACTTATTCATCATAACCCCATATCTTTTCAAATTTGATTTACTTTGGCATTGATGGCAAGCAAAATAAAACCATTTATAAATGAATCTGACGTGTTTTTGTAACGATAATGCAAGTTTACATAGTACAGGTACAGAATATTCGTTCAAGTACGAAAATTACAAGAGATGCGGTACTGAATCAGCCGATTCCCAGCCCCCTAATGACACAGAGATGCGCAAGCTGATCATGGTCTATACTTGCCTAGAAGAGAGACTCACCAACGGGTAAGTTTGTATTTATTAATTCTACACCGAAGTTAAAAGTACATAACATTTATATGCATAACTAACAGTATGACGGTGCTGATTCCGATGTCCGAGTACCCTTATGGCTGGATGAGCATTTACGTCATGGTCTTCCGTTGCCGCAAAATCAGATTCGGTTGCTACAAAGATAGTATGACATACTGTTATTCACAGGTAGAGAATGTTCGTTTGTAAAACACACACCAGAACAATCGTGCTGAATCAACTGACAGCCCCCTGAACACACGGATGTTTATATCAATGATAGTCTACACTTGTCTTGAAAGCAGACTAATGTGTTAGTAGTAAGGTAAGACTTAACGACTTTATACATTGTTTGGTTGCTGTATGTTTGGCTACATATGAGTATACATTATTATCAGACTTTCAATGTCGTTGTAGTAGTGTTTTAACATCCGTTTCAACCGTGCTTTTGGTCATTTTAACAGGCGGGTAGTTTACCTAACACTACCGGGTAGTTTCTGGGTAGAACAAATACTAGACTCCTATCCTCCGTAAGAAACTGCCAACTTTCTCACATAAAGAGACCTGGACGGTAGCAGAGCAAGCCCATGGCCCTCAATCTATGAGACGTTACAGTGACTCTTACCACTCGACCACCCAGGCAGACAACAGTGAATTTCGAAGTCAATCAGTAATTTCGTATCATCGAACCAATTGTAGAATGACGGCCTAGATATGGAAGTTGATGATTTTTCGAAGACAAGCTCGATTAGTTAAAACTTATTTATTTTATTTTGATTATACATGTACATGCTTTTCTTGATGTACTGTTATACAATAAAATACAAGTTTACAGGTACAGAATATTCATTTATGAAACTTACTACAGAATTATGGTACTGTACAGATGAATGCCCCCTGGCGACACCAATGTGCAATGATCTGGCAGACTTACTGGTCATCAATTAACGGGTAAATTAAAGTTAGTATTTTAGTTTGAATTTAAAGGATGTATTGAAGTACATACCAACACGTAAAGATTTTTTTTTCGTAGACAGTGCTGAATAACACAATTGTTATCTAACGACATGGATATTCAAGTCGATCACGGTCGATAATGGGCTAGAAGTCTAGACAACTTATTTATAACATGTTTTAACTGAAATACAAAATATTAAAGATGAAAAAGGGTGTACTGTATTCAAAATGATATGCGTTTATGGTTATGGAACATTTTGTTTGTAGGTCTTACAACATAACTACGGTGCAAATTCAGCATATTTTCACATGGCGGCACGGATGTGCAAGCTGATCATAGTCTTCACTTGTCACGAAGGAAGATTCGCCGCCATTGGGTTTGTTTAAACTTTCATATTTGACGTCGATTGCATAACATCATATGGCCTATTCTGGTCGCCAAGTCAGAAAAGTTTATCACCAGCATGGTATAGACTGATTTCGGTCTGCACTAGTCACAAAGGCAGAATAACGATTCACTTGTCGTCCGCTTCATGAATTTTACATGAACACAGTCGTTACACTAGCCTGGCTCTATGTCCGACCTTATATTCATGTTTAAAAGAACTAAATAACTAGAAAGATATGAAAGTTCAAATCCAAGTCAATTTATTATTTATGACAACAAAAATATATTAAAACATTTTCAAGAATGAAATGGGCGTACTATTATAACATTGATGCACGTTTATAGGAGCAAACTACTCGTTCATGGAAATTACAGCAGATAAACCTCCATGTTACTATGTCAGCCGACTGCCCCCCTGATGACACTGACCGATGTGCATGCTGATCATGGTCTACAGTGATCTTGAGGGAAGATGTCAGTGACGTCAGTAAGGTAAGTTTAACTCCTTTATTGCATTATTGCTGACTGCTAGTACAATGTATATTTACATTTTGTTCCGACCTTCATAGTTTTGGAGAATGCAAAGATCGTAATGTAATTAAGAAAGAGTGTGCTTACAGGGTTATTACCCTTCCATGGAATTTCCAGCCTTTTGATTGGTAAACTTTCTGTTATAAGAAAGTGGTATTAAAGGGTGAAACAGGTAACATATAATTGAAATTGCCCTTACTTGTACCCTATGTGAGACATGTTGCATGCGTGTGCAGTTCTTCTATCCACAATCAAAATGTCAGCTCTACTGACTCTATGATTTATTTATAAATCACTAAAAATAAAAGTGACTTTCCAGGCTGTTACTCTTCTACAATCGATATATTTATGAAAAAAATTCATTTCCTCGAAATTCTACACAATTTCCGACGTCATTTAGTGGCAATAACGCATGTAGTGTGGATATTTAATATTATAGTACCCATCGCAGCATGATATCAGGTTGGGTAATATTAATCTAAGCGGGTAATACCCGGTATATCAACATATACCACATGAAAAAACGAAACAAATAGCATGTACTAATAATTATGACAAAACACAAGCTTAAATCATACGGAATTATGAGTAGTAGTTACAGTACCTGACATCATCCACCATACAGTTGCTATGGAATCATAGAATAACGAATTTCAACATTTATTTGTAAATGGGTAGCAATGGTTACTGTGATAAAATGTTAATGTTAGCATTATTTAACTTCTCCGCATTCATGGCAGTCAACGTAACCTCTGTGAGAGCATAACATTCAAACCCAGTTAAGATTAAACATACTTTACTCCCAAAGCAGGTACCAATAATTGTTTACAGTGAAATAAAAATGGGACCCCCATCCTAGCATTGTATACATTTTCGGCCTCCGGCCGCTTATTCCAATAATGAAACAACGGTGACAATGTTTTTTGCACAAGGAAAAAAATTGTTGAGGTGTCGACATTCGAACCTTTGCACCCGCAGTCAAAAGAAAGTGATCGTAACCATCCGGTCATTGTAAATTAACGTTCTTCACAACTAATTTATAATATTATATATTCTACTGGTTTTAAATGACTTGCAGAAAGGCTGTTATAAATTAGCACTCATTTTCACACACTTTTTTAGAGCACTTTTTTTCTTCAGATTTTCCACATATCATACTTTGATTTGTCATCGTATCTATGAAGGCGATATTTCACCAAGACAGTTCAGACACGACATGGAAACTACTAAGTGGAACGTGTGAGAGACAAGAAGAATACTTTTTGCGAAACTCCAAACTCTGACGTCAGAATATTCTCTATGCTAGCAGCATCCTAAAGTGAGTGGAGAGTATTTTTCAGTCGATCTATACAAATTTATTTTACTATGCAGAAAGCAGTCATAGATGATCATAGTCATTCTCGAAAACCCATTTCAAATCCTACTACTACCTCGCTAGTTTTTCACTGCTGCTGCCAGTTGACATCAGTGTCTTTTCCCAAAGACAAACCTGTGCTCAGATTAGGATTCGAATCCGGGACTGTACGGTCTGTGCTGCAGTTGTGTAAGTGTTGACCCCTAACCTGGTGGTCGTAAGTTGGAATCCCGGCATTGGCCGCAACCTCAACAATTGCTTCTTTCGGATTTTTAGCTCGACTATTCGGAGAATATGGAGAGCTATTACAGTCACTTGTGTGTCGGCGTCGGCGTTGCTTCTTTGGTTAAAGTTTTGCCTGCTAAGTACTATCATGCACATATCTCAGTAACCACTTATGATATTGACTTGAAACTTTGTTCATGTCTTTAGGGGTGTCATACAATCAAGGCAGATAACTCTTGAAAAAATTTAGTACAAATTATGGCCCTTGTTTGACTTTGAAAATATGGTTAAAGTTTTGCCTGCTAGGTACTATCATGCACATATCTCAGTAACCACTTATGATATTGACTTGAAACTTTGTTCATGTCTTTAGGGGTGTCATACAATCAAGGCAGATAACTCTTGAAAAAATTTAGTACAAATTATGGCCCTTGTTTGACTTTGAAAATTTGGTTAAAGTTTTGCCTGCTAGGTACTATCATGCACATATCTCAGTAACCACTTATAATATTGACTTGAAACTTTGTTCATGTCTTTAGGGGTGTCATACAATCAAGGCATATAACTCTTGAAAAAAATTAGTACAAATTATGGCCCTTGTTTGACTTTGAAAATTTGGTTAAAGTTTTGCCTGCTAGGTACTATCATGCACATATCTCAGTAACCACTTATGATATTGACTTGAAACTTTGTTCATGTCTTTAGGGGTGTCATACAATCAAGGCAGATAACTCTGGTATAAATTTAGTACAAATTATGGCCCTTGTTTGACTTTGAAAATTTGGTTAAAGTTTTGCCTGCTAGGTACTATCATGCACATATCTCAGTAACCACTTGTGATATTGACTTGAAACTTCGTTAATGTCTCTAGGGGTGTCACACAGTCAAGTCAGATAACTCTTGTATAAATTTAGTACTAATTATGGCCTTTGTTTGACTTTGAAAATCTGGTTAAAGTTCTGCCTGCTAGGTACTATCATGCACATATCTCAGTAACCACTTACGATATTGACTTGAAACTTTTGTAATGTCTTAAGAGGTGTCACACAGTCAAGACAGATAACTCTTGTTTAAATTTAGTGCAAATTATGGCCCTTGTTTGACTTTGAAAATTTGGTAAAGTTTTGCATGCAAGGTACTATCATGCACATATCACAGTAACCACTTATGGTAGTTATATCAAACCTTGCAATAGTGTTCAGGGTAAATTTTGTATCAAACAATTAATTTACCAAAAATTAAATCTATAGTTATAGATTTTGACTTTTTTTATGATTCAACTTTCCTAGTTTATACTTAATAGTTAGCAGAATTTTGTTTTGCTATTACACTGATAAAAGTTTTGTTTTATTAGCAAACACCCACAATAGTCGAGCGTGCTGTCTTATGGACAGCTCTTGTTTTAGTACTTGTCATAACTACAGCAGGCAGTTATTGCGCCTAGTTAACATATGTATAAGTTGCAAGAATTTGTTCTACAATCAATGTAAGATTAATAAGTTTAACCTAAAGAGGAACTGTTTAGATTCAGTTAAAACCATTTCCTGTTGACGTTCAGTTGAGCATAACATACTGCATTTGAGTTTTTGTGACAGAGTTAGGCAGAATGAGTAGTATCCCTTGCTAGAGGCAGGGTAAGCATCAGTGAAATGTCTTGATGTCGGTTCCTAATATCCTGCATTGTGTTGCCTGAGACATTCAATGTTTATTCCATTGCCACTTAGAGAAACTACATAACCCAGGTCAAAAACTGAACTATGTCAAAATAGTTATGCCACTGAACAAAATAACTGATTCTTCTTCTATTTTCAAAGTTTTAACTTTCTAGCAAATAATAAGGAGGCTACTGCACTCGCCCCGGGGTCGGCGTCTGCGTTGGTTAAAGTTTTTTTTATAAAGTCAAATAACTTGAATACTATCAAAGGTATTGATTTGAAACTCAAAATATATGTTTATTATCAACATCTAAACCTGAGGAAACAATTCCAGTTACTCTGTTTTAAATTTTGACAGATGCATGCCCCTTTTTAACTTAGAATTTATGGTAAAAGATTTTATAAAGTCAAATATTTTGAATACTATCAAAGGTATTGATTTGAAACTCAAAATATGTGTTTTGGTTTTTGACAGATTTATGCCCCTTTTTAACAGAGTTTTTTTTGTTAAAATCTTTTATAAAATCAAATATCTTGAATACTATCGAACGTATTGACTTGAAACTTAAAATGTATGTTTATTATCAACATCTTCACCACTGTTTTTGATTTTTGACATATTTATGTCCCTTTTTAACTAAGAATTTTGTCACAGTAAATTTTACCAGACTATTACATGTACAGTAAAACCAGTGTTAAAGACACCTCCGAATGGAGACCACCCTGCGAATAAAGACCAGCATGGAGGTCGCCATGCGCTATTCATATATAGTAGACACACCTGCAAATAAAGACCACATCTGTAGCTCTCGAACAGTGGTCTTTGTTCACAGATTTGATTGTATATGGAAATACTCGAAATGGCTTACTTTTGAAATGTAATAAAATAATTATGCAGCATGCAGCGGTTATGCTTTTTTTAATTTTATGTATATCAATTTTGAAACGTTACAAAGTTATTCATGATCAAATATACAAGGTCATGTATTTCTTTGAAATTATCCCCCTCCTCCCCCCAGTTGGCTTACAGAATCCAGAGTAAGGATTTGCATGTAATGTACATTTACAAAGGTCTTTGAACAAGTTTCATATCTTTGACCTTAATTCTTATAGACAATTACACGAAACACCTGTTCTTGGACAAAAAACCCATTTCACTGACAAGCTTTCGAAAAGTCGAGCGTGCTGTCATGAGACAGCTCTTGTTCATCATAATTTCACTAATTTTTTGCGGTAGATCGCAGTTTTCCCCTAGAAGATGGGTCATGTTTTAAAAAGTCAACACAGATTTAAGAAATTTTGCATGACAATCCAATGGCTCATTGACTATTGTAGAAAAAATGAGGTAAAGTGAAATTTCCATGGAAACTGCATTAAAAGGTCCCACTAGTGGAGAGGTGTATTTTTCGTCAATTTTCGTGTTTGTTTTTCGATATATCTCTGTCTACGAAGATAATGAAATGATCTAATTTTCATAAATGCAATGTCAAATCATTTATCCATCTCAAAGCATTATATGTTACTGTTTCATCGATCACTGTATACATGAAAGATAGAATCATTCGAATACAAAATATCAAACATAAGAATCATAAAGGCTTCTGGGTGAAACACGCTTTGATTGTTTATTAAGGAACACAAATCTTTAACACTACGATTGAAGAACTCACTGAAAAGAAACAAACAAAATATTTATTCTTAAGAAGATTAAATGGATTTTTTTCAAAACACGAAACAACTGCTCAATATAGAAGTCTATAGTATATGTACATGTATAAAGTATTCATTTCATGCGCATTGCAAGTATGGCCAAACGTGAACGACCTACGGTAAAACTGGTCAGGTTTTTCAAGGCTATATATTAAATATATTGGATTTGTACAGTATTAAGGGCTTCATGGAGCACTTGTGTATACATTTATCTAAAAGAATATTAGAAGGCAGACGACAGGGCTTGGATCTGTACACACAGCGTCATCGGCTACCAATGCATATTTCGAACGCAGGGTGGCCGCCGCAGCAACCCCAATGCATGAATTATTGAAGATATGGATAACGCTATAACAAATTAGTTTCAAAATGGTAATATTACTATATTCGCAAACATCAGTGTACATGTACTTCTGTTACCGTAATAAGTAGAAAACGCCATATATCTGCATGGATGCGACATTTTATACAAAAGAGTTACCAAGTGGGCACGGGGTTTCACCGTGTTCTCAGCAGTAACCCCAAATTTTTACCTCTGATTTTTTCCCTAAGTTGATTTACATTACTGTCTAATTATTGGGTCATATATGTCTTGTTCTTAAGAAATACCACTCCAGTCTCGAAGAAAGCCGGCTCAATATCTTTTAATCCATACCCTTTTCTGATGCTAGGAAAACGTGCAACGCTAGACGTGTAGTAAAAGCGCGGTTTTATTTAATATAGCTTGTCCAACTTTGTCCCACCACAGCAGTTAATTCGTTTGTGTTCTCTTCCTGAGTGTGGAAATACATTGTGTCTTACCATGGGACACAACAGCCATGGCACTGGTGGGGATCGAACCCTCTGATCCTGAGGCGAACGTGCTATCACTGCAAAACTTCGGCTCCACTGAAGGGAAACGTCAGACACTGTAGATGTTTTTCACAGAATCAGTGGACAGACAGAGACAATTTAATTTTTACTTCTTTACTTTTTAGCACATAATTTCGGTTATTCTTACCGCCTTTTCTGTAGATTCATCGGACAATTTACATTACACATTTACTTATGCAGGGATTACATGCTTTTACTTTAGATAAAGGTATTTAATGCAAATAATGGCTTTGCTGTCTTTAATTTGTGCTATTCTCTTGCACACAAATAGCCATTAACAAAGGGTAAATCACACTAGCAATCTTATGACTGAAATACCAAACTTTTACTGTACTTCATAAAGATTATAAACACGATTAAAACTAAATCACATAAAATGTATGAAACTATACCAGTAATACGCCAGCTACTTTATAAGTGTTAAAATGTCTTTCAGAAAGACAATATATATGAATTATAGACCAAATTAAAAAAGAATGTTACGCCAGGGGTTCAAACCGCGATAGGTAAGAGTAAAATGCAAGCACATGTACCACTGTCCCGGTATTTATTTGCTTCTGAAGACCTGAACAATCTATTACACAGACAGCCCTTTGTATACAATAATGCTAGAATATCTTATATAGAAAATAAAGAGAATGATCCATGATAATAAACACATTTTAGCTGGACTATTCGAAAAATAAGGAGGCTATTGCACTCGCCCCGGCGTCTGCGTTGCTGAAAGTGTTTTAAGCTCACCTGGCACAAAGTGTCAGAGTGAGCTATTAAGATCGCTTGACGACCGCCGTACGCCGTACGTCCGTTAACATTTTCCTTCAAACGACATCTATTCTTAAACAACTAAGCCAATGATGATGAAACTTAGCAGGAATGTTCCTTGCATGAAGCCCTTTCATAGTTGTTCAAATTATTTTTATTACATGCAGAACTCTGGTTGCCATGGCAACGAAAGGAAAAACTTCAAAAATATTTTTCTCTGAAACCACAAGGCCTAGAGCTTAGATATTTAGCATGTGGCATAACCTAGTGGACCTCTACCAAGATTGTTCAAATTATGACCCCTGGGTCAAAATTGATCCCGCCCGGGTGTCTCTTGTTTTTATAAAGGCTTATGTAGGAAAAACTATAAAAAAAATCTTTATTTCTGAAACCACAAGGCCAAGAGCTTAGATTTTTGGCATGTATCTTTGCTTAGTTGAGATCTTCCAAGAATGATCAAATCATGTCCCGAAGGTCAAAATTGACCCTTTGTGCTATTTATGACCTTGTATTATAGACAATGGTAGTCAGGTGAGCGATATAGGGCCATCTTGGCACTCTTGTTTTATTAGTTTGATGTTAAAATTATATTACTTATGACAGCATGGTCATGATGTACCCCCTCTACCTCCCCCACCTCTTCCCCTACCCAACCCCACTCAACCCGGAAAAAAATCTCGATTTTTTTATTTGTTTAACCTTAAAATTATATTGCTGTTGGTAACATGGTCATGGTGTTCCCCTTCTACCTCTCTCCCCTCCCCACTACCTCTATCCCGCACCCCGACAACCCTGAAAAAAATTAGTTTGACCTTTATTCTTACACAATTACAAAATCTTTCCCCTACCACCTGATTTTTTTTTCTCGACTTTTTTTATATTTTTGACCTTAATTGTCACACAATTACACAATATAACAATTCATAGACAAAAATCCATTTTACTGACAAGCCCTCGAATAGCCGAGCGTGCTGTCATGAGACAGCTCTTGTTAAAGGGAAAGGCAAGTGAGAAAATAATTTGATTTCAAAATGAAGAACTTGTTAAGAGGGACACACTGTTGAAAGAATTTCAAAATTCGGAGTATTAAATGTGAGAATAACTGCAGATTGCAGAAAACTGAAATGGAAATTTATTTAATAAGTATTTTCATGACTTCCGTATGAAAAGAAATATTCTTAAAATTGAGACAGCATTTCATTATAATAAAAGTGATGACTTAAATGCTGTTGTGATATACTATTTGTCTCTTAATACATGTAGTGCATGTATGTATGATAAAGATATTTAAAATGTGGGTTTTCTTCCGTGATATCTTATGTAATACAGTGGAATCGCTCGCCTGGTACTGAACATATATTATATGTTTCTTCACTTCAAAAACGTTTCAATGGCACGAAAAGTAAGACGGTGACCCGTCTTTTTAATTGATAAAAATGCTTTAAATTGGATTAAGAATCCATAGCCCTTTTTGTTTTCAATCACTTTGGTCCTTTTTTTTACAATTGACGCTCTTTTTGGCGACAAAATTAATGTTTTGTTTTATTTTTCGAATGTATAAATGAATGAACATTGCATTTATGAAAATTATATCGTTTCATTATCTGTGTAAACAGGAAACTGTCGGAAAAACACGAAAAATACACCTCGCCGTTAGATGTCGTTTTAACACAGTTTCGATGAAAATATCATTTTACCGTATTTTTTCTACAAAAGTTCATGCCTTGTGGAATTGTCATGCGTAATTTCTTAAATCTGCGTTGACATTTAAAAAAGATGTCGCGAGTTCTGGGGGAAACCCGCGATTTACCCGAAGTAACAAAGCTTTGAAAAAAACACAGTCACACAAGAACACTTAAAAATATACTTAAAATGCAAAATACAAAATAAAACAATATCTCTTAGCAAAGTATGCATTTCAAAATAATCCAGCCAATTATAAGCCTGAAAATCATACAGAAAATCACTGTTTGTTTCTTGCTGTTAGTTGTGTCTGTTTTATCGTTGTCCGTTCCTTTTGTCCATCCGTTCTAACGGCGTTAGAAATTCACGAGTTCCTCTTTTCGCTGCATATTTGTTTTATAACTGATATAAAATTTACCTTTTCTGTCTTAGATTTATTTTGAAAATAACATTAAACTTTTTAAATGAAAATGACATCTTCCATCTCATCTTGTTTAATAACTGTCTGTTTCGATTTTTTTATTAAGTAAAAGTTCGACAGCATGAATATGCATGTGTATTTTGTTCTAGGAAGAATCAAACACATATATCCCACTGGTAATAATAAAATTGTAACGATAATTTCACTGACCTGGAGTCCGGCTTCAGGTAACTTCCATTCATGTACATGTATATAGTAAGTCTCAGGTCTGGACGTCCATTTTAACGTTCTATAATCACGCTACATAGCAAGTTCCTCCCTGCTTAATTTTTTAAAACGAAGTTGTCAATTTTTCAGTTTGGGCCGTACCATTAGTTGCATACAGGATGGACATTGACAACACCCTTGGGCACAGAGATGTAGACTGATCATGATCTGCACTGGTCACAGAGGCAAAATGACTTGCCATCAGCAGGGTAAGGAATAAATTAAGATTTATTATTCACATGGAATCTTCTGATGTGCGTGTTAAATAGTTATTGTTTCGTGAATTAAGTGTTGATAATGCAATGTTAAGACAAAAATGACGTCATGTTTCATTATATTTTGTTATATACATAAGTAAGACTGCAGAACAAGATACCTGTAGTCGAGTCGTATCGTGCACGTGGTGGATGTAGTGTTCGCATTATAGCTTTCTTACCAATCCTCCTTTCCATAAAAAATGTTTTGTCCCTGCAGGTGGATTTGTCTATGACCACAGAAGAAATAAAAAAAAGATGTACAACGATTTGAGTTGTAAAATCTCAAGATACATTTGCCTTTTAAAGAGACTATAGAGGAGACTGTGTGCCATTTCTGGTAGGTATTTTCTTATTTTTCCAGAACAGTGAACTGGGGAGTAATATGTTCGTGAATATCAGCAAAAAGTGGTTAGGTAAGCGGTAGGGCAATTGCTTATTTTTCCGCAATCTTGTATTTTACGCCAAAGTTTCTCATGTTTTTTTCACTTCAAAAACGTTTCAATGGCACGAAAAGTAAGACGGAGACCGGTCTTTTTATTTGATAAAAATGCTTTATATTGGTTTAAGAATCCATAGCGCTTTTTAAAAAATCTCTTGGGCCGTTTTTTCACAATTGACGAATTTTTTGGCGACAAAATTAATGTTTTTTTTTTATTTTTCGAATGTATAAATGAATGAACATTGCATTTATGAAAATTAGATCGTTTCATTATCTGCGTAGACAGGAAAATGTCGGAAAAACACAAAAACCGACGAAAAATACACCTCGCGCTTGATGGCGTTTTTAACGCAGTTTCGATGAAAATATCACTTTATCGTATTTTTTTCTACAAAAGTTCATGCCTCGTGGAATTGTCATGCGAAATTTCTTAAATCTGCGTTGACATTTTAAAAAGATGACCCCGATTTATGGGGGGAAACCCACGATTTACCTTAAGTAACAATAATGCTTTGAAAAAAAAAACACAAGAAAACTTTTAAAATATAATTAAAATACAAAATAAAACAATATCTCTTATCGAAGTATGCATTCCGAAATAATCCAGCCCATTTTAAGCCTGAAAATCATACAGAAAATCACTGTCTGTTTCTTGCTGTTAGTTGTGTCTGTTTTATCGTTGTCCGTTCCTTTTGTCCGTCCGTTCTAACGGTTCTAACGGTTCTTTTCGCTGCATATTTGTTTTATAACTAATATAAAATTTACCTTTTCTGTCTTAGATTTATTTTGAAAATAAACTTTTTAAATGAAAATGACATCTTCCATCTCATCATGTTTAATAACTGACTGTTTCGATTTTTTTATTAACTAAAAGTTCGACAGCATGAATATGCATGTGTATTCTGTTCTAGGAAGAATGAATCACATATATCCCATTGGTAAAAATAAAATTGTAACGATAATTTCACTGACCTGGAGTCCGGCTTCAGGCAACTTACATACATGTACATGTATATAGTAAGTCTCAGGTAAGGACGTCTATTCTAAAGTTCTATAATCACGCTACATAGCACTGAAGTTCCTCCCTGCTTAATTTTTAAAACGAAGTTGTCAATTTTTCAGTTTGGACCGTACCATTAGTTGGATACAAGATGAACATTGACAACAAACTCGGGGGCACAGAGATTGTAGGCTGATCATGATCTGCACTGGTCGCAGAAGCAAAATGACTTGCCATCAGCAGGGTAAGGAATAAATTAAGGTTTATTATTCACATGGAATCACCTGATGTGCCTGTTAAATAATAATTGTTTCGTGAATTAAGGTTGAAGCATACTATATAAAAAATTCTAGTCTACCGTAGTGTTTGGTACCAACTGAAACTTGACGATATTTCTGATTCAGATCTATATTTTATTTGACGTTATTAATGTACATAACGTTACCATGACGTCGAAAACATGACAAAGTCGTGCCATTTTTACGTCTGTTGTACGGAGACAAATTTTGTCTTATACTTACTGTACTGAATTCATTTGTTGACGTAAAGCAATAAAATTGGCATCCAAATAAAGCTATTAAAATTGCCTACACGGTTATTTGAATGCTGTGCAAAAAGACACTGAAAAATAACTTTCTTTCTAAATTTATCCACAAAAATAGCTTCGCTCGACATTTAAAAAATATCTGTCCGTAATTTTTTTGCCAAAATTTAAAAAATGTTTTCTAAATATGCGTCAAAAATTAGAAACTTTTACCGTTTCGTATTTTATTAGCAGGCATCTATATTTTGACACATACGCGTCAAAATTAAGTTTTTTCGACGTCGCCGTTGGAAAGAGTATTACGGGGCATTTTAAATTTACTTTACATGAATTACAGGATTATCATTTGGTGAATATTTAGCTGATTCATGACACTTATACATTTTACATATACAAATGTACATCTGGTAACAGAATAGCCTTTTTAACACGGCTGCTTGTATTCCTACGTTTAATAAGCCTGAAAGAAAAATCCGGGATAGTTAAAACAAGAGTTAGCCGAAGCTTCGTTCAATTGCAATTTCTTATTTCTATTTGTTGTATGCTCATAAAATGGTGTTGTAAGAGCCACCACTATATAAATATATACTAAGAAATACAGCTCACAGTTTGTCACGCGATTGTTGAATGTGATACTAGTGTAAATGCATATGAAATAAGAAGCACTTACACTAGTTTCACATTCAACCCTAAATTATTTACGCAGAATAAACATGTAATGTTGTGAATTCTGAATTGTGCGTCGCGAATTGAACCATCAGCCGCGGACGGTGCTGCAAATGTTTTACCGAACCATTAGACTGCATTGTCTAACACATCCTGTATACTAAGTTACATTCATTCTAATGTTATTACTATTTTAATGTCATTCGGGTGGGGGCACTATTTAAACAGCTCAGAGCTCGGACCAAAGATGATATACATGGCCTCTTCGGAGCCGAGAACACTGTCAAGTTCATCTTTTTTTTTAAGTACAATATAAAATCATTTTATATTTCCACATTTTGTTAGAAGTCGTGCCGTTTTGTTCAACGCGTTTTAAAAATATGTACGTACATTCTGTAATAAACATACCAGTGGCTATATCCGTAAAGTTTATTTGCATTTCGTAGTTCGCGCACGCGACCTGACAATTGAGAAATCAGTTTACAGTTCGTGACTGCGAACTGAAGACTTGTTGCCAGTTCGCAGTTAGCGATTCAAATTGTCGACTAGTTCTCAGATCGCAGTTAAAAAGAAGACTAGTTGCCAATTCGCAGTTAGCGACTCGATTTGTTCCCAACTTATGGTTCGAACCAGGCATCAGTTTACTATTAGAATAGCGACCTTTCGAGATTGGAATTGCGAACAGCGAACTGCATCCTACAGACTAGTTGCTAGTTCGTGATTTCCCAGTCCATGGTTAAAATGAAGACAAGTTGCCAGTTCGCAGTTCGCGAATCGAATTGCGAATTGCAAACTTCAGACAATTTCTCAGTTCGCAGTTCGGACTTTGATTAGTTCATAGCTTGTTGTTCGAATTGTTGATTGCAAACCAGGAATCAGTTTACTATTAGAATAGCGGCAACTTCTTGCGATTAAAATTGCGAACTACAGACTAGTTGCTAGGTTCAGATCGCGATTCGATTTGCGAACTGCAGACTACTTGCTAGTTCGCAATCCGAATTGCAAATTGCAAAATGCAGGCAAGTCACTCGCTTGCGATTCAATTAGCGAATTGCGAACTGCAGCTTTCAGTTCGCGGTTTGAACGAAGACTAGTTACCAGTTTGTATTTCGCGATTTCATAGTTCTCAGTTCGCGGTTAAAAGGAAAACTAGTTGTGAGTTCGCGACTTGAATTGCAAACCAATTCCCCATCCGAATTGCGAACTGCGAACTTTAATTAACTTTAACTTAATCGTTGATTAAGCTTTTTCTCGATACAATTCTCGTCATGTTATTATACCATTTTGTTTGTTTCGTATTACATTTTCATAAGTATATTTCGATAAAAAAAATCTTCCTGTCACTTTAAAACATTTGTCATGAAATATTGTGAGAAAAAGAGCCAACACTTAACGACATAAATTATACAGAGAATATCTAGTAGAGTAGTATTTAAAATGACTCTCCGTGGGTTAATGATTCACTCCATTTAAGATCACCCTGCTGAAATGTATTATACTTTATATGACAAAATTATGATTATTATGTAAAACAAGCTATAAAATTATAGATATTATTATTACATTATTCATATTTGAATGAGCCTCATGTATGAAACTTTTCTCGTATATAATCATTACTTCTTTTTGTCATATACTTGCATGATACGAGTGAAAAAAAGGTTTTTATCTTGACTTGACAACTAGAGACTAGTTGCCAGTTCGCAGATCGCGATTCGATTTGCGAACTACAAACCAACTTTACGGATATCCAGTAGCTAGTACATGTAAGATAATCGATGCTTTTCAGGGCGAAACATTCTACAAGCAGGTACTTAAAAGAGAAATATTTTTTTATCAACATTTACCTCATGCACGTTAATCTTATGTCATTTTGTGAAGTAGTTTAGGCCACACCAAATTAATTTCTTGGTCATCGGAATATATCCTAAAAAAATGGGAGCGAGCGAGCGAAAAAAAAATTAAAATATTTTTTTTTCCCCAATTCAACCATTTTTGGAGCGGGCGAAGAGCGATTTGGTAAAAAATAAAAAATCCTCACAAAAACAAATATTCACTGTCAAAACAGATAAAAAAACTTGGAAATAGATGAAATAGATAAAAGAGCTACAGACACCTTAAATATAAATTGCCAAAAAGGTACAGACCACAAAGTGACTCCTATATACACCGGTACTAAAATTGCAGAGGTATAATAAAGTGTTTCTTGCAAGAAAATATTTTTATTCATTTAAAAAGACCATATTTATTTTTCTTACATACAGGTACAGCTAATACAACAAGTTTTTTAAAAGAGAAACAAATTATTATCCTTTAAAAAACCACCAGACTAATGTGTATTTCAATTTATGCCCAAACACTTTGTAATGAAACCCATTTGTTAGTCATATCAAAATAACCCACAGAACAAATTCTTTAGTTGAGTCAAAGCATATGCTCTTTTACTGCACTTCTTACTGACCATAAGTGTTTTGACTAAAGATAATTGTTCAATTTCACAATGCTAAAAACTTGCTAGTTTCTTGATTTTTTCCTTGCCCAAATTTTAGCCTCAGCGCCATTATCATGACAGTTTTTACACAAAGGGCGCACTGTTGAAAATTTGGTAAACAAGTCTTCCATGTACAGATGTACGGATCACTATCACCCAGAAGTTCATCTTCAGTGCCACAGTAACAACAGTAGAGAGAAGTGAATTAGCCTTAACAAAATATCTTAAATGTTTCCGAGTTGTTTGTCTGGACAGCAACTCGTCTTCCACCGACGCTACCCTGATTTATGTTAACAAATATAGAGCATAGAATGACCGAAAAAGACCGTAAAAGACCGAAAAAGAACCGAAAAATGATTTATCTTTACCGAAAACAACTTTGTTTAAAAAGATAATGTACGATTTCTAACTTAAGTATTAAATAAATGAAGGAATTTGTATGTAATGAATATTTGTTTGTTTTGATAAGTTCCTGTGCTGCATCAATTACAAAATATGGAGTGCTAAATTCAGAAAGTTTTCGGTCTGCAATATTTGTTTTTCGATCTTTTTACTTGATTTGTAATACAATATTTACAAATTTCTTCATTTAAACTGTAAGTTATATACTCTTATAAAAATTAAGTTGTTTTCAGTCTTCATAAACTGTTTTTCAGTCTTTTTCGTTTGTTTTTTCGGTCTTTTCGGTCATTCAATGCATCGAAAATTTTCATACTGTACTGGTTTGCTGCCATATGGTAGTCATGATAAATAAAGTAGCGGGAACATGTTCTGCTGGCGTTTTTGATTGAATTGTAGGTTTGAAAGTACTAAATTTACGAGTTCGCCGCGACAAAAAGGCCCGCTTTGAATTTTTGGTCTTGGTTTATACAATTGATGCGGGCGGAAGCTCAAATTGAAAAAAAAATTTTTTTTTTGATTTAAGAAAATAATGAAGCGGGAAATCCGTTGACCAAGTAATTAATTTGGTGTGGCCTTACTGTATTTTGGATCTTATTAACACAGGTTTATTTTCGTATTCGAGATAACTGTTTAACATACCCAAACGACAGCGTACAGAGATTAATGATGAAACGCATTTAACTGCAAAAACTTTATAATCACTAAATTTAGGGGGAGAGGGTGCGGGTTCAATACCGTTTCAACATCGTTTCTTGGGAGAACCACTTTTTGATCTAGCTTTCTTACATAACGTGTCACATCGGTACAGAGGGGCTCGAATCCTGACATTTGAACAGCTATTGGTTTAGTGATTACAAATTATTACGCTTTACCCCTAGACCACGGAGACAGGTCTACAAACAACTACACCCAAATTTCACAGAAGTATCGAGAATTTTTAATTGCGTGAAACTGGCAAAAAATAAAGTGTATATACTTATCACTTTGTAATAGGTTACTTTATAAAACGGTCGTATTTTGACATGCAGGAGTACAGAACCCGGTGAATATGAAACAAAAAATAGTTAAATATAATAGGGTTTTTAGTTTAGTAACGTGATCCAGCATGCCGGATTTGCTCGAGCCGTGCGTCGGATCTTACGAGTGCGTAGCACGAGTTTGATCCGACCGCGACGAGAGCCAATCCGGCTTATTGATCACATTACTATACTTTACACACAGACAGAATACATTGAGAGGTAGTGCAATGCCTAAAAAACATAACTCTATCTTGCCTAATTAGCTCGACTATTCGAAGAATAAGGAGGCTATTGCACTCGCCCCAGCGTCGGCGTTGGCGTCGGTGTCGGCGTCGGCGTCTGCGTTGGTTAAAGTTTTTCATAAAGTCAAATATCTTCAATACTATCAAAGATATTGACTTGAAAGTCAAACTATATGTTTACCATCAATATCTACACATGAGGAAACAATCCCCATAACTCTGTTTGGATTTTTGACAGATTTATGCCCCTTTTTAACTTAAAATGTTTGGTTAAAGTTTTTTTATAAATTCAAATATCTTGAAAACTATCAAAGGTATTGACTTGAAACTCAAAGTATGTGTCTACCATCAACATCTTCACCTGAGGTAACAATCCCCATAACTCTGTTTGGATTTTTGACAGATTTATGCCCCTTTTTAACTTAGATTTTTGGTTATTTTTTTTTATAAATTCAAATATCTTGAATACTATCAAAGGTATTGACTTGAAACTCAAAGTATGTGTCTACCATCAACATCTTCGCCTGAGGAAATAATCCCCATAACTCTGTTTGGATTTTTGACAGATTTATGCCCCTTTTTAACTTAGAATTTTTTGTTAATTTTTTTTATAAAGTCAAATATCTTGAATACTATCAAAGGTATTGACTTGAAACTCAAACTATATGTTTACCATCAACATTTACACCAGAGGAAACAATCCCCATTACTCTGTTTTGATTTTTGACAGATTTATGCCCCTTTTTAACTTAGAATTTTTGGTAAAAGATTTTATAAAGGCAAATATTTTGAATACTTTCAAAGGTATTGACTTGAAACTCAAATTATGTGTCCACCATCAACATCTTCACCTGAAGAAACAATCCCCATAACTCTGTTTTGATTTTTGTTAGATTTATGCCCCTTTTAAACTTAGAATTTTGTCACAGTTTTTACCAGACTATTATTAGAAATACTCGAAATGGCTTACTTTTGAAATGTCATAGAATAATTATGCAGCATGCAGCGGTCATGCTTTTTTAATTTTAAACATATCAATTTTGAAACGTTACAAAGTTATTCATGATCAAATATACAAGGTCATGTATTTCTTTGAAATTATCACCCCCCCCGCAGTTAGCTTACACAAGGCTTTGCATGTAATGTACATTTACATAGGTCTTTGAACAAGTTTCATATCTTTGACCTTAATTCTTATAGACAATTACACAATACACCATTTTACCGACGAGCTTTCGAATAGTCGAGCATGCTGTCATGAGAGCTCTTGTTTTTGAATTGCATCCCTTTGTTACATTTTCTTGATTTTATTTGTCCGGAGCATAACTTCAAAAGTACTGGAGGAAATTACTTGAAACTTTTTACAGTGACAGAGTTAAATGAGGGGAAGTGCAGTGCCCAAGAACCATAACTCTATCTTGCCTAATTTTTGAATTGCTTCCCTTTGTTACATTTTCTTGATTTTTCTTGTCCGGTGCATGACTCCAAAAGTACTGAAGGGAATTACTTGAAACTTAATACAGTGATTAAAGTACAAGTGCCCAAGAACCATAACTCTGTCTTGCCTAATTTTTTAATTGCTTCCCTTTGTTACATTTTCTTGATTTTTCTTGCCCGGTGCATGACTTCAAAAGTACTGAAGGGAATTACTTGAAACTTAATACAGTGACTAAAGTACAATGAGGAAAAGTGCAGTGCCCAAGAACCATAACTCTATCTTGCCTAATTTTTTAATTGCTTCCCTATGTTACATTTTCTTGATTTTTCTTGCCCGGTGCATGACTTCAAAAGTACTGAAGGGAATTACTTGAAACTTAATATAGTGATAGAGTACAATGAGGAAAAGTGCAGTGCCCAATAACCATAACTCTTTCTTGCCTAATCTTTGAATTGCTTCCCTTTGTTACATTTTCTTGATTTTTCTTGTCCGGTGCATGACTCCAAAAGTACTGAAGGGAATTACTTGAAACTTAATACAGTGATTAAAGTACAAGTGCCCAAGAACCATAACTCTGTCTTGCCTAATTTTTTAATTGCTTCCCTTTGTTACATTTTCTTGATTTTTCTTGCCCGGTGCATGACTTCAAAAGTACTGAAGGGAATTACTTGAAACTTAATACAGTGACTAAAGTACAATGAGGAAAAGTGCAGTGCCCAAGAACCATAACTCTATCTTGCCTAATTTTTTAATTGCTTCCCTATGTTACATTTTCTTGATTTTTCTTGCCCGGTGCATGACTTCAAAAGTACTGAAGGGAATTACTTGAAACTTAATATAGTGATAGAGTACAATGAGGAAAAGTGCAGTGCCCAATAACCATAACTCTATCTTGCCTAATCTTTGAATTGCTTCCCTTTGTTACATTTTCTTGTTTTTTCTTGTCTGGTGCATAACTCCAAAAGTACTGAAGGGAATTACTTGAAACTTAATACAGTGATAGAGTACAATGAGAAAAAGTGCAGTGCCCAAGAACCATAACTCTTTCTTGCATAATCTTTGAATTACTCCCCTTTGTTACATTTTCTTGATTTTTCTTGTCCGGTGCATGACTTCAAAAGTACTGAAGGGAATTACTTGAAACTTAATTCTTTAATAGAGCACAATGATGGAAAGCACGTGCCCAAAAACCATAACCCTACCTTGTCTAATTATACCCCACCAAATACTAATATTTTATTAAATTAGAAACTTTGCCATATCCATTCCTCTCATGTAAAATTTCTTGGTCATAGAAAGAGCACTTGGCGGCGGGAGGGTTGAGGGTGGCCATGTCTAACATGGATCTTGTATTATTATAGGGTAAGTCGGTATTTTGTAACTCGAGCTATTAGATGTATGTGTTATGAATCAGCATTAGTAACAATACTCATGTAATTCGATGATAATTAGGACGTATATTTAGAATACATTTTAGTTAAAAACATATTAAATTTTGGCAAAAAAATACGGACAGATTTTTTTTAAATGTCGAGCGAAGCTCTTTTTTTGTGGATAAATTCAGAAAAAGAAAGTGTTATTTTTTCAGTGTCTTTTAGCACAGCATATAAGCAAAGTGATTCAGAGTAAATAACCGTGTAGGCAATTTTAATAGCTTTACTTTGATGCCAATTTTATTGCTTTACGTCAACAAACGATTTCAGTACAGTAAGTATAAGACAAAATTTGTCTCCGTACAACAGACGTAAAAATGGCGCGACATTGTCATGTTTGCGACATCATGGTAACGTTATGTACATTAATAACGTCAGATAAAATATAGATCTGAATCAAAAATATCGTCAAGTTTCAGTTGGTACCAAACACTAAGGTAGACTAGAGAATTTTTATATAGTATGCTTTCACCTGAAGTGTTGATAATGCAATGTGAAGACAAAAATGACGTCATGTTTCATTATATTTTGTTATATACATAATTAAGACTGCAGAAGAAGATACCTGTAGTCGAGTTGTATCGTGCACGTGGTGGATGTGGTGTTCGCATTATAGCTTTCTTACCAATCCTCCTTTACATAAAAAAAACATTTTGCCCTTGCAGGTGGATTTGTCTATGACTACAGAAGATATAACAAAAAAGATTTACAAGGATTTGAGTTGAAAAATCTCAAGATACATTTGCCTTTTAAAGAGACTACAGAGGAGACTGTGTGCCATTTCTGGTAGGTATTTTCTTTCTTTTCCAGAACAGTGAACTGGGCACTAATATGTTTATTTTAAACTAATTTATTTTAGCCCGATTGTGAAGAAAGCTTGTAGCTTATCGAGTCACTCTTGAGTCCGCTTCCTGGAAAAACCAATACTGGTGTCATATGAGGAAGTTCGGTCGTGACGCCGGTGGGGCTCGAACTAATATGTTCGTGAATATCAGCGAAAAGTGGTTAGGTTAGTGGTAGAGCAATATTTATTTATGCTTATTTTTCCGCAATCTTTTTTTTTGTCATTGTTATTTGTGGAAATTTGTATTAACATCTTTGCTCTTATTATACCCCTGTAAACAAACTTTAAGAGGGCTATACTGGAGTCACCATGTCAAAGAAAAGCGGTGCTATCATACTCGCTTCGGCGTCGGTTTTTGACAGAATTATGGCCCGTTTTTGACTTAGAAAGTGTATTGAGCTTGGTTCAGTTTTTCATACCACCCTACTTTATTTCAAAACCATTAGTGGGATTGCTTTGAACTTACCATACTTATTTATCATCATTACCTCCATCAACAGACAAAAGTACATAACTTTGTCAAGGTTTTAACACAATTATGCCCCTTTTTGACTTAGAACATACGTTGAATATGGGTAAAACATCCATTTTTAGCTCGACTTTTCTTGCATATCGGATCGGATTTCCGGTGATTTTGCCCATGCCGGAAAAACCGGTCTGGCACCCCTCCTATGCCAGACGACTCTCGTGAATCACTTATGACGTAACGTTATAAACATTGTGACGTCAATTTCCCAAACACAACGTCGGAAAATCGTTTGTTTTTCATTATAATTCATCATTTTGATAAGTTTGCATTAAGAAATCTACTTTAAAATGCGAGACGGCATGCAAGAAAAAGTTTCCATCATGAGACACTTGGCTAAGATGGAAATATCCGTCACCTCGGGTAACTGTTTTACGAGAACTCGGCATAGCCTCGTTCCCGCCAAAACAGTTACCCTCGGTGACGGATATTTCGATCTGACCCTCGTGCTCATGACAGAAATTATTATTCTATGAAAAGGGGAGCTATCCTACTCGCCTCGGCGTCGGCGTCGGCGTTGGCGTCACACCTTGGTTAAGTTTTTCGTACCACCCCACTTTATCTCAGAAGTATTAGAGGTATGGCTTTGAAACTTACCATACTTGTTTACCATCATAACCTCCATCTACAGACAAGAGTACATAACTCTGTCAAGATTTTTGACAGAATTATGGCCCCTTTTTTACTTAGAAAGTGTATTGAGCTTGGTTAAGTTTTTCGTACCACCTCACTTTATTTCAAAACCATTGGAGGTATTGCTTTGAAACTAACCATACTTGTTTACCATCACGACCTGCATCAACAGACAAGAGGGCATAACTCTGTCAAGGTTTTTGACAGAATTATGCCCCTTTTTGACTTAGAAAATACATTGAATATGGGTAAAATCCACTTATTGCCTTAACCCTTTGAGATATTGCTTTGAAACTTTTAATGCTATTTCACATCATTACCCCCATCTGTACGCAAGAGAAGGTAACTCTGTCAGGGATTTGTTTTAAAAATTAAGGCCTTTTATCGACTTAGAATCTTGGTTAAGTTTTTCGTACCAGTCCACTTTTTGACTGAACTGTTTGAGATATTAATTTGAAAGTTGGAATACTTGTTTACCATCATGATTCCCAAACATGGGCAGGAGAAGGTAATTCTGTCAAGGATTTTATTTGAATTATGGCCCTTTTTGACTTAGAAACTCAGTTAAAATTTTCATTCTTGTCCACTTGTTAACTTAACCATTTGAGATATTACTTTGAAAGTTGGAGTACTTATGTACCATCGTAAGACCTATCTGTAAGCAAAAGAAGATAACTCTGTGAAAACTTTTCTTGATTTGTACTTATAAATTCCTAGTTAAAGTCTTGTGTGCCCTTAACTGTCAAAGTTTTGTTTTATTGGCAAGCACTAAAAAAGTCGAGCACGCTGTCCTACTGACAGCTCTTGTTTGAATTAACCCTTAGAGAAATTGATTTTAAACTTTGAATGCTTGTTTACATCATTGCCCCCATCTGTATGCAAGAAAAGGTAACTCTCTTAAGGATTTGTTTTGAAAATTAAGGCCCTTTATCGACTCAGAATCTTGGTTAAGTTTTTTGTACCAGTCCACTTTTTATCCTGCTCGGCGTCGGCGTCGGCGTTAGTGTCACACCTTGGTTAAGTTTTTCGTACTATCCCACTTTATTTCAAAACCATTACAGGTATGGCTTTAAAACTTACCATACTTATTTACCATCATAACCTCCATCTACAGACAAGAGGACATAACTCTGTCAATGATTTTGTCAGAATTATGGCCCTTTTTAACTTAGAAAGTGTATTTAGCTTGGTTAAGTTTTTCGTACCACCCCACTTTATTTCAAAACCATCAGAGGTATGGCTTTGAAACTTACCGTACTTGTTTACTATCATATCTTCCATCAACAGACAAGATTTCATAACTCTATCAAGGTTTTTGTCCGAATAATGCCCCTTTTTGACTTAGAAAATACATTGAATAAGGGTAAAAACCAATTATTGACTTAACACTTTGAGATATTGCTTTGAAACTTCGAACGCTTGTTTAAATTATTACCCCCATCCTTAGGCAAGAGGAGGTAACTCTGTCAGGGATTTTAAAAAATCAAGGCCCTTTATCGACTTAGAATCTTGGTTAAGTTTTTTGTACCAGTCCACTTTTTGACTAAACTGTTTGAGATATTACTTTTAAAGTTGGAATACTTGTTAACCATCATGTTTCCCAAACACAAGCAGGATAAGGTAACTCTGTGAATGATTTAATTAGAATAATGGCCCTTTTCGACTTTGCAGTCAAATTTCAAAATTTTCGTTCTTGTCCACTTGTTGACTTTTCCATTTGAGACATTACTTTGAAAGTTGGAATAATTATGTACCATTATGACACCTATCTGTAAGCAAGAGAAGATAACGCTGTGAAAATGTTCCTTGATTTGTACTTAGAAATTCCTAGTTAAAGTCTTGTTTGCAACTGGCACTGTCATGCATATATTACATTAACCACTTGAAGTATTAATCTAAAACTTTGCTGTAGTATTCAGGAATATCAAACAATTAAGTTTGATAACTCTTGACTTTATATTTAGCTACTTGTGGCCCTTGTTTACACAGATCCTTGGGGTTTTTTTTACTGACAAAGTTTTGTTTTATTGGCAAACACTGAAAAATGTCGAGCGCGCTGTCCTACTAACAGCTCTTGTTGACTAAACTGTTGAGATATTACTTTGAATGTTGGAATACTTGTTTACAATCATGATCCCCAAACATAGGAGAAGGTAATTCTGTCCAGGATTTTATTTGAATTATGGCCCTTTTCGACTTATAAACTCAGTTAAAATTTTCGTTCTTGTCCACTTATTGACTTTTCCATTTGAGATATTACTTTGAAAGTCGGAGTACTTATAAACCATCATGATATCTATGTGTAAGCAAGGGAATATAACTCTGTGAAAATGTTTCTTGATTTGTACTTTGAAATTCCTAGTTAAAGTCTTGTCAAAGATTTGTTTTATTTGTCAAGCACTAAAACAGTCGAGTGCGCTGTCCTACTGTCAGCTTTTGTTAAAAAAACTTGGCACAATGTTCAGCACATCAAGACAATGTGTCGCGTTTAACACCCATTACCCTACCTCAAAGGGAAAGGTCTCGCTTAGAGTTTAAAGGTGATGGAATCCTGTATTTATGGTATATCTGTCGTGCATGGAATGATTTTTAAATTATATTGCACAACTGTTGAGCACATGGAGATAACATGTCATGTGCAGGTTCCGGGTTCTACCTTGGAGGTCAAGGTCACACTTAGAGGTCAGACAATTTAGTATCCTGTATATGTACACATGTTCATGTCCGGATTGTGACTCTGTCATACAATGAAATATTTTAAAATAAATTGGAACAAATGTTCAGCATATGGAGTTAAAGTGTTGTGTGTAAGTACCGGTTCCCTATCTTGAAGGTCAAGGACACAGACTGAAACAAGAAACAACTTTGGGGGGGGGGGGTGCATTCGTCACTTAATGAGGGACAGCTCTTATTGTTTGATAAGTCTGACCTCAATTCTTACACAATAACATAATATACCTATTCTTAGACAAAAACCCATTTTACTGACAAGCCCTCGAATAGCCGAGCTTTATCAGTCGATTTAATATGGGTTTTTGTTTTTCAGGAATTATGGATGGAGGGATTTCGCGAGCTTTCTGGCCCTATTGAAAATGTGAATATTGACCATAGAAGACACGTCGCATGAAACTGACGCCAAAGATCTACATTGCTCACCGTCCGGCATCTTCAAACAACATCTCCTCTGAAACCACTAGACCAATGTTGATGAAAGTTTGCAAGGATGTTCCTAGGATTAGACCCTATCATAGTTGTTCAAATAATTTCATTCTATGCAGAACTCTGGTTGCCATGGCAACGGAAATGAAAAACTTAAAAAAGATATACTTCTCAAGAACAGGAAAACCCATAGCTTAGATATTTGGCATGAGGAATGACCTAGTGGATTTCTACCAAGATTGTTCGAATAATGACTCCTGAATCAAAATTTACACCGCTCGGGGTGCCCCTCTTGTTTGTTTTTAGCTCGACTTGTCAAAGAATAAGGGCGGAGGGCTATTACAGTCACTTTTGTGTCGACGTTGGTGTTGCAGCTTTGCTTAAAGTTTTGCGTGCACGGTACTTCATGTACATATCCCAGTACCCACTTATGATACTGAGGCTGCATTAGTGTCAGACTGTCAAGTTAGACAACTCTTGTATGAATTTATTTCAAATTATGCCCGTTTGACTTAAAAAAGTTGGTTTTAGTTTTGCATGCAATGTGCTATCATGCACATATGAAATTTTGCAATAGTGTTCATAGGTATCAAACAACTAAGTAACCATAGATAGCTTTAGACGTTTTTTGATGATTACAGTTGTTTAGTTTATACTTTAAGTCAACAGAACTTTGTTTTAAAATTTATTGACAAAAAGGTTTGTTTATTGGCAAGCACTGAGAATAGTCGAGCATGCTGTCTTACATACAGCTCTTGTTTTTGTTGCACAAGTACATTATGCAATCTGCAAATCTACAGATATTTCCAAGCAATGCTTTAATATTTTATGTGTACATGTATTTTTTTATTTTTGGTATCGGGTAATGTATCGGAATAAGGCATTTAGATTACTCTTGATGTCTTTATACCCGTGCCGAATTATGATTTTGTGTGTGTTATTGGAAAGGCTATATGCAATGGTTAAATTACTTGACCACTGTTGATACCTTCAATGGATAAAGATACATACACGTTCTCGCGTTCTTTGCAAAATTGTAGCCGTATTTTTAACAAAATGATTCTGATAAGACATCTTCATAATACAAAACTGTACATTTTATGATAATAATAAGGATAATAATAATGATTATAATAATGATGATGATGATGATAATGATGATTAAATAAAGAGTCTTTATTTAATGTCGGCAAGATACAAATAAAAACAAACATAAACTAATGCAAGTTTTGAACCTTAAAGTTTCGCACAGGTGTTGGTGTATTATGGCCTTACTGGGAAAACCGACCTGTCCGAGATAGTGGCCACTAACCATCTCACATGGACTCGAATCTGTGTGACATTGGTGAGAAGCGAGTGTGCTAACCAGTGTGCTAACCAGACAGCCAATTAATTACAATATTTTGGCGTTATTTTGGGTGTCTTTGTGTAGTCTATGGATGTATTCCGTTAAATAGTTGTCCAGGAAGATCAGTTTTGAAGTCAATACGATTTCCCTTATTTTGTATAAAATTGTTTAGCACTTTATGACCGCTCCTTCGGCTTGAACTTCTTGCAAATACATTCCATATAGGGCCCCATTTTAAGGACGGTGCTGATAATCACCTATTGATATAGTCAAACTGGAGAACAAAGACGGTAGACCAGAAGAAATTAATGTAGTATTCGTTGACAGGTGGTCTTTATTCAAAGATATTTCCTCTATAATTGAATAGAGCAGGTTTTGCCCCTGCTGGTCTTTCTTCGCAGCACGGTCTTAAGCACAGGTTTGACTGTATGTTGTATATGTAAACCTCAACCGTTTTATTAATATTTTGTTCTTCCATGTTCAAGATTTGAATGTTACTTAAAAGACCTGGATGATACATAATTTGTATCTTTAAACAGTCATGTTTTGCAAGTTTCATATTTCAGTTCTCAGTATTAACTTAATTTTGATGTTCAAGAGATCTGAATTTTGACTTTCACTATACATGTACTATTTTTATTTTTTTTGTGATTTAAATGTTTATCTTTTTTAGACCGAAATGCCAATTGTAGTTGAAAGTGCAAGGCTTGCTCTTTAACAGTTCTTGAAGTTTCTCTCATATACGACGTCAACCCCTCTTGATCAATTTTGCTTACATAGCAGGTTCAGTTAATTTAGGCAGTTTAAAATAGACTATGAATTTGTGTTGAATTGATGTGATAATAATAACCATAACAATCACTATAATAATAATAATAATAATAATAATAATAATAATAATAGTTAATAATAATAATAATAATAATAATAATAATAATAATTTTATACTGTAAACTATGTAATTTTCACTATTCGCAGAGGCCAGTTTTCAGCATATAGAATAATGTGCAAATCAATTTTCATTACTTCACAAACATATATTTACGTCCATTTTGTAATTTGTTAATATGACATCCCGTCAAAGTAAATAATTGCCTATTTTGTACAAAACTGGTTAACCCGAATATTGACATGAAATTTCTTGGTTTACAGTACATTCTTCATTCTGTATTTTAAACTGCCTTGTTGCCGAGGAATGTACACTTGCGAGACTGTATGAGAGAAACAAGAACATGTGCAAGAGACTTCAAATTACTAAAACGTGTACCATAGACTTGAAGATATGGAAATTATTCTTGAATAAGTGAAAGATACATGCGGACATAACTAATTTAGTCAAACCGGTGTAAAAGACCACCTCCAAATAAAGACTAGTATGATCCTTCCAGGCTGACTACTTACCACAAGACACCTGTAGACTGCCAAAGACGCTCGATTTAACGCTAAAATATTGTTAAAAATGTATGTAATTTTTGGAAGGCGATGCTTTGAGTGTTTATCAAAAAATACTGTCTATTTGATAATTATCTTCAGTTTTTTGAAAAACACCAAACTTCTAAAAATAAATATATGAACGACAAGTACATGCAGTATTTTCAGTATATAAACGAAATTTGAAAAAACAAATGTATAAAGTGACAAATAAGTTTTCAAGCTTCTGTATGCAATTAATTTTACCTGAATATGCATAATGAATTAAACTTGATTTTTACCAGTGAAGTGCGATCTATCATATTTGTAAACTGCTTAGATAGCGCCTTATTCTAAAGCTGACATCTAAATATAAGTCAACAAGGTTGCAAAGAACTGGATAACATGTATGTATCTTTATCCAAGGAAGGTGTCAACGGAGGACAAGTGATTTAACCGCTATAGTTTTTTTTATGTGCTTCAACAAAAACACAGTTGGGGTAGATATAAGGATATTAAGGATGATCTACATGCCTTGTTCCAATACATTGCCTGTCGCCAGATCTAATGTCGATAATCGACTTTTGTACAACCAAGTGTGAGTTAATGTTGTTGTTTTCTTTTGGTCCCATTTAGCGATTGTTCCTTTAGTAATACGTTTAGAGATGTCTGCTCTCTAGGTCAAACAGTTTCCCTAACGCCATTTGCAAAATATTAGGAGAGACAACTCGTACTGACTTAAAATTAGCGAATGCCCAAGGTAATTCCCTTTTTTCCATAACGCCATTTGCAAAAATAAATGGACACAACCCTTACTGACTTAAATAAACCGATCAACCAGAGTTAATTCCATTTGTGTGCTCTCTTGACGCCATTAGTAAATCAGCCTAAGTGGGACATTTTGAACTCATGGCCCTTGGACTTAAAGAATAACAGAGTTAATTCCCTTTGTTCTCCTATAGATTGCAAAACTGAGGGCACACAACCTTGTACGGACTTAAATAAGGATCTACCAGGTTTTACACCCTTAGTTTCCCTGACGACATTTGCAAAAATGAGGGGAGACAACTCGTACTGACTTAAATTAGGATATGCTAGAGTTACGAACCTTAGTCTCCCTGACGTCATTTGCAAATATTAGGGGAGACAACTCGTACTAACTGAAATTAGGATTACCGGAGTTAATTCCCTTTGTTCTCTTGACGCCATCTGCAAACAAAAGGGACGATAACTCGTACTGACAAATTAGGAATACCAGAGTTAATTCCCTTTGTTCTCTTGACGCCATTTGCAAACATAAGGGGACACAACTCGTACAGACTTTAAATAAAGATTACCAGATGTTACTTTCCTTTGTTGCCTTGACGCCATTTGCAAAAATAAGGAAACTCATACTGACAAATAAGGATTACCAGAGTTAATTCCCTTAGTTCTCATGACGCTATTTCCGAATATAAGGGGGAACAACTCGTACTGACTTAAATAGGGATTACCAGAGTTAATTTCCTTAGTTCTCTTGACGCCATTTGCAAACATAAGGGGAGATAACTCGAACTGACTTAAATAAAGAATACCAGAGTTAATTCCCTTTGTTTCCCACAAGCCATTTGCAAACAGAATGAGAGATAACTCGTGCTGACTTAATTAAGGCATACCAGAGTTAATTCCCTTTGTTCCCCTGACGCCATTTGCAAAAATTATGAGAGACAACTCTTACTGACTTAAATTAGAATTACTAGAGTCAATTCCCTTTGTTTTCCTAGCGCCATTTGCAAAAATTAGGGGAGACAACTCGTACTGACTTAAATTGTTATTACCAGAGTCAATTCCCTTTGTCCCCCTGACGTCATTTGCAAAAGTAAGGGGAGATAACTCGTACTGACTTAAATAAGAAATACCAGAGTTAATTCCCTTTGTTTCCCTGACGCCATTTGCAAAACATAGGGGAGACAACTCGTACTGACTAAAATTAGAATTTTGTTCTCTTGACGCCATTTGCAAAAATAAGGGGAGACAACTCGTACTGACTTAAATAAGGATTACCAGAGTTAATTTCTTTTGTTCTCCTGACGCCATTTGCAAAAATTAGGGGAGACAACTCGTACTGACTTAAATTTAGATTACCAGAGTCAATTGCCTTTGTTCTCCTGACGCAATTTGCAAAAATGAGTTGAGACAACTCGTACTAACTTAAATAAGAATTACCAGAGTTACTTCCCTTAGTTTCCCTGACGCCATTTGCAAATATTATGGGAAACAACTCGTACTGACTGAAATTAGGATAACCACAGTTAATTCCCTTTGTTCTCTTGACGCCATTTGTAAATATTAGGGGAGATAACTCGTACTGACTTAAATTAGGAATACCAGAGTTATTTCCTTTTGTTCTCTTGACGCCATTTCCAAAACTTAGGGGACACATTTCGTACTGACTTAAATAAAGATTACCAGAGTCTACTTCCCTTAGTTTCCCTGACGCCATTTACAAAAATTAGGGAAGACAACTCGTACTGACTTAAATTAGGCATTCCGGAGTAAATTCCCTTTGTTCCCTTGACGCCATTTGCAAAAATTAAGGGACGATAACTCTTACTGACATAAATTAGGAATTACCAGAGTTACTTCCCTTAGTTCCCCTTACGCCATTTGCAAAACTTATTGGAGACAACTCTTACTGACTTAAATGAGAAATACCAGAGTTACTTCCCTTTGTTCCCCTGACGCTATTTGCAAACATTCAGGGGGACAACTCGTACTGACTTAAATTAGGATAACAAGAGTTAATTCCTTTTGTTTTCCTAGCGCCATTTGCAAACAAAAGGGGAGACAACTCGTACTGACTTACATTAGGAATACCAGACTTACTTCCCTTTGTTCCCCTGACACCATTTGCAAAAATTAGGAGAGACAACTCGTACTGACTTAAATTAGGATTGCCAGAGTTAATTCCCTTTGTTCTCTTGACGCCATTTGCAAAACTAAGGGACGATAACTCGTACTGACTTAAATTAAGAATACCAGAGTTACTTCTCCCTTTGTTTCCTTGACGCCATTTGCAAATATTAGGGGAGACAACTCGTAATGACTTAGATTAGGATCGCCAGAGTTATTTCCCTTAGTTTTCTTGACGTCATTTGCAAACATAAGGGGAGATAACTCGTACTGACTTAATTAAGGCATACCAGAGTTAATTCCCTTTGTTCCCCTAACGCCATTTGGAAAACTTATTGGAGACAACTCTTACTGACTTAAATGATAAATACCAGAGTTACTTCCCTTTCTTCCCTGGACGCCATTTGCAAAAATGAGGGGAGACAACTCGTACTGACTTAAATAAGGATAACCAGAGTTAATTCCCTTTGTTCCCCTGACGCAATTTGCAAAAAAGGGGAGACAACTCGTACTGACTTAAATTAGGATTACCAGAGCTAATTCCCTTTGTTCTCTTGACGCCATTTGCAAACAGAAGGGTTGAAAACTCGTACTGACTTAAATAAGGACTACCAGAGATAATTCCCTTTGTTCTTTTAAGCGCCATTTGCAAAAATGAAGGGAGACAACTCGTACTGACTTAAATATGGATTACCAGAGTTAATTCTCTTTGTTCTCTTGACGCCATTTGCAAAAATCAGGGGAGACATCTCGTACTGACTTAAATTAGGATAAACCAGAGTTACATCCCCTTGTTCTCTTGACGCCATTTGCAAAACTAGGGGACACAAAACGTACTGACTTAAATTAGGAATACTAGAGTTACTTCCCTTTGTTTTCCTGACGCCATTTGCAAATATTAGGGAGACAACTCGTACTGACTTATAAATATGATATGCCAGAGTTACTTCCCTTTGTTTCCCTGACCCAGCAAAAATTATGGACACAACTCGTACTGACTTTAAATTAGGAATACCAAAGTTACTTCCCCTTTTTCCTCTGATGCCATTTGCTAAAATAAGGGGAGACAACTGGTACTGACCTAAATTACAAATACCAGAGTTACTTCCCTTTGTTCTCTTGACGCAATTTGCAAACATAATGGGCGATAACTGGCACTGACAAATAAAGAGGACCAGAGTTACTTCCCTATGTTTCCCTGACGCCATTTGCAAACATAATGGGAGATAACTGGCACTGACTTAAATAAAGAATACCAGAGTTACTTCCCTTTGTTTCCCTGACGCCATTTGCAAACATAATGGGAGATAACTGGCACTGACTTAAATAAAGAATACCAGAGTTACTTCCCTTTATTTCCTCTGACGCCATTTGCAAACATAAGGGGAGACAACTTTTACTGACTTAAATAAAATATGCCAGAGTTACTTTTGTTCCCCTGACGCAATTTACAAAAATAAGGGGAGACGACTCGTACTGACTTAGATTAGTGATACCAGAGTTACTTCCCTTTGATCCCCTGACGCCATTTCTAAATTTGAGGGCAGACAACTCGTACTGACTTAAATAAGGAATACCGGAGTTACTTCCCTTTGTTCCCTTGACGCCATTTGCAAAAATAAGGGGAGACAACTCGAACTCACTTAATTTAGGAATACCAGAGTTACACTTCCCTTTTTTCCTCTGACGCCATTTGCAAAAATGAGGGGAGACAATTCGTTCTGACTTAAATTAGGAATACCAGAGTTACTTCCCTTTGTTTTCCTGACGCCATTTGCAAAAATTAGGGAAACAACCCGTACTGACTTAAATTTGGATGACCACAGTTACTTCCCTTTGTTCCTCTGACGCCATTTGCAAAAATGAGGGGACACAACTCGTACTGACTTAATTTACGAAAACCAGAGTTACTTCCCTTTGTTCCTTTGACGCCATTTGCAGAAAAAGGGGAGACAACTCGTCCTGACTTGAATAAAGAATAACAGAGTTAATTCCCTTTGTTCTCCTGACGCTATTTGCAAAAAGGAAGGGAGACAACTCGTTCTCACTTAAATTAGGAATACCAGAGTTACTTCCCTTTGTTTTCCTGACGCTATTTGCAAAATGAGGGAAGACAACTCGTACTGACTTAAATTAGAAAATACTAGAGTTACTTCCCTTTGTTTTCCTGACGCCATTTGCAAAAATGAGGGGAGACAACTCGTACTGACTTTAAATAAGGAATACCAGAGTTACTTCCCTTTGTTCCCTTGACGCCATTTGCAAAAATGAGGGGAGAAAACTCGGACTAACTTAAATAAGGATTAACAGAGTCAATTCCCTTTGTTCTCCTGACGCCATTTGCTAAAATGAGGGGAGACAACTCGTTCTGACTGAAATGAGGAATACTAGAGTTACTTCCCTTTGTTTTCCTGACGCCATTTGCAAAAATCAGGTGAGACAACTCGTACTGACCTAAATTTGGAATACCAAAGTTACTTTCCTTTGTTCCTCTAACACCATTTGCTAAAATTAGGGGAGACAACTGGTACTGACTTAAATAAGGATTACCAGAGTTAATTCCCTTTGTTCTCTTGACGCCATTTGCAAAATATAAGGGAAGAGAACTCGTACTGACTAAATTAGGAATATCAGAGTTACTTCCCTTTGTTACCCTGACGCCATTTGCAAAAATGAGGGTTAAAAGCTCGTACTGACTTAAATAAGGATTAACAGAGTCAATTCCCTTTGTTCTCCTGACGCCATTTGCAAAAATGAGGTGAGACAACTCGTACTGACCTAAATTCGGAATACCAAAGTTACTTTCCTTTGTTCCTCTAACACCATTTGCTAAAATTAGGGGACACAACTTGTACTGACTTAAATAAGGATTACCAGAGTTACTTCCCTTTGTTCTCCTTGACGCATTTTGCAAAAAAAGGGGACACAACTCGTACTGACTTTAAATTAGGAATACCAGGGTTACTTCCCTTTGTTCCCTTTGACGCCATTTGCAAATTGAGGGGAGGCAACTCCTACTAACTTAAATAAGGATTACCAGAGTTAAAACCCTTTGTTCTCCTGACGCCATTTGCAAAAATGAGGGGAGACAACTCGTACTGACTTTAAATAAGGAATATCAGAGTTACTTCCCTTTGTTCCCCTGACGCCATTTGCAAAATGAGGGGAGACAACTCGTACTAACTTAAATAAGGGTTCACAGAGTTAATTCCATTTGTTCTCCTGACGCCATTTGTAAAAATGACGGGAGACAACTCGTTGTGACTAAAATTAGGAATACCAGAGTTACTTCCCTTTGTTTTCCTGACGCCATTTGCAAAAATGAGGGGAGACAACTCGGTCTGACTTAAATTAGGAATACCACAGTTACTTCCCTTTGTTTTCCTGACGCCATTTGGAAAAATGAGGGGAGAGAACTCGAACTGACTTTAAATAAGGAATATCAGAGTTACTTCCCTTTGTTCCCTTGACGCCATTTGCAAAATGAGGGGAGACAACTCGTACTAACTTAAATAAGGGTTCACAGAGTTAATTCCCTTTGTTCTCCTGACGCCATTTGTAAAAATGAGGGGAGACAACTCGTTCTGACTTAAATTAGGAATACCAGAGTTACTTCCCTTTGTTTTCCTGACGCCATTTGCAAAAATCAGGGGAGACAACTCGTACTGACTTTAAATAAGGAAAACCAGAGTTACTTCCCTTTGTTCCCTTGTCGCCATTTGCAAAAATCAGGGGAGCCAACTCGTACTGACTTAAATAAGGATTAATAGAGTTAATTCCCTTTGTTTTCCTGACGCCATTTGCAAACATGAGGAGAGACAACTCGTTCTGACTTAAATTAGAAATACTAGAGTTACTTCCCTTTGTTTTCCTGACGCCATTTGCAAAAATTAGGGGAGAGAACTCGTACTGACTTAAATTTGGAATACCAAATTTACTTCCCTTTATTCCTCTAACACCATTTGCTAAAATTAGGGGAGACAACTCGTACTGACTTAAATAAGGATTACTAGAGTTAATTCTCTTTGTTCTGCTGACGCCATTTGTAAAAATGAGGGGAGACAACTCGTTCTTACTTAAATTAGGAATACCACAGTTACTTCCCTTTGTTTTCCTGACGCCATTTTCAAAAATGAGGGGAGACAACTCGTGCTGACTTTAAATAAGGAATATCAGAGTTACTTCCCTTTGTTTCTCTGACGCCATTTGCAAAAATGAGGGGAGACAACTCGTTCTAACTTAAATTAGGAATACCAGAGTTACTTCCCTTTGTTTTCCTTGATGCCATTTGCAAGAATGAGGGGAGACAACTCGTACTGACTTAAAGTAGGAATACCAAAGTTAATTCCCTTTGTTTCCCTGACGCCATTTGCAAAAATGAGGGGAGACAACTCGTTCTAACTTAAATTAGGAATACTAGAGTTACTTCCCTTTGTTTCCCTGATGCCATTTGCAAAAATGAGGGGAGACAACTCGTACTGACTTAAATTAGGAATACCAAAGTTACTTTCCTTTGTTCCTCTAACACCATTTGCTAAAATTAGGGGAGACAACTTGTACTGACTTAAATTTGGATGACCACATTTACTTCCCTTTGTTCCTCTGACGCCATTTGCAAAAATGAGGGGACACAACTCGTACTGACTTAATTTACGAAGAGCAGAGTTACTTCCTTTTTTTCCCCTGACGCCATTTGTAAAAATTAGGGGACACAACTCGTACTGACTTAAATTAGGAATACCAGAGTTACTACTACCCTTTGTTCTTCTTACACCATTTGCTAAAATTAGGGGAAACAACTCGTAATGACTTAAATTGAAAAGTTCCCTTTGTTCCGCCGACACCATTTGCAAATTTAGGAGAGACAACTCGTACTCAGATAAGGTAAACCAAAGTTGCCTCCCTTTGTTCGCCTGATGACATTTGCAAACACTCACGGGAGACAAGTCGTACTGACTTTAATTAGAAAATGCAGATTCTTCCAATTATTCGCCTGACACCATTTGCAAAACCTCACGCAATCGATTCCATACAGTTTTTGGGTGCCTGTGGCGATTATGATTGCCTTCCGTATTATCAACGGTTTCAGTGGCAGTAACGTGGCGATTACGCAGGTGGGAAAGACGAATAGCCCTGTCTTGACGTAACTCTTCCGGTTTCTCTCAAACGACGGACAAGACGTTCTATGGTGGAAACAATCACACCAAACTCCATAGCAACCTGTTGTTGCCTCTGACCTTGCATTAGCAATGCAATAGTCTGACCCCTTTGAACTTCCGTCGGCCGTACCATGATTACAAGAGCTTCAAATTTAATTTAAAAAGCGGAAAGGGATATGTATACCTCAAGAGTATTAATTGGTATAAGATGTTTTGACGAACTTGTCATCATTATTCTGCACGTGGTTTTTGCTTTTCATCACTTTCTCCAAGTGGCACGGAGAGATACACGGTTGAGTAACTTTAGGTACGGGATTGAGTACACAGTGACCAAGATAGTCGTCTGACCGGTGTTCAAATTTTTACACCAAGCATTTAAGAAGTTTTTGCATATATTGTTACAGTGCGTTTCTTTTTCCCTTCAGTATATAAAAATGACAGCACCATATACCAAACTGACAGCACCATATATCAAAACGACATCACCATCTATCAAAACCACAGCGACATCTATCAAAACCACAGGACCATCTATCAAAACCAACACCATCTATCAAAACCACAGCACCATGTATCCAAACCACAGGACCATGTATCAAGACCACAGTACCATATGTATCAAAACCTCAGCACCATGTATCAAAACCACAGCACCATATATCAAAACCACAGCACCATCTATCAAAACCACAGCACCATCTATCAAACTGAGTACTATATATCAAAAGTAAATCACCATTTTAAATTTATAGAAGGCAGCTATGACGTTCCATACACTACGGTAGCACTTTTTACAGTACGCAGTGATTCGCTTTATTATTTCGTGAATTTTGTCTAATTTTTTTACGTCTTATATGTTTTACGTTTTAAATCTTCAAAATGTTGTTCCTATATCAGTATTTTAATGCATATTAATTCATATTCTAAAACGTTCTATCGTTTCGAAGGTAATAACACTCACTGTGTCAGTAGATTAAGTTATATATATTTGTTTGTAACGGTTTCAGCTAACTTCCGCATTTTAATGTAATAAACGGTAAATATTTCACAAAAATACTGTGGTAATGAAATTGCTTGTATTTACAAAATGAGTCTTTGTTTTTCAAATGGTATTAATTTCATATGCAATTCAGAAAGAATACTGTGAAAAGATTTTGCTGTGGCGCTAACAAGGCGAAGCAAGGTATGAAACATTGAAAAAAGTGATGTTGAAGAAAGGTTAAAAAAAATTGTGTTTGTCAGAGACCTAACAATAGAGCCGAGGGAAGACAGAAGAAAGAAGAGGGAAGCCAGTAAGAAAGAAAAAGCAGAAGAACATATGGAAGCTTCGTCCTATGAAGAACAAGCTCAACCACTCATTAATAACAGAACAGTGATAGAACTTCCAAATGATCTTAGTCAGTACATGAACTCGTCAATAAATGATGTTACTGTTCCCGGGGGGATCAATAGTCAGGCAAACAATATTGCTATTCAAAAGGATCAACAATCACCAACTCAGTTGCGAGATTAAATCATCTTTTAGCCCTCTAAAATCAGATGATGCAGGAAACTTTTTTAATGTAATCAATGATTTCAACTTTTAATTCACTTTTAATAATCATAATATTTTTAATCAAAAGAATGGTCTAGGCGTCCTGTATACAAACGCTGATACGTTGACAAAAGATAAAAAACTAGATGGGTGTTCAGTAGAACACTTGTGTCGCCCTCTTATGCTTTGTCAGAATAACCAACAATTTTGTGACAAAATCTAAGTGTAAAAAGGGGCATAACTGTGTCAAATATGACCTTGACCTACAAACTTTGGCGGCATCACGACCCTTATGTCATAAGCAATACAATTTGAAAGTTTGATGAAGAAATCTTAAGAAATGGCAAAGTTATAGCCAACGTTAAGTTTTCGTGACAAAATCTAAGTACAAAAAGGGGCATAACTCTGTCAAATATGACCTTGACCTACAAACTTTGGTGGCATCACGACCCTTATGTCATAAGCAATGCAATTTGAAAGTTTGATGAAGAAATCTTAAGAAATGGCAAAGTTATAGCCATCATTAAGTTTTCGTGACAAAATCTAAGTACAAAAAGGGGCATAACTCTGTCAAATAAGACATTGACCTACAAAATTTGGCAGCATCACAACCCTTTCCCTTTGACATAAGCAATACAATCTGAAAGTTTGAAAAGAAAGCATTAAGAGCCACAAAAAAAAAAAAAGCAGGCCCCTAACACCCCCACATCTGTCAAATAGACCTTGACCTACAAACTTTGGCGGCACACGCACCCTTATGTCATAAGCAATCATTTGAAAGTTTGATGAAGAAATCTTAAGAATGGCAAAGTTATAGCCACGTTAAGTTTGTGTGGACGGACCGACGGACCGACGGACCGACGGACAAAGCGATCCCTATGTATCGCCTTTTCTCCGAAAGGGCGACACAAAAAACGAACTTCAATCACTAATTTTAGAAAATAAACCAGACATCATTGGAGTAACAGAAATCTATCCTAAATGCTCAAGTATAGACATTGTGGATGAAGCTTACAATCCCTCTAGTTACAGCATGTTTACAACAGATAAAAAAGATGGAAGAGGAGTAATAATTTATGTCAAAGATTATTTAAAAGCTAATAGTGTACAAGTCATCACATCATTCCGAGAATCAGTATGGATAGAAATAGTCCTCAAAGGAAATGATAATCTACTCATTGGCTGTATCTATAGAAGCCCAGGAGGAAGCCTAGATCAGGTACAATCCCTACTACATTTATTTGACAGACATAGGGAAAGTTTTTCTTCATCTTTTAATACGGGGAGATAATTTCCCAAACAATCAGTCCAATGAATCCTCTCTAGTAAGTGAGAACCAAGACACTGTTTTCTAAAGGACCAAAGATTTTTATATCAACATGTTCAGGATGAAATACAGAAAACCCGAAAACACCCTCTTTACTAGATCTCCTCTTCAAAAAAAAAAAAAAAATTTTTTCCCATCTTGTATCAAGTTTAGAGTCCCCCCCCCCCCCCCCCCCCCCCCCCCCCCCCCTTTTACTGCTATCAATACCAGCAATATAGAAACGTTCCTGTTTTATAGCCGGTGAAGCTTTGTCTGTGTAGTTGCTACATGTTCAATGTACATGATTTTAAACCCTGGCGATGTACAAAATACGATCGTGTACAGTTTACCCGATACGCACGGTTTACATACGGCCAGTAACCGGAACGGTCATTTGCACTTTTGCCTACAACCTATACATGTCATCCATATGTTGATTCAGTTCATGTCGTACCATAGCAATAGGGGCTATCTGAAATTAAATTTTTTCTTTAATTTTTCACTGTTTTCGATATGCCACGGCTTTGACGAAAACGAGCGAAATCGGCAATTGGGATGCTTGCGGGTGGGATGTCCGCCAGGGTAGTCGCGCGTCGGTTCGGGTGCTGTCGAAGCATTGATCGCTTGCAGCCCGTTACCAGCAGACTGGGGCTGTTCCGCCCGGCCGCCCGGTAAAAATGATGGAACGACGGCTAGTAATATTTCATTACTTATGTCAAAGATTATTTAAACAGCTGCTAGCAATACGGTGTACAGTCAATCCAACCGTTACATCATACGTCCAACCAATCAGGGCCCCGTAGGTAGATAATGATACCGTCCTGCTGTTAATGGAGTCAATGATAAAGGGCTACTGCCGGTTGTCCGATATCTGTTACAGTTAGCCCAGGCGGAAGCTTACGGGTATACAGGCGTATACAATTCCCTATTGCTGAGGTTGGGGAAGGGGCCAAAAGCCCCCGGGGGGGGAATTGAAAAAAAAAAAAAACATTTATTTGAACATGTTAACATATGCAAAGCGTTATTTCTGCATATGCCTTACCTTTTTTCGTCAAGTCCTGGTGACATTGATGCAGGACAATGCCCGCCCCCATGTCCGTCACTAACTGCAAAAATGTAACTAGTCCAGATGATCTCACCCCTTGCCATATAGTGGGCCGCAAAGCATGAGCTTACATCACATTGACACTGTTCGCGATCTTCACGGGCTTACTACAGGAGAGGAATTTCCAAAAGCACTGGTATTTACGTTACGTATGCGGCGTAGATCATTACATGCATTCTCATGGGGCCACAATGGACAACGAGATTTACTGGATGTGCCACTTTTAATTAAAACCAATAACCCTTTCGGTTTGTGATTTTGATTTTGCCCCTCCTCTCTTGCGTTATCTCCAAAATAATGAGGAAAACAGATGCATTAATTGGTTGACATGTATGAACTTGTTTTCCTATTTTGATTCATAAAAGACCCTTTTTTGACCATCTTGCCTGAAGTTTGGAGGGATTTTATTTTGCTGAGTATAAAAAGAACAAAAATTTGGAATCAAAATTTCAATTTCATAAAGGGGATTACAAATCAGTGAACGCTGAACTTTCAGCACATACTGGGAAAGCATCTTGGAGAGCATGGGAGTTCAGGCAGCCTGGGGCAAATTCTGTGAATTACAGAGAAATATACAGGGAAAACATATACCATTGTGCAATTCGTCTCCAGTCTGCGAGGGATACCCATGGATTGAGAAACAAGCAAAAGATGCAGTTAAAGATAAAAGAAGGAAATGGACAAAATTTAAGTACAAAAGAAACCAGTACACTTTCAAAAAATACAAAGTTGCAAGAAACATTGCACTATATGAACTTAGAAGGTCAAAGTATGAATTTGAAAAGAACATTGCAAAACATATAAAAGAACAACCAAAAAGATTCTCGAAATATGTTAGACACAATTCTAAAACCAGTGTATCAGTATGTAACATCAAAAGGCAAGATGACACTGCTACCAAAAATGATCAAGAAATTGCAGAAACCCTAAATCAACACTTCCTTTCAGTCTTCACAAATAAAGATATTATGGATATTACAGAAATGCCTCCTAAAACTAACGAAATCCTAGAAACAATAGAAATTACAGAAGAAAAATTAATGAAAATACTAGAAACAGTAGAGGCATCAAAATCCCAAGGTCCATACCAAATTCATCTCAGAGTAATAAATGAATGTAAATGCAGTTTAATTAAGCCACTAACTATAATATTTAAGAAATCAATACAACAAGGGAAATTACCTGACCAATGGAAAATGGCAAATGTTACAGCCATTTATAAGGCAGGTCCAAAATCAAAGGCTGAAAATTACAGGCCAATAAGCCTGACCTCTGTCTGTTGTAGGGTCATAGAAAGAGTTGTCGAACAAAAAAAAGTCGAACATCTTGAAAATTATGACCTCCTTTCCATTCACCAACATGGATTTAGAAAACATAGGTCATGCACAACTCAACTTTTAGAATGTCTAGAAAACTGGACAGACATAATAGACAATGGTAAAGAATTAGATATCATCTATTTGGACTATAAAGCAGCTTTTGACAAAGTGGCACATGAAAGATTATTAAAAAAAGTCTTGGCCTATGGAATAAGGGGACAACTATTAGAATGGATCAGGGATTTTTTGCATGGGAGAACTCAGAGAGTAGTGGTTAATGGGAAAATATCAAACTGGGGGATGGTAAAGAGTGGTGTACCACAAGGCTCAGTATTAGGGCCTATACTTTTTCTCCTCTTCATAAATGATATGCCTGATGTCATCAAAAGTACATTAAAATTATTTGCAAACTTTACACAGCTACATCTGCAAATGATAATTCCATCAGTCTTCAGGATGATATTTTTGATGCTTGTGACTGGGCTAAAAATGGAACCTTGTGTTCAACGTAAAGAAATGTAAACCCATGCACATTGGAAGAGGTCAAACAGATTCTTATTTTATTAAAGACAAAGATAACAAAATACAGGAAATTGAACAGGTCACAAGCCAACGCGATTTGGGAGTTCTAATTGATAATGAACTAAAGTTTTCAATGCATGTTAGCAATAAAGTAAAAAAAGCCAACCAAATTTTAGGCTTAATAAGCAAAACCTTTTCATATACATGTATTTCCAAAGAAATGTTTTTGCAGCTCTTTAAGGCATTAGTAAGACCACATCTTGAGTATGCCTCCCCAGTCTGGTCACCAAGGCTAAAAAGGACCAAATAGCCCTAGAAAATGTCCAGCGTAGAGCCTCAATACTGGTCCAGGGGTTAAACCACTTTCCATACTCAGAAAGAATAAAAACACTGTGAATCCCAAGCCTGGAATACAGACGTGAACGTGCAGACATGCTCCAAGTCTATAAGATACTTGAAAGAAAGGACATTGTTAGTGGGGGCAGTTATTTCCCTCAGAGAGATAATCCAGGATTGTCTAACTCACTCAGAAGGGCAAATTCCCGTCAGATTTGCAAAAAAAGATCAAACACTGAACTTAAAAGTTCCTTTTTCAGTCAAAGAGTGGTTAACACCTGGAACAAAATTCCAGAACAGGTGGCTTCTGCGCCCTCCATAAATGCCTTCAAGCGAATAAACACTGGGTCCAAGAATCTAAATTTGAACCCTTCTGTTACAAGTAAGAGTTTTAAAATGTCCAGTCTTCTATTTTTAACCTTCAATTTTGACATGATTTGCATTACAGTACATGTATTACTGTAACCTGTGCTAAAGGCTAGCATTTTGATGATAGTAAAATTATTATTTTTTAAACAGTACACCTAGTACTGTTACCATATTGCAAAATGTTTAGCACCCCATTAATTGATATTAAATAATTTAACATTGAACAGTAGCTCATACTGTTACTATTGTGCTAAATTATTAGCACTTTGATTTTAGAAAAAAATAATAGTAATTTCTGATCTTCACAAGATCATTACTAACGGCGAAAACAATAACATATGCCTAACAAGCTATAAGCTTATATGTGTAACATATTCGGCCTCAAACTATGTGAACTATGTGAACTAAATTAAGGGGTCTTCGGAAATGAAGGGAAATCGTCACCTCTCTCTCTCTCTCTCTCTCTCTCTCTCATTTGTTTCAAGTTTCCAAATTTGTTTTAATTTCTGCTTTAAGTAGGTGAGAGCTGATCAAACCCACTTTGATTTGAGACACACACAAATTCAGTGCCTTCAGCGCTTTGGTTATAAATCTCTTTACTACTGTAGTGGACTCGTACAGCTTACAAATCGAAAACGCTCGGCAAAAAACAACAACAACAAGTTATGCAAAAGGTGAAATTTATTTATTTATTAGTAGAGATATTTTACCTCATATTTCTATCATGTTAAGGCAAGTAACTACAGATACTTACCTTTCTGTACAGAATTTCTGTATAAGTTTGTGATTATTAAGTTCTTGTGATACAGCCAGGTCTCAAATGTTGTATAAGTGTAGTAGATTTCGGACAACAGATTGATAAATACGGTTAAAACTTTGCCATAATTTATCTACTTCTCCACAAACATTATATAATTATTGATTCGAGACACCATCCATACAATCAGTGAGGTAAGAACATGAAGTGTACACACCCTGTAAGTATGCTTAGAAAAATAAACTTAGATATTTGGAATGTAGCATTATGAATTTATGTCATGAATGTATGTAGTGGATCTCTATGAATTTTGTTCAAATCTGGACTGCACATGACCTGACGTTAAGCTGGTATTAGTCCAAATAATTGTACTCAACGGGTGAATATCGTTATATTTTTTTGGTAGGCGCTAAAAGCGCAGATATCTATAAAATGTCCGTATGTAAAATAGGTCTGCGTTTGAAGTCTTATTATTGAGACTAATCTGGTATTATTGAGACTAATCTGGTATCAGTGAAGCTCTTATTTATTAAAAAATGAACATACGCATCTAGAGTGGGGGAACCTATGCTGGAGGTATTTTGAATGTATATCAGCAGTTCAGAAAGCAGGAAATCCTAACCATTTTGATTTGCCTCAGCGAAAACATAATGTTATCCCTGCTAAATCGAAACAAGACGTTGATGTGCTTCATCCTTGACTATGTCGCCCTGGGGCTATTGACACAACACATGTCAAAACTTGAAATTTCACCTCGAAGGGAACCAAGCTGGCGGTATGTGATAATTGACAACCAACAGGTGGGAAACAGTTTTTAGAGCCTAAAATTAAATAACAAGATATAACAGTTTCCATAGAATATATTTTTTTACAAAAGAAATAAGTGTTATCAAATTGCTACTTTAACTGGGTGATTTTGATGTCTATATTTAAATTTTTCTAGTGAAATGGATCAGTACATTGTATCGGCCGCTGGAACCCCAAAAAACGGGCCCCCCCGGCTATCACTACTTTGCTGTTAAAGCATTTCATCGACTGTCAATGCTGAATGTACCCTGAAAATTTTTCTTCATCTGTTTTTCTGTAAATAGCCGTTTTGAGATACCACCAGCATGGGTACCCCAGTTACGCACTCTATGTCCAAAGTTCAGTGCCATAAGTCTAGGTAGTGAGGTACAAATACAAATTTTATTTCTTGTTGGTATGGACAATTACAAATAACGTTAGCTTTGCATAGCTATTGACTGACGATAACAAGATTGGCCCGGCTACATAGCCACTGCCTTTTGAAAATACTTGATTTTCAGAATACATTTGGTAGTGCTTGGAACTGATGTAGAATTACTAGAAACTTAGATGAAGAAAACAATGTACTGCAGTGAACACTGCATCAAATTTTAACACAAATCGTAAACATTATGAACATTATTTTGTTGCTCATTTTAGACCAAGCCTGTGCTGACCTTTATTTTGTGACCTGGTGCTGGCTGTTATAGAAGGTGAATCATGTTACAATGTAGGGTGCAGTCAACAAAGGGCTTGCTGAAAGTGTGGAACAAGATTACTGTCCCATGGTAAAGTAGAATTTTCTATAAAATATCTGTGACATGTTTTAAGATTATCATTTTGAATTTTTAAGGAATGTATTTTACAGTAAGTAGCATGGTATAAATGTATATTAATTGTATTTAGCAGAAGTAACTGAGCATGGAGTTAGAATACAGACTGAAGCTATGTGAACAAATATATATAATCTCTCCTAAGATTTTAAATGTCTGCATAAAAATATAATGCATCTATTACTTTTTTGGAACACTATTAAGCATAATTTATGTTGATAAAAGCGATAAAACTGAAAATAATTACACTTTCTTTTTGAATTGTTTCAGTGCCTGCTTCAACAAGAATTTCCGAAAAGGAACAACTGTAAGTCACTATGATGTGTTGGGTGTTCCACTGTATTCAACGGATAAAGAAATAAGAAAAGCTTTCATAGAACTCAGTAAAAAGGTTTGTATTTCACTGTAAGTTTCTCTGGTACATTGCGTTGCAAAACTAATGCCTTAGTACTGCTAAATGTATGGGTGTAAGTGCTAAAGCAAAACGAAGTGTTTTAGTAGCTGCCTTTAAGACAGTTCCTGCTCTGCATAAATCATAGAGTCACCATGGTTCAGGTCCCTGGTTTGATTCCCACCAGTGCCATGTATTGGTAGTGTCCATAGGCAAGACACAATAATTGCACAATGCCCGTCTCTCTTTGAGTTTGATTTCATCTGGAGGAAATCTTGAAAGCAATTAAAGCAATCTAATTAGTAAGATATTTGTTTCCCAGTTGAGAGTGAATAAATTAATATTTGAAAAAAAGTTTTTTACTGACAACCTGGTTCTTTGAGGAGTTATGTTCCCTCCGATCCTTGGGAGACATATTGTTTCTGCCATGGATGTCTATCTGTTCATCACAAATGGTTTCAGATTGATAAGTAAAGAACAGTCGGTCCTAGTATCCTATAACTTGGTAGGCTTATTGGTCATGAAGACTTTCTTGTGATAACCTTTAGTATGAATAAAAGTAGCGTTTGAGGTCAGTGGGTCAAAGGTCAAGGTTACTTGAGGAGATGATGGATCAGAGAGAGATATGTTTTTCTCCAAAACAATTTCTAGTTGTTGTCTATTTTGCTGATCAATTTTACTTCCAGTACCACCCTGATGCTGATGCTAGTGATAAAACATTACATGATAAATTTGTGAAGATCAATAAAGCATATAACGTGCTAATTAGTCCTTCAGAGAGGAAAATTTATGATGAAGGATTAAGAGCTGGCCTCCATGTTGAACCAGATGAAGTTTCTACGAAACAGAATTGGAACCCTAATCACCCGCAGTTTTATTATCACCCACGCTTCTATCAAGACCCTGAAATGAGGTAACTCACACACTTTTTTCGACAGTGGGATACTTACAGAACTTTGTCTAAGTGAAAGCAATCCTTGTTACAAAATTTTAATCTTGAAAAAATAATTTAAAACAAGAAGTATACCGTAGTACATGTATGTGCTATTACCACACTCGTAGAGAGTTCAGGTTGATTTTAACTCTTATCACAGGCAGACAGACCAGCTCATCTTGGCTTCTATTTATCTATCATACAGGATTGCTATTAAATGAATATAGGACATGATAATAAACATAGTACTGAACTTTTTTTTAGAGATTTTGAACCTGCTTAAAAGAACTTAATCAACTATTGACTTTGTTAACTGTCACAAACATGGCAGCAGATGAGAAATGAGTCCATTCTAGGTACTCTAATACACAGGCGGAAGATCATAGCTGGGACCAAAACACTTAATAATGACATACAGGCACAAGGCTAGTATTTTTAACTTAGATTCAAGCATTGCGTCCTTGTAACGTTTCTTTCACCTGTGGTCTACAATAACCAGTACAACACGGTATGTTCTTTGCAGGAAAATGGCAGCTAAAGTTTGGGAGAAAAACACGGGCTACTCATATTCTGAATATGAGACCGGTAAAGAATATCAGCGACCAAAGAATCTTGGGCTTAAAGCATTTCTTATGAGTAGCGTATTCATGTCAATGGGCCTTATGCTTGCATATAGACAGTATCGGTAAGTATTTTGTAGATAAGACTCCTTATGTGTTATTGAAATCCTGAAGGCCTTATTGCTTGTAGAAGAATGATTACCTCTGTCTCTCGCCAGTGTCACCAAATTAGTTTAAACATAGTTTATTTTAAACAATGGTAACAATGTACTCAGTTACATATTTGCGCAATACATAATATACATGTACATGTATGAAAAGGATCGTAGCCAAACGTTGTAGCTTAAAAAGTTCTTCTCCTATATATCAATATGTCTTGCTTCTTGTAGATACGACATGACAGTGTTAGTTTATACTAATTTATTGAAGCTTGATTATGAAACAAGCTTGTAGCTTATCGAGTCACTCTCAAGTCCGCTTCTTAGAAAAAACAGTACTGGTGTCATATGAGGAGGTACGGTCGTGACCCCAGTGGTGCTCGAACCCGCAACCTCCGGGATGAGCAGCAGACACCTTAACCTCTACACCACCATGACAATGTTATGATCTAGTCTAAAATATACATTTCAATTTTGGGAGTTAATGCTTACTGGTAGGTATTTAAGTTTCTATTAGAAAAATATTTATTTTAAAAGTGTCCCCAAATTCAATCATATCACACATTTTGCAACAATTTTTCTGTTCTGGTGACAAAAATATTTTGAAGTGACACTTAATTTTAAGCATTTAGGCTGTTTTTGACAATTTTGCACATATTATGAATACGTCAAAAGGGAACCTTTATAATTGCTGTGGTGTAAGATATAGTGATTTGGACTCCTTACTTGGAGGTTGTGGGATAGATACCTGTCTATTGGATTTGACTGCAACGTCTACACTCCTTTCAGATTGGGTATTGGTCATAACTTGAGGAAGTAATCATTTGATACAAGTTGCAAGAAACAAGCTATGATCAGTGTAAGATACAAGGGTATAAAAGTACATTAAAACTTATAGTCTACACTATTATGTAATGTGGAGAAAGCTTACATTATTGAGCTATTTACGTATTACAGTAATATTGCTATTGAAAGTGACTTTACAGAAAACATTTATCACTACATGTAATTTATGCTTCATGAAAATGGAATATTTCCAATTGACAGTTATGATCAAAATTTATTAATCAATATAGTAGTTTCAATCTAGATTGAAATTAGTGAAAATCTGTAAAAAAAAAAAAAAAAGAAAAAAAAAGACAATTGGTATACTATTCCAAAATTAAATTCCAGCCAAGAATATTAATTTTATTTTAGAGGCATATTGAATATTGTTCAATTTTTATGCTTTTTTTTTCAAATAAAGTTTTAAGTGTTCTGCAGAACTGTTAGCTTATGTCGCCCTAGATACAATAATTTCATGGAACTTATCCAAAAGTCTTGTATTTTAGCCAGTGAATCTGAATCTGTGTCCAGTTAAACTTTTGATGGAACAAGAACAATACTTGCAAAAGTTTGATATATTTTCTGAAACATTTTGAATGCACCTCATATTTTGAAGATTCGTGAAACTTACTAAAGTATGAATTCTCCATTATGTCTGCAAGACATATTGACATCCCTGAATCCTGACTTTATAAAGATATGTTTTTGTATCCATTACAGATATGCCCAGGAAATGGTTCATAAAGAAAGGGTTCGCACAGTTGAAAATTATGAACGGTCAAAGCGTAAAGGAGGAATAAGGTTTGGATTTTCAGTTTACAAGTCACAAAAAAAAAAGAATCTCTATAGAAGTCTTTTTTGCAAGCATTCCTCAAGATTGCTGCAGCATCTGACTATACAACATCAGAAACATGTATCTGCCATCAAGGAATGCACTTTGTACATGTAGTCATTAAGAAACAGAATTCACATTTTCTAACTTTTTAGGCTCCTCTAAAGCCTCTCAGTACTGTTTTCTTCACTTTTATATAGTGTTTTAAGGTAGCATTTGTTTCCATATTTCAGTAAAGTTTCCATTCTTTTTCTCCTACAGTTATACTTTACTCTTTTCTTGTCCTTAGTTATTTGATTAAGACTTTCAGCTACAAAATGTTGTCATGTCATATTCCTACAAATTTGAATAGTTGCTCTTGGTAAAAAAACTTGAAGTGGCATTTGTGGCAGGTGATTTGCTGCCATTGGCTCTGTTAAATAGAAATAACATACATTTTGTATTATAATTAACATGCGAAATACAGGGCATGAAAATAGATTTTAGTTAATATTTGTCACATGTTTTACACATAAGAAATATTGTTTGTTGTACATTGTATGTGCATGGTACCACTGAACTATTTTTTTTATCATTACAGAAATATGACATGGGATGAAGTGGATAGAAGTGAAGAAAAAGATCTAACTGAAGACCCATTGTCTAGACCATTAGTGTATATGACTGAAAAAGAGCTGAAAACTTGACCTGCCATTGCTGTGTATGAAAATAAATGGTAAGAGCAAAACCTTGAGTTAATGAAGAATAAAAGATGTTAAAATGTCATCTAGAGCCTCATACAAAAAAGATCCAGTACTTGTCCAATAGAATTCAGTATTGTGCTCAATGTATAATAACCTTCTATACTGACTAGTGATTTTGGTTATTAACCCTAAGACTGAGTAACATTGCAAACATCAGGGTCATATATTGGGATATTCACCTCATCATCAGTCAATACTTGTAGAATATTGCTTTTATCATGAGACAAGTCTCAGCCAATGTTAGATAATCATTTTAGGGAAGTATTATATATATAAATTACACAATTTATTGATTGGCTATGACAAATGTGTTATTTCTATTTTTCAGATTTTTTGGATGGATGTATATAAGAGTGCATGTAGATTTGAAAGAAACAAGATATTTTTCAAACTGAGTAAATAAAGACTATAACATTTGGAATTGCTCAAACACTGCTGTGAATAAATTGCAGAGTAGCATATATATGTCAGAGTAATACATCGAAGGCATTAAAGGTATTTTTTTGATGAAATCAGCAGATACTTGCTAGTAAGTTACATACCAAATTTTATAAGGCTTAAAAATCTAAGTTTTTAATGGATTTGTTTAGAATAAATTCACAGCCTGGGTTAAATGCATGTCTAGGTTGTTACATAACTTTCCATTGAACAGACATGCATGTATCAATAATATATTCTTCGGATTGCTTTTTGAAAGTGATATTAATTTGAATTTATTTCATAAAATATGTTATATTATTACATGCTCATGTATAGATTTAAAAACTAAACAACAATGGAATACATGTATATTGAGATTCTTGTGTGGTTCTTTGTATTGTCCTGCCAACTTTGGGAGCTCAACAAAGTTTTCACAAGGGCAGTATATCATATACGAGTGTTATTTATTACACAATGGGAGATAATCCTTCCAAAACTTTGAACGCCACTGATTTAATTTCTGTTTTTACTACCTGTGACCTTACTGTCGAGCATATAAACTGGGTACGCCAAAGTTTGTTAGCTAGAGATGAGATTTTAAAATAATGGCATTAAAGTCAAAAACACATGTATGGGTTAAAGATAAAAAATGGACATAAACTTACTTAGTCACATTCAGAGGAATTTAAACTAAGTTAACACAAAATGGTTTCTATGATGATGGTGTGTGTTCCCTTGTAAAAGCAAGGTCAGTAAGTCTAGATAAGTTTAACTCTTGGATTTTATTGGATAAACAGGATAAATTGTAGTCAGTTCAGACATAACTCTGTTACACCTTGGTTGTTATTTTTGTTTTGTTTTTACACACATGTTGACCATGATGACATGGCACACAAAACTCAGGTCTGTAGCGCTCATAAGGTCAGGGTAAGAACCTTTTGCAGACTGACTTTCGCTATATTCTTGTATAAAAACAATGTACATATGTTTTATTTTACAGGATTACAATTTGTTTTAATGATTTTATATTTTTAAGTCTAATGTCATTATGTGGGGCACACGCGGTAAGAGTTATCTTTAAAGTAGCATTAAAAGTGCCCTCAATTTATAAAATTTAATTCAAAATATTGTTTTGCTAAAATGAAGATTTTGAATATATCATAATTGTAATATTAAAGCAACTTATTGAAGATACAGCTTCAGTTATAAAGTGAAGGCTGCCCTCGTAAGATGTAGAGGTTACCATGGTCTTCTGTTGTTTCTGTTTTGTTTTTGTGGGCAGTATGAACTGTGATCGGACTGTAACAACAACAGCAACAATACTTTTATTTCATCCCAAATGCAAATACTGTATCGATATGGGGAAATGAGTATAAATTCATGTCCATCAATAACAGCAGTATTGAACATGTCAGTTGTAAAGTTTCAATTTAAAGTACATATACAGGTATAATAAAAAGAAATGATTTTTTTTTACAAACTTGAGTCGGAATTTTAAGTTGAAGCTAAAAAATGTATTTTGATGTTTAATGGCAAAGAATTAGTTTACTGCAATTGACTTTTTGCCAGAATGTTTAATTTATTTACAAGACACTAGTTAAGAGGCCCGTGGACAATTAGTTATTCAGTATTTAAGTCAAAATTGGCAAAATTCTATTATTTTTAAAATTTGTGTATTTGTAGGGTGTTTGAATGAGTGTAACTTATTGATGTTGACTTTCAATTTGTGATGTCAATCTTATTGTATATAGATTATTTGAAAGTTGTTACCACAATTAAACTGTTGATTTTCCTACATTTTGGTATTTCTTATCCTTCTGACCAATTGACTTTTATATCAGTTAATTAAAAAAATGATTAAACTAGGAGGATGCCCCCAAGCTTGACCTTTGACACAAAACAGTAACAGGTTTCCATTACTTACTTTGCTCTAAACAAGAGGGCCATTATGGCCCTATATCGCTCACCTGACTACCTTGGCTATAATACAAGGGGTCATGATTCTGAAATAATTCCTAAATGTCCACAACACAATGCTAAGTAACATTCCAAATAACTATTCTCTGTCTGTCGGCTTTGTGGTTGTTCCCTATATAAGCCTATATGAAATCGAGTAACCTCCCCCACTCTTGGGGAGGGTTTATTTTGACCAGGGCTATCTCGGTAAAGGTCAACTAGGCATTTCTACATGCCAAATATCTAATCTCTAGGCCTTGTGGTTTCAGAGAAGAAATTTTTTAAAGGTTTTCCTATATAAGCCTATGTGAAACCAAGTGACCTCCCTGGCAGGGTCAATTTTGACCCGTAGGTTATAATTTGAACACTCTTGGTAGAGGTCCACTAGACAATGCAACATGATGAATATCGAAGCTCTAGGCATTGTGGTTTCAGAGCAGAAGAATTTTTAATATTTTCGTATTTATTGCCAAAGCAACCAGAGTTCTGCATGGAATGGAATTCTTTGAACAGGTTTGATAAAGCTTCATGTAAGAAATATCCCTGCAAAGTCTCATCACATTGGCCTAGTGGTTTTAGAGGGGAGATGTCGTTTGAAGGAAATGGTGGACGGACGTACGACGGACCCCGGACGGTGAGTGATCCTAATAGCTCACTCTGGCACTTTGTGCCAGGTGAGCTAAAAACAACAAGAAGGTATGTCAAGTGACCCCTGGGCCAGGCCAACCCAAATGGTATGTTTTGAATACTATAATATGCCAAATTTCTAAGCGGCTTGGTCCTTGTGGTCTGAGTGATTATTAATAATACATGTAATAAACTTTTGAATGAATGTTTGTGACTAGGTCCATTAGTAAAGGAGCTTGGCATGTCACAAGATTTTGAGCTTCATTTTGAGGGTCGCTACTAGTCCAATATAAAAAAAAAACAAATGTACAACTTATCATCGCAATAAATATCTCTATGGAGTTTGGTGACTCAAGGTCAATTAGTAAAGGAGCAGTGCTTGCCATGATTTTCGGACATATGGACAAGAGCAACTCTATTTATTTACTACATGTAGTACTTCGTGTCAAGGCTTTAACTTCTACATGCATGCAGTGATAACTCCATACATGGGATCAGTGCATGAATTTTGTATCCAATATACAAAAAAAGATACAACATTCATGAATGCACTAAGCCAGTTATTGCCCTGGTTTAAGGTATAAATCTGCCGAAGGATGCAAATAATTAACAGCTAGGATGGACATCGAGTAGTCTAATTAATTCGACTGTGAAACCAGCGAGATAATGTTGAGATGGGGGTGCTTTCTTCTGAGGTTTGGCAACTATGAAAAATCAGGTCAAACCGACAAGCCGAATAAATTGGGTAAGACCTCGAGAAACCATCCACCATCGCGTTTTTGTTGGTTACTTGTACGGCTGTATGGTATCAACAGTACATACAGAACAAAAATACATGTAATAACAGTTTTAGAGTTGAGTAATTGTTCGTCTACAAATAGAGAAAGTACGAAACAGAGCCACTGTAGATCGCGGCGTATCTCGTTCAATTAAAAGTCTATTCCAACGGAAAATATGCTAAAAATAAACTCCAAAAGAAAAATAAAGTCAGGCATATATGATGTTCTCTTTGCAATAAATAATTGCCTGCAGGATAGGTTTCATTTTAAGTGGGCATATGCTAGAAAGGTGCGGTCAGTAAAGACACAAACCTACATTTATATAGATCCGTGGTAAAGGACATCTCCGCGGGGAGAAAGCAGAAACATTAGTCAGTCGCTTCAGCGACTAGCCCATTTCTCCCTAACTTTATGATACAAATGTATGTGTTTGTGTACCAATATGAAAGGGCAAAGGGTATGTACTAAGTATAAGAATTTCACTAATATTTAGTGTGGAGATATTCGGCCTTTGTTTGTTAAACCATGTGGTTTCTCTGGTCCATTACAATTTGTTTTCCCGTTATTGATATTTTTCACACACAAAAAAGAGTCATGTACAGTTTCTACTTGATCACATTCTCTATGTACACACTTCTGATTACTCTTCACTGGTCACATTTTCACCACGGACGTGTGGTTTAACTGACGAGTTTGTATAGAACTTCTTTAGCCCCCATGCCCGGTCCCTTAGGCTAGCCCTTCCCGAGTTTTGTTCGATATGACTTTGAAATAATTTAAGGTCACTTAAGATTGTCCTAAACCTGTTTTTTGCAGATTTCCAAGGCATGCCTCCTAGTAACTGTATCATTCTTTCAACGCTATGTATGTTTTAATCATGGACCTAAATACATATAGTGTCTACAGGTCCGTGATTTTATATACCTGCACGTGCAGTTCGTTTTCTTTAAATCTTGGCTCCATATGGGACGATCAAACAGATTATGTCAGAATTTAAATGTAGTTACTTTTTTTTAGGCATTGATCAAACTCATAATAATACCCAGTACCTAACCGTGATCATAACCGCAACTCTAGTCGATTACGGTAGGACGAAAACCAGTCTACTACTTAACTAGGGTTCTCAATTGGTTAACTAGGGTAACCAAACATACCAATTTACAAATCAACTTATCAAGATTTTAATTTAAACGGTATATGAACTGATGATATTTTAGCCTTGATATTGTATGGGCGCCATTGTATGGTTATACAGAAGTTCTACAAATTATTTCGATGTGCTGGTAAAGTTCTGCGCTAGCTGTGGGCTGCGTCGGGTGTTAGTGTTTTCGGCCAACTGCAGTTTCGGCTAACTCAATTTATATAGTAAACTTGTAGTGTTTCTTGCTAAGTCAATTAGAGTAGCACAATAGATCAATATAGGTGTGATCAAAAGGTATTAACAGAGGTGTCAATTAGATGCGAATGGTATGTCAATATCAATGGTATTAACAACTTGTCAATTAAAATATTTGTTCATATAAATACCAAAAGAAATCTGTGAAGGCTCCTGAAGGCCTAAATACCTCTGCAGACATGTACACAGATGCTTCTGCATGCCCAGGCCAGTTTACCTCTGCAGGCTCAGGCCTCAATAATTCCATAGATACCTCCACAGGCTCGGGCCTAGCTACCTTCTGTAGGCTCATGCCTAGATAACTTCATAGATGCCTCCACCAGGCTCAGGCCAAGCCCAACTAATTGTGTGCCAGGGCTTTTTGCTATATACCATGGACGCCCTTTGCATCATATGTGATGTCAAGTTTGTAAAATGGGTTGGTCTTGCAGTTAAAATATTGAGGCTAGGTTAGGCCTACATTAAAAAAAATTAATTACTCAGCAGGTTCAGGCTTAGATACCTTGGCAGCTCAGACATATATTACTTCCTAAGCAGACTCAGGCCTAGTTACCTCCATAAGCCCAGGCCTAGATAACTCTGGCTCTGATGGCTCAGGCCTAGATAATTTCACATTTTTTTAGCTAGTAAATACTACAAAGAAATGTATGAAATTTAATCTTAGCATGTACTTGGCTTTGCTCTTGAGTGATACCAGAACGTTAACACAACACATGATTATATTGCATCTTTCAGACCCTTCCTAGCCACGGAACCAATCAATGGTGCCAGTGTTAAAAGATGTCTTACTGAATGATCACCATGTTACAACTTAGGGTACAGTCCGCAAAGACCCTCCTGAGGGTGTGGAACAAGATAACTGTCCCATGGTAATATCTTTTGTACAGTACATGGAGGGTAATTTGACAGTCATGTAGTCGATAGGCTGAGATAAATGTATACTCATAAGTTAATTACCATTGCATAAAAAGATGATAATGTTTCATGGTGTGTGATAAAAGATTTAATCTTTGCATCATCCAATTTACCTAGATAAATATAGGCATCTTTTTATGTGTCACTGCCACATTATCCTAAATGAATTTTATATTAATACCAGGGTCTTATACAGTTTTGACATGTATGACACTCTTGAACATTTTATTTTTCTCAAAAAAAACTTATAACATTTATTTTTGTAGAACCCCCCTAAAAAAGGTCTGTCAGTCCCATTCAGTCGGCATTTTTAGCTCACCTGGCACAAAGTGCCAGAGTAAGCTATTAGGATCGCATTCCATCCGTTGTCCGTCCATCCACAATTTCCTTCAAATGACATCTCTGAAACCACTAAGCCAATGTTGATGAAACTTTGCAGGGATGTTCCTTGCATAAAGCTCTATAAAGTTGTTCAAAGAATCAATTCTATGCAGAACTCTGGTTGCTTTGGCAACAAATAGGAAAAACTTAAAAATTCTTCTTCTCTGAAACCACAAGGCCCAGAGCTTAGATATTTAAGCATGTGGCATTGTATAGTGGACCTCTACAAAGAATGTTCAAATTATGATGCCAAGGTCAAAATTGACACCTCCAGGGGGTCACTTGATTTTAAATAGGCTTATACAGGAAAAACATCTGCTTCTCTGAAACAACAGGGCCTAGAGCTTAGATATTTAGCATGTAGCATTGCCTAGCAGACTTCTTCAAAGTTTGTTAAAATCATACCCCTGGGATCAATATTGGCCTCGCCCAGGGGTCACTTGTTTTACAAAGACGAATGTAGGAAAACCTATTTGGTATGTAACATTGTATGTAATTCATTATCCCTTCAAAGATTGCTTTGAACAACATATCTGTTGAAGCGTCAAGATTTGAGTTGAAAGGTAATTGATCCATCAATTCTCTCTACTCTAATCCAAATATCTTCATACTATTCAACTAAAAAGTTGTCCTTTGCTAACATTCCCCTGCAATATATTCGCTTATTTCTTTTAATATAGATCTCTAACCTTTCGCTTTAACCTTGTCCTCTAAGTTCATGATTTCAGTTTGTTTGTTTGTTTGTTTTTGTTTCAGTGCTTGTGTCCACAAGGCAAGACGAGAAAATCACTATGAAGTTTTGGGAGTTCCATTGTTTGCATCAGAACAGGAGATAAAGGCGGCTTTCATAAAACTCAGTAAAAAGGTGTGTTGTTGTTGTTGTTGTTTGGCATTCAATGTTGCTATGATACCTAATGTTGCAAAACAAAAGGAACACTTTGTTTTTTGTATCAGTCTTTTGCAGGTAGGTTGGTTAAACTGTTATAAAATGTTACTTGTGATTGATAATTCAGCAGTTGACACAAATTCCATAATCTTTGGGATTCCTAGCTGCTGGCCATAACACCCTTCAAATTAAAAGTTTGTGCTAGGTTTTTTGTCAAATAAAGGGCCACTACATCAAACTTTAGGACAAGTTGTAAAGTTTATAGAGGTCAAGTTTAATGGAATTTGGTCAGAATGTTCACATGAAATCTAAGTATTTTCTGGGCGGAAGAAATTTTAATTGAGTAGATCTAATGCAGGTTTAAAATTTTGAAAAAATGTTTTGTTATAATGAAATAAGGAAACTAGCACACTGTTTCCAGCATCACACCTTTTTTCTTATTTTTCATTACTGTTTTGTAGGACTGTATTGTCATTATATTGTAACTGAAAAAACTGCAGAAAATTTTTGAAATTCGCAAGTTCAGAATAGCCTCTTTAAAACTTAAGAAATGCAACTCGTGACAGAAAATCTTCCCGCTGTTGTTACAGGCTGCAGAAGCTGCCCGCCATATTTTATATGGGGTTGGAAAATGTAACATTTAAGTGAAGTAGTGTATAGTTCTTTGAACAAAATGTTATGAAAATTGCCTAGGAAGGTATGATGAAGAATGGGTTAAAAACAATGTTTATTGTGTAGCGTTAAAATTGTCAAAAAGTTGATATTTCTATCTTTTGTCCATATCAAATTATTTAATATGCTTAAAATGTAAATGTTTAAAAGTAATGAAAAGTTTTTATTGTTTGGTCAGTATAAAAACCGATATTGGTCAAACATGCCGTTATCTTCAGGTATCTTGTAATGTGGATCCATTACGTTAAGTATAACTTGACTTTTTCTAATCTAAAATTTACAATCACACTTCAGTTTGTTTTTTTAATAGAAGTATGACTGTGCAGTCACAGGCTATTGTTATCAGACTGGTTTACATTTCATGTTATCAGACTGGTTCACAGCAATAAATTGACAGGTTAGCCAAAGTTAACTAATTGGTCAGAATGCACTTTTAAATACATGTACATGTAATGAGACTTGTCAGTATTTGTGAAAATGTGCGTTGGTTTGTTAACAAACATTTTGACTGCAAACAATTTTGTGAGGATAGAGGTAGGAATAGTGTTGTATATTCTAAGAATCACTTTAATGGAACTGGAACCTAGTGTAGAACAATTTACATATTATAATATTGATGCGTTAACTTTGTTTTAATTAACGCTCAGAATGAAAAAAAGGAAAGAGTGTAAAGATTTTTGAAAGCTTTTTCATGAATATGTTTTTGTTTCTTTTAAGTCATAAATGTATTACAGTTTATCTTGTTGTTGTTTATTGTGCTGACAATGTTTCAGTATCATCCAGATGCCAACACCAATGATAAAACACTGCATGAAAAATATGTGAAGATCAGTGCAGCGTATAATGTGTTAAGCAGTGCTTCAGAGAAGGAAATATACGATGAAGGGTTAAAGGCAGGTTTAGATGACAACACTGAGAAGGAGAAAGCCTCAGATCAGGCCTCAAGTAAACAGGGAGATGGTCCTAAACAGAGGTTCTATGAACACCCTGACTACTATGACAACTCAGAAATGAGGTAACGCTTCTATTTTTACACCCCTCTTTACAGAGTTGTTGCCCTTTAATTTCCGAAATTGGACCAATTTAGAGATTTCCAGTCTCTAACTTAAACAAGTCCTGACCAATTTTCACTGAACTTGCTTTGAATGTTTATTGGCCTTATATCTTGGCCAATTTAGATCACCAGCCAAATCATCCCAGGCGCTCCAGAGTTACTGCCCTTAAATTGCCAGTTTTCACTTAACTTGCTGCCATTTTTTCCAGCCTTTTGCAGCGTACTGAATATGCTCTTTAATAGCCAAAATTGGAACAATTCAGAGTTGTCTGCCAGTCACCATTTTTTGTGACAGTTTGACACACTTTTTAATTTTTGACATGGGGACAACCACTGAACAACCTATACCCTTGTTTATCCAATCTTCTCTGTGTGTAACAATACATTTTTGAAGTATTTTCCATTTATAAGTTGTCATTATTGTTTTTGAGAATTTTTCTGGCAGTGTCTAATTAAAGTTCTTAAAATATTTCTGTTTGTGTATAATGGTACATTTTGGATGTATTCAAACTTTATTACGTGTGACGGGCCATGATTGTGATGTCTTCTGTAATGTTTAGTTATCACATAGTCTGTACAAATGAATTTTTGTTTTAATCAAAGTTGAACATCATTAATTTGCCAGATCTTTTCACCGAGAAAATTAATATCAGGCTTATCTGAAATCCAGTGAACACACCTTGATATTTTTTATGCAGGAAGAAAGCAGCCGAATTCTGGCAGATGAAGACGAGTAAAACTCAAAGTGAAAGTACAAAAGAACGTAGTGGACTTACCCCAGAGGAGAAACGAAGTTCTAGACACATTGTGTATGCAAGTCTTGTCCTGTCTCTAGGATTACTATTTTTATTTAGTCGGACGATGTAAGTACATGTATGTGTATAGCCTAGATAAGCCTGATTGAATGTGAACAAACTCCCTACAAATCAATGACATTATGAGTGCAGTCACGGTTACAGAATTTTGTAATGTTGTGCAAAAACAATTATAATCATTTAAAGGGACCCAGATCTGCCAGACTAAAATGGCCAATCATGTCTGTTTAATAAGGCGCAATTAATTTGCACCTGTTCAGCTCCTTAATCTATAGCTATAAATGATAGAGCATCACGTATTCAGTGACAGCTCTTTTGCCGACTGTGCAGAAAATGGCGACTTTGAAGACACTTACCTGGGACTCCTCTTACCTCAGCCATAAGGCGGATGTCTTAATCTAACGATACTTTATATCTACATAAATCTACAGAAGAAACCTACATGTGAACTGCATGACTTTACTTACGTTTTACATGGAGTAGATTTCTTGGTTTACATTTCAGGGATTCAGAGCCTAGCAAAAACCAAAGATTTCGAGATTCGCAGATGCAATTTAATCCAAAACATATGTCAGGAAAGAAGGTTGTATTTTTCAAAATAGTTCTAATTTGTTTAAACTGGAAGAATTTTTAATTAAAGACCATTTACTTCGTTTACTGCCAGTGGAGAACAGTTCTCCATTGTTTGTCTATGTCTTGCTCTAACTGGTTTGAATGTAACCTTGTGTCCCTAGAAGGGATTAACTTAAAACTTGAAACACTGGGGATAGCTTAAACAATGCTGAAATAGGGAATAACTCTACTGGAACCCTAATGCTATGAGTTACCTGTGCTTATGAATTTTATTTTTCCATGTCATATCTGAGTTACTATTAACAACAATCCAGCTTACCAGATAATTGGAGAAAATTAAGAGGAAGTGAAATTGAATCAGTGATATAACTTTATACTTAGTAAATATATCCCTGTATGAATTATGCCGTCATTGCAATTGATTTTAAATTTTAGTTTTGTCATTGATATATTTTAACGCAGATTCAGAACTTTTTAATTTACATTGAGAGTTTCACCTTTCGGAATCATGTCTTTCACAGGGGATTCATGTTCCATTCTGAATCTTGTTTTCCACGGGCAGCATGTGTTCCACTTAGGAATCATAATTCTGTGTTGCTAGGGTACCTAAGTCTCAAGGATTAATATAGATTTTTCATGTTTTGCAAAGTTGAGAAGAACTGGTGTGTAAACTACAGTGGAGAACTTTTATTAGAAATTTGATAGAAATGGTATTTTAAAATGCTTGTATTGAATTTTACATTTTTTATCTGCCAGTGGGAGGAGAAGAGATAGAAATGCAACAAGCGAAGAAGATGATCTTACAGAAGAAAATATTGCTGGAACGGCTGTGTATTTAGATCAGAAAGAGCTAAAAAGTTGATGTTTAGACACATTGTAGGAAGGTCAGTATTAACTCTTACCCTGCTAGCGACAAATGGTTCTGCCTTTACAGGTAGTGCAGATCATGATCAGCCTCCATATCCATGCAGTCTGATCATGATCTGCACTGTGCGCTATTCATTTAATAAATTTTCACTGAATACCGGTAAGTTAAACAACTAATGGTTCTATCCAAATTTAAAGATGGACAAGTCCATTTTAAAACTGTAGCAGGGTTATGTGTAAAAGAGCAAATGAAATATGAGACACACTCTTAAACTCGGTGCATTTTGAAATACAACTTAAAAACTATAATTAATATGTTATTGGAAAGAATCAGCTTCAAAGCTAAAAGATTCAGGTGAGATAATAAGTGCTGACCAGTAAAATTAGCAAGATAAGATATGTTGTAGTTCAATTAAAACCTTCATTTTCAACTTTTGTCTGTTATGTTTTTCTTACGAAACAACATCATATTGTGTGTAGAGCTGTTCAGAGTGATTTTGACTGAGGTCAGTATGCAATTTTATTGATCTGAGTGAAATAGATACAGATGCTGAACCCTTCTTATGTAAGATGTTCTAACAGCTGTATTGAAGTAAAAAATTAGTATCTTACCCATTTATTATTTGTGCATGGCAGACTATACACACATACAACAACTTTTTGTTTTATTTTCTTTCTTTTTTTTCCAGATTTTTTGAATGGATGTATTAAAGGATGCATGAAGATGAGGATACTGACATGTTAGAATATGCAACGCTGTTAAAAATGCAACTCAACAAGACTTTTATGAAAATGAATTTTGAGTCTTTCCTTGACCATGAGATTGGTTGAGTGTTGGTAGTTACTGTTAGTGAGTAACCGTGCCTGAATTGTTTGAATTTCTGGTTCTTTCTTAATATTTTTGTTTAACATTAAGTGAATAGCCCACATGAAACAGTTAACTCAGTATAAAGCAAACACTTTGGTGCTATTTGAATTTATCTCTTATTCAGAGTATGTTATATCAATATTGAATTTTCATGTCAAAAAAAGAAGAAAAAACTGGGCCCAGAAAATGTGTTCCTTATACCTGCAAATTTTCAGAATATTTAGACGTATCAAAGACTTAGCTGATACTGGGTAATGTTGAGTCAGAATTTCAGTTTGTAAGTAAGTCACTGAAAAGAAAACTATACTGAATATTAAACTTAGAAACAGACTATACTACAAAAACATTCTTGATATTGAACACAGTCAGATATTCTAATGCACTTTTGTGCGTTGCAACATCGTTTCTGATTGGTAATGTCATTTTAATTTGAACAGTAAAAGAACATTAGATTATATATTTTTGGGAATTCGAACACATTGTGTGTAAAAGTAGGGATAACTATTTAGCGATTTTGACATTAGCAACTATTAAATGCCACTCCTGTAATGTTTCTTGTTTTTTATGTACGTATGTTTATTATGGATACGGAGTTCAGTAATTCACAAATGTGAATAGATTAAAGAAAGAACACAGATGTGAGCTTTTCAAGTTTAATCTCAGAACTGACTAGTGGCGGGAATCGCCTGTCTATAAATAAGAACTGCCCATTCAAGCATTAATGGAATAGTACTGATAATATAAAGGTCAAGGTAAAATGATCATGCAGGTTAAACTAGTATCTGATATCGTTACATTTCCTCTCTTCTTGAGAATTTGAAACTCTTTCAATATACAAATGTCTATTAGATATGTTTGATAATATTTAACAATAACATTTTATTACATGAAATAATGAATAATATAGATGTTTAAGTTGTTACTTAACAAACAAACAAGCTTTATCATTGATGAAAAATACATGTATATGAATTGCAATAATGCGTGTAAATAAAACATAGGTTTTAACTAATAAATCATAAAGTTCAATCACATCTTTTTTTTAAATGTTTTCTGCTTTTATTGTTCATTTGTTACTCCATTTTTCATCAAAGTATCTTTTTGTTCTGTTTTACTTCCCTGCCTGAACGTGTGACATAAGGGTTATTTTGGCGGGGCTTATCATTGCACTCAGAGGTTATAGCGTGGTCAGAATTATGTGATTCTGGAAAGTTACTAACAGTGGGGTTCAATAAGGGGTTATTGGGAGGTGATTCTTCCAAGATTCTAGGTGAGAATTCTTGAATTTCTGGAAAGTTTTCCTTTGTTTTGTTCAGCTTGACCCTGTTTCTGAGATCCATATTTGGCTATTCTAGAATATAGAAATACACCCCTTGAAGTTGGCTTTTCACCAAACCAACTATTAATGGGTAGAAGAACAAAATCAATTCTACCTGTCACTAATGTGCAACTGAAGCCCCAATTCATCGACCCCAAGACAATAAATAAAAAAATGAAAGATATCAAACAAAAACAAAAATCTTGCTATGATAAAACCACCAGAAAACTCCCCCCTCTAAAACTAAATTCAGGTTAAAAATCACTGGGAACCAGCAAGAGTTATAGAAATACACGATGACCGCTCCTATTCAGTGCAAACTAAAACAGGTGGTATTTACCGCAGAAACAGGGTCAAGCTGAACAAAACAAAGGAAAACTTTCCACAATTATGACATGTCGTGTTTTTGGCTGGACAGATTTGATGATGTGTGTGCTTCTTTCGTCCACAGTTTGAGCAGTTTCCATCCTTGGAGTTTCCTGCTGCTTTTTGTTGCGCTATTGGTTGTTGTTGTTGTTGTTGTTGATGATGATGATGCTGCTGCTGATGATAGCGGTGGCGATGATTAGGGCGTATATTTCTCTGTTTGACTGCGTCTACATTTTCTTTGCCTATTGTCCTTAATTGTTCTTGGCAGTATTCCATATTTTTGCATAATGTGAATTGTTTTGTCAAGTGTTAACTTATCACCTTCGTTGATCAATTTTTCTCTGGCTTTTGGGTTATTTATCCCAAAAACAATTCTGTCACGGATCATTTTTCCGGCTTGTCGAATTGACAACTCTGAACCTTATCCGTAGTCGTGTCAGGAAAGAGTCGAAGTTGTCTGAACCCTGCGTTTCGTTATAAAATTTGAATCTGGCAAATATGGGGTTGAGTTTTGGCTGTACGTAATTTCGAAACCGTGTGTAGTAGGTTTCTAATTTTTTCTGGTCTTCTGCGGATATATCGCCCCATGTTTGGCGGACCTCTCTGCCTCTGCTTCCTACCCAGATTAAAAGGTAGCTGACCTTCTGCTCTTCACTCTTCTCCAATAACGGGCCGTTGAATATTAATTTCGCATGTTCTTCAAACTTTTTGCCATTCGTCTGGCAAGTTCGTACTGTCCCAATTCATTTTGCGGCGGTGGAATTCCCTCCATTATTCTAACAAGTGTTTATAATATACTTTATATGAGAGCTTAATAATCCTTTTTTCACTTTTTTAATCCGTTTTTTACTTCTGACACCATGTAATGTTTCTTGTTTTTTTATGTACGTATGTTTATTATGGATACGGAGTTCAGTAATTCACAAATGTGAATAGATTAAAGAAAGAACACAGATGTGAGCTTTTCAAGTTTAATCTCAGAACTGACTAGTGGCGGGAATCGCCTGTCTATAAATAAGAACTGCCCATTCAAGCATTAATGGAATAGTACTGATAATATAAAGGTCAAGGTAAAATGATCATGCAGGTTAAACTAGTATCTGATATCGTTACAACTCCTGTTGAAAATATTTGCCACCATTAAAAGCCGTATATACAGTCGCAAATGTCAAAATTACAAAATTGTTAACCCTATATTGAAAGTTGCATTTTTAGCTCGACTATTCGAAGAATAAGGAGAGCTATCCTAGTCACCAGAGCGTCGGCGTCGGTGTCGGCGTCGGCGTAACCACTTATGTTAAAGTTTGCGTACCACCTCAAATATTTTCAAAGTCCATTGACATCTGGCTTTGAAACTTTGCACGCTTGTTCACCATCATGCCCCCAACCTGTACACAGGAGGAGGTCACTGTATCAAGCATTTTGACAAAATTATGCCCCTTTTTCGACGTAGAATTTACGTTAAAGTTTGCGTACCACCTCAAATATTTTCAAAGTCCATTGACATCTGGCTTTGAAACTTTGCACCCTTGTTCACCATCATGCCCCCAACCTGTACACAGGAGGAGGTCACTGTATCAAGCATTTTGACAAAATTATGCCCCTTTTTTGACTTACAATTTACGTTAAAGTTTGCGTACCACCTCAAATATTTTCCAGTTCAATTGTCATCTGGCTTTGAAACTTTGCACACTTGTTCACCATCATGCCCCCAACCTGTACACAGGAGGAGATAACTCTATCAAGCCTTTTGACAGAATTATGCCCCTTTTTTGACTTAGAATTTACGTTAAAGTTCCAGGATGGATATTATTTTATATTGTCAATCACTGAGAATAGTCCAGCGCGCTGTCTACTGACAGCTCTTGTTGTATGTATGAATATTGTTGCACATTCAGCATTCTGTTTCATTTATAATCAAGATGATGTGACATTGAGTGAATTGGTAACAAATGATGTTACATTGAGTGACATGACTTGATATTTGATATTTTTTTTGTTTTTTTGGTAACAAATGATATTCTTTTTTGTGTTTACAGCATTTTCTTGTAGGATATTTTGTTTTTGATGTGAAAGATAGATAGTATAGCATCTATAAAACCTCCAAGAAAAATACCATCCAGGACTTTTTAAAACAAAATTGGCCAGTTTTATATTTCCAAAACACTCTATGGATAAAGGTCTTAATTGTTTTTCTGTAGAAAAAGTTTGTGTTGTCAGTTTCATTCATATGCACTTTCATGGTATTATTTTTCTTATTTACCTCTTAAAATGTTGATATTAGTTACATATTTAAACATCAAGTCACAGAAATCAGCACACATGTCAGATGTTATGAAATTATGGAATACCCTTGTCTTGTTAATGTGAAAAATATAACATGTAGAAAATTTAAGAACAACTTCCACATGTAGAAGGCTGGAACCATGATGCCTAACACAGTATCTTACATATACAATAGACACAATGTCATATAAATACTGGAAATATTGAACCAAGAAGTAATGACATTCATTATTGAATATGTTTTAGAAGTTAATTCTGGAATTTCGAGGGTAAATGAAATACCTGCCGCTTGTTTACTGACGATATTAAATTGTTGTGTATGTACTGTGTATGTACTTGGGATTATATTCACTTTGATATTTGTTGTTAACTTTTAATGTCTACATGTTTTATAAATATGCTCAGAATTATTGTTTGAAAAGTGTTATATTAATAACAATAAATTGTTGATTTTCCTACATTTTGTTTGTGTTCCTGATTGTCGTCACTTTGAACCACATTTAGGCCACAAAATACTCACATACATAATAACATGCCAAGTTGTCCAGCCACTTTACATGGAGATTGTATTAAAATTCAGAAGGCGAGTTGAACAAAGAACAACATTGTACAGAAAATCTAGTATGAAAATCTTAAATTCAGAAGATTTGACAATTCCATTGAAATTGGCATCATAAAATCTGGAGACTTGGCATGAATGTTCTGAAAAAATAAACAGTATCTTGCTTTCACAATGATATTACAAAATGTACATCTTGTACAAAATGCATATGGAAATTCAGGTCTTATTTTTATTCACATTAGCTGGAGACATAGTGATTTCAATGAATCTTATCCAGAGCTTAAGATAGCTCTATTAGCCTACATACTTGAAATAAGTGATCACTGCTAGACTAAGATGACCTGTTGCTCACGAGAATCCTGGCACCTGTCAGGGATCTTACATACAGTCAGCTGCAGGTAAAACATCAAGGCTATGATGCTTAATAAAACATGGTGACTAACCGTCTTTAACAAAAAAAAGTAAGTGTTATTTTAGTACCGGTACAGTCACGGTCAAAACAATCTAAAGGTTCATTCATGTCAGACTTGAGAAACTCGTTTCTGAGTATTTCTATCCTATGCCAGGCACCAAACAGGTAGAAAAATGGTAACTTATTGACTTACAATCTAGTGGATCACCAACTCTGTCATATATAAGATGAACTGACCCTTGCTGTGATTCAAACCTTTGACCTCGCGCTCCGAAGGGGAATATCAAAGAACTGGAAATTACATCCTATTTTTTTTGTCTGCAGGATTTATTAGTATATAAGATCTCTGGTCAAAGTGACAGATGCTGTTTTTGTCAACCGTTCAACACAACTTTCAGATCAATACATCTTCATTGATTATTTATTTATTCATTCAGGGTCCGTATATTATACGGACCCTGATTCATTCCATCTGAATTTCAAACTTTTAGTAGGAAAGATCAGATCGAAGATGTTCATAAATGTCTGCAAGAGAGACATGCCCCCCTCCCCCGCCCACACGAACGAGGAGTAAGTAACCTTGTACAATTTTCTTGTACCGTATATATGCACTTTGAAAGGATGCAAAATTCATACATCCCTAATTTTTGTAGCATGTTGTCAGCCTCCTGTTGTATATAGATCAATCATAACATGATTTTTTTCACTCTCTTACCTAGCATGGTGGAAAGATGGTGTCACATTTTCTCATCAAAATCAATGTAACAAAAGAACGCGCATGTAGCAAACTACACATTTTGTTTCATCTGTGATAGGTCCTTCTCCATTCAACTTTTTAACCCCATACTTCACTTTTCCTTTTTTTAATAAACTAGTGTTAGAAAACAACAGAAACTTTCAGAACCTATCAAATTATGCATGTGGTCTGGAATCAATATAGATCTACCTGTGTAAGTTGAAACATTTACCAAAATCGTCTATGAAGAAAAAAATTGCCCTTAGCAAAGACCAATCTTATAAACATCCTGAATTATTCAACATTGATAATGTAAACAATTCACTCGTTTCTGGGTAAACTTAAGCCAAACTCTAATGCACTACTTGAAGACATATTTAAAAAAGAAAAAAAAGGATCAAGTCCAATTATGTTGGACGGGCTACCAACCGATGCCTATTCACAAGCGCTATCCCACTACTGTTCGACACGGGAACTTTTGCCTGCTGTGTTTCCACCCTGGGCCGGTACGTCCCTCCTTAGACAACCTGGATTCTCTGAGCTCCCCCAAGGAACCCATATTGATGCCGAGCTTAGTGCGGACGCCTGATCGACATAGAGCACCGGAAGACAGAGCCCCCGCCCTCAAACCGTCCCAGACCCCGACCTCCTAGTAGCTAGATTACAGGAGCACGCCACAACTCCCAGTCGAAAATAGAAAGCGCAAATTTTGCTTATATCCTATAACATATGTAATATGTTTTTTTCTCTTTTAAATGCCTTTTCAAATAAACCAAGCATACAATTATCTTTAACTGCCAACATGTTATATTAGATATCAAAAACTATAAAAGATAATTCATTTTTTAAACCGGAAATACGTGTCGTACAAATATCACACAGGCGCTTGGTATTGAATTCAAAGCGTTTATAAGACACACAAAAATAGATATAAATGTTAATCTAGAGTTTATTTACTCTTCATGAACAATATAAAATACCCCTAGATGAAATTCAACTTATCAGTAAAATCTGGATCGATACCACAATGTAATTAGATCTACCAACATTGATAAAATGTTGACCTTGTACATGTATTTCATTGATCGCCAGAAGGTATAACTCGTACCATGACATTAAAATAGGACTGAAGTAATTTCCTCCCTTCATTAGTATTGCACAGATAGATGTACTGGTGTAGAATGCATGTCTTTAAAGGCATGAAAAGTTACTTTATGACACTGCAAGTATGATATTGATGAATTTTATAAAATATATCAATTTAAAAATTATCTGAAAATGCATTAGATCTAGCACGTTGTAAAATGCAGTAAAGATAATCTGTGTCAAACAGCTTTAAAGGTTATTTGAATAGTAGACTTCTCTTTCATATTATACTCAAGGTTCTAGAAACATTTCAATTAGTCACTAAATAGTAAGTACAATGTACATACACTGCGAACATGAAAACAGCTGGAACAGTTGTACCCTTATCATGCAGAAGTTATACAGTCATGCTGACCAGGAACTTAACAAATAACTTGCAGGCTTGAAACTAGACTGGCATCAGGAGGTCTCATCCACAAATTCAAGATAACATATTTGCTCTTATGGACGGACCTTTATAAAATTTGCTTCAAATCAAATCAAGACTGGCATCAGTCGTTAGAGTCTTACCTCGTCTTTTCTGGACATTTTACAACTTCTTCTAGATATTTTTCTTAACAGAAAATAAGACTTCAACACCTCTCAATCTCAACAGACTTTTATAAGTCTAAGTTGAAACGAAAACTGCAGATTTCTGAACATGAATATAGGCTACTTAATTACCAGAAACTGAAAAAGATCCAGAAAAAAAACGTTCCACTGCTTCCTACATTGCAGAATTGGAGAACAAGCGATTCAACAAGGAAAAGGAGCAGCTCCTTGAATATGTTGCGGACGTTGGGGTCTTGTGTTAAAGGGGTATCCAACGGCTGAAAGTCAAACTGTCGTTACTTTTTTGAAAGGTCTTTTGGAGCCGACATATTACTGAGGAAGCCAGAGGATTACTGTTTATATGAGTCTAAGCGATGAAGCGAAAGGTGGTAGCGTTCGCAATATGTGGATTTTAAAAGCCAACAGGAGTACGTCACAAAGGCAATGCTACAGGAATTCTGATGGAATATAAAGTCACAACTAGGCAAGAGAATAGATAATTTGGCAAATCTTATCAATAATGAAAAAGCGCAGTTTCCGCTCCCCAAGCACTATTAATTCAAATTAATTCCCAGTGAAGCTTGCAAATACCTCGGGCATAAAAAATAGGCTAAACAAATGTGCAACCTTTTTGCAAGAAATTGGCTCTGAGGATTCATTGAAAGAAACTTTGATGTGTAAAAGAGATGTGCAAAGTTACAAGGACAGTAAACCTTATTGCAACAAGTCGAAATGGTGTAAATATTTGAAGAAACCTTACTTGGGGTCCTGATAAACTTAATGGGCCTGATAAACTTAAACACCAAACAATAGGAAATATTAAAACTTTGTTGGAGAAATATAGCGGTGTTTTCTCAAAATTTTCGAACATGCGTTGGACTGACATTGTAACTAAGTACGAACATTATATAGATACCGGTGACGAAAGGCCCTACTGTATTAAAATATAGCTAACACCGCGAACGGGTACCACAAGCCTTTTCTGGAAAAGAGGAGGACATTATTAAAGGACAGCTTAGTGCAGGGATTATTGAAGAGAGTAGCAGCCCTTGGTCAGCACCATTGTGTTTTGTGTGGAAGCATGATGGAGAAGGGATAAAAGTTGACGTGGACTATAGGCGTTTGAGTGAGATGACGACAAAGTGCGCATACCCACTTCAGTGTCAAGAAAGCTAAGGTGGTAATGAGTTTTATTCCAATGTTGACTTAACATCTAGATTTTCCAAATAGTTTTGATTGAGGCAGATAAGGATAAGGCTGCCTTTTCAACATCTACGGAAAGTCTCTATTATGCCTACGGGTCTCACAGGGAGTCCCTATAGCTTCCAGCGATGTATGGAACTTGCCTTTAGGGGACTACAGTGGAAGCCATTAGTCATATACATGGATGATAATTATAAAATTATGTTCATTTAGCCAAAACTTTGAGGAAGTTTTTGAGAGACTTGATGCATTCAAACATATAGTCGATTGCAGAGTGTTGGCCTAAGGCTGAAACCCAGCAGGTGTAATTTATTCCAGAAACAAATTAACATTCCTTGGACATACGATTGATTCAGATGGGATAAATCCAGCAGATGAGGAAGTAAGGGCTGTTCAGGATTGACCAGTGCCAAGGACTTGGCTTACTTTTGTTCATTTGTGTCCTTTTGCTCATATAACAGGCGTTTTATAAGAGGGCTCAGTGAACGTACAGCTCCGCTAAACCGCTTGATGGAGGCCGGTCAAGGGTCTTACTGGGTCGAAGAACAACGGAGTGCATTTATGGACTTAATATCTGCGTCCATTGGCTACGAAGTTATGGCGTTTTATCAGGATAAAGGATTATTTGTTGTTGACACTAATTAATGGTTCGAGCTTTAGCGCAGGTGAAACCCAGCGATGCTGACCAAGGGCTGCTACTCTCTTGTTTCAAATGCAGTTGGATGAGAAATCAATACCTTGTGATCCAGAAGAATGCAAGGGCTATGACAGGGACATAATACTGGACGAATTACCATGTAAAAGGTGTGGTTCGTGCATACAGCGAGGTCAGACTTCGCGCATTTTTATGATGTGGTTCCCCTGTTCGTAAAGGACAGTTCGCGCGTGTCTCAGAACTTTGGGAAAGTCATTGAGTTCAAAGATTTCCGGGCTAAGTACGATAAGGGTGGACATTTGAGCTTGACTTTCCTTATATTAAACTGGTCGCAAAAGCCTGGAATTGCAGTGTCTCGTTGTAACTAGGTTCATATGGATTACTCAGGGGATACAGCCGCTATGCTTCTGTCAGTGTTCTGAAACCAATGGGTTACCGATTGACACCAACTTATGTTAATATACAGAACGGTTATAGTATAAACTCTTTGTTGATGGCTCGTTGTCCGAAAATGCAGCATCTCAAACATCATCTAAGTTAAGTCGCTTGACAACCTTCTGTGCGCTTAACTACGGTAAAACTTCAACAGCAATTGCGGTTAAGTGGCTAAAGTCGAACAGTAAGTGTCTTTCTAGAGGCACATTTGCAGGATATTACCCAGCGGTGAAGAATTGGCTAAGTAAGATCTTAGCAATGTAGTTACATTTACAAGTTAATAAATTTACAAATTACAGCAACTTTGGATACGGCAGTAAAATATCGTTAAGCAGTCCATCATTAGATAGAGAAAATTAAATTTTAGAAAATGGACACTTTGTGTTGGTTATAAAATGAAGATAAGGAGTGTAGTAAAATACAAAAACTAAAACAGTACATAGTATCTCTTAATAGTCCTCTACCAGGATTGTTTTAACTTAAAGCTATACCTTAATTAATTCATGAACTTTTAAAATATGTATGTCCAAACCTAGACCTTATATTTGTTTAAGATTGTTCAAATTACACCTCTAGGTCCAAATGGGTCACACTTCAAGGTGCTTATTTTACATAGACTTATATCGTTAAAAAAATCTTCTCCATATAGTTACAAGGTATCGAACTTAGATATTTTCTATGTTAATAGTACATGTATCGTCTAGTACTGTTCTAATTATACCACTGGGTTCATAATGGGCCCCGCCCTTTCGATCTCCTTCCTTGATTTTGAAGCTACATTGATGAAATTTGGACCATTTGGTTAGATTGGATGACCTTGACATTGACCCGCTTTCTTGTTTTTGAAGCTACAGTAAGGAAATAAGTAGGTTGTGTACATTTGGGCAAAACTCGGTCAATAAAAACAAAGGTATTTAACCTGGATAACATTGATTATGACCTCTTGTTTTCGCTGAACTTTCTGCATGACACCCAAGCGTCCACCCTAACTATGAATGTATTGAATATATATGCTATGCAACGCTCTTACATGTTTTGGAAGTAATACAGTGGTAATATTTCTTCAGTCCATTTTGACTTTGGTCATCCCTATACTATGTTACTACATTGTGTATCCATCATTTTCAACACAATTCAATGTAACAATCATACCGTAATACAGTCAAACATGTCTTACACAGCAGCCAGACAAGTGATGTATCGAAATGATCACCTTAAGGTGACTGCCTAATACAGATGCATTAAAACACCGATTGGGTAACATCAGTATTTGCTGATTAAGACTGGAGGTTGTTTAATGGAAGTGGCATCTGACACATTTTTAACTGCTCTTGTGTATCTGTTGCACTTTTTGTATTCTGGCAAGTAAAATTCACGGTCTGTGTGCAGCGAAAACATAGACACAATCTTGAGAAAGGAGTAAGTATCAACGCCATAAGTTTTTATTCATACAAAATTCAAAATTGTTCATCAATTTCGACCATCTTTAAAACAGTCGCTTAAACCACATTATTCAAACAAAATATACATATGCAAATTTGCAACATGATTTTTGAGGAGTGCATACATTGTCATCTCCTTAGGCTTGTGGTCAAAAGAGGAAACCGTAGTTAGAATCTGTTTGTAAATCACAGCATCTGCTCCCCGAAACACGTTCGTAGCATGATTAAAAATAACTATGTTAATTAACAATATTCCAAATCTTATATATTATATACATTTATTTTAGCTTTTTTAGCAAGAAAGACCCAGCGACTGTACTGGTACAATACGAATGTTTGTTTTTTGTGTTATCAATGTAATGTGACACTATTCTGTGAGTCTCAAAGATAATGTGGCATCAACTTGTGTAGTGCGTTCTGTGTAGTTTGTCCTCCCAGCATAACAGTAGGACGCAGCACAGGAAAAATAGTTCTGCTGGAACTCACTCTCGTGAGACAATCATTACTGTACAATTTCAACAGTCTTGCCACATTGTGTTTGTCAGATTACAATTCAATTCCAACGGTCTTTCTACACTGACCTTGTCAGATTATAGTACAGTTCCAATTGCCACATTCACCTTGTCAGATTGATATTACAGTTCCAATTGCCACATTCACCTTGTCAGATTGATAGTACAGTTCCAATTGCCACAATCACCTTGTCGTGGGTTCCTGCCACATTCACCTTGTCAGATTACAGTCGTTATTACATAAAGTGACACTGAAAACCACATAGAACCGTAATCTTTGATAATAATTATAGACACTGTTATAAAACACAGTCTGTAATTTGACAATAACACAGAAAAGCCTAAGCCTGTAGTAATGTGCCACTTTAAATACTGTCACAATTTAGTAATGTGACATAATCCTTATACGTCACAGTTTAGGGAGTATTACCTCCAGTTACATAGATGAACTTTGTACAAAAAGGATCCATGATTAACATTATAAGAACATGTTCGCAGTATTACAACGTCAGAGCTTCACAGCTCCTTGTCACAGTTTGTTTTCACTTTCAGAAAATAACACTTAGGTATTGTAAACAATTTCTATTGTATGTTGATCACAATTTTATTGCAGCTTTCTGTCCTTGTATACTCATGACTTATCAGTCTGAGTGCAACGAGTTTCACAATTATATTTCCAAGACTACGTGTCACGTAAATACTGGTCAAATGGGTTCTGGCCGATCCGCTTGGGATTTGATGGGAGGTTGAGATTAATATTTCCTGAAAAAACAAAAGTAGAAATACAAATGCACATGTTATTAAATTTCATTTAAATGTTCACCTATAAATGTGTCTAAAAGCGCGTCATCAGATATACATTTTTTGTATCTAAATGGTCTTGTAATGTAGTTGATTACCAACAAATTATTTCCCTATGTACTTGCATACAAATACTAGTTAAAAAGAAATACAAAAGATGAAGCAATTTTTCACAATACTTCAATGAAGTTAACTTCGAAAACGCTTTCTCTGTTATGAAGTTTGGCGTAATACGTACTAGTAATTCCCATGCAGTCTACCCATTCTGTTTTGGATACCTTCTTGTTACCATCCTCGTCACAAAAACGCACGAATTTTCGTGCACATTTTCTGGTAGCTTTCTTTTGCGCACTCTTCAGAGTTTCTTTGAAAATTTCTAGCTCACTGCTCTCAAGATTCTGCAGGAAAACAAAGACATGCTACTGGATAGAAAATTCCATGATTGCAAACATGTATTGCATTATAGGGCTTAATGCCATATATTATTCCCACTTCTGTTGACAAACAACTAGATAAGACTTTCTCGATGCAGAACAAATTGAAATAGCTGTACATGTATATATAATGTTACTGTATTGTCTGAAATGCAATTAAATGAGAACCTAAGTTCAAGAAAGAAGTACAAGAAGGAAAGCATGTTACCTCATTATTGTTTACATCTAGAACATTGAACTTCCAGTGCACGGCTTGCTCGTTTATTGTCATGTCCTGGTCTGTCACCAGTGCACTGTAATACAAAATAGATTTATTCATCAAAATACTGGTTTCATGTTTTAGATATGAAAAGAAAGACGCGTATTTTTGTAATGTAGCACCAAATGTTCAGTATCCTTCAAATACAAAATGGAGGACCTTGGATTACAATTTACATGTTTCATTGCAATTTGTAAGTAATTTGACTGACTAGTTTATATATATAGTAAAACCAATTACAAGATGTGGCATAAGTCAGAATAACGTTGAAACAGATGAAGCAAAGATCCAATGTCTACAAATGGAAAAAAACGATTCTTGTTCGAGTTCAAACAGGTTCTAAAAGAAAGAACAAAAGAATAGTTTTGAACTGTCAACTGTTAGAAAGAAGTAAATTAAACCAAACTTCACATAACATGCAAGGCCGACAAAGCATGTATTGAACTCATTGCGCTGATACTGCATACAGACAGTGGGAAGTAAAAGAACCATAGCTTAGTCTATAGCATTGTTTTTTTTTCTTTAAAGTTATGCCCCTTTGATACTTCGGCTACCTTATATGAAATGTCATAGCTCTTGCTTATCATACAATTGTCTTACCTGTGACCTGTACTGTTACTATGAGCATATCTGGACATCTCTTGTGTCAGTGTATTTAGAAGGTCGGCGAGGAAGCTCTGCTTTTCTGCGTAGGAACATCCTATGGAGACATATCCTGAATGGAGGTCATTTTGTCAAAACGTTTTAACAAATGCAAATATGATATAAAAGGCAGAGTAATAGGTAATAAGACATACAATATACTCCGTATATAACGACTCCGGATATAACGAAAATCCGGATATAAGGAACATATTTTCTCTGCCCGAGTTTTTTTCTTTATTTGTTTTATATGAAAATGTTATACGGATAAAACAAACTCCGGATATAAGAAACAAGTTAAAATGGGCCAAAAGAGTTCATTATAAACGGAATTGACGGTACTAGTAACATCTGTTTTAAAAACAACTAGAAGTTAATGTATCTTCCTAAAATAAGGTGAAGGCTGAACAGTAAATATAGAATGAAAAGTACCAGAGCTTCGTTTTAATGTTCTGATTTTTTTAAATAAAGAAAGCTTGCTTTTACATCATTGTATTGATAATATTTAAGATGTGTGTAGTCATATTAATGTTGGGAAAATTAATGGTAGAGTATGATCTGGTATCTAAGACTACCTGGTATGTCTCTTTCTTTCTCAAAATCACATGTTGGTTCTATTCCGTGTGTCGACGTTCCACTGATTGGTACACCAGAGTTCTCTTCCACGCACCAGCAGTACCTGGTAGCTTCGTGACACTGCGCACGCGTCCACTTTCCTTCCGGTGTACATTTCGGAACAAATATTCCCGCCCTGGGATTGTCCCGCTCTTGTTCAAGAGCAGATTGTCTCTCTGTTTCACAGTCGTGGGGCTCTGGGAGGGAGATGGTATACACATTTCAGTATTTCTAGCACATTTAAAAAGGATAATATAGACAACTATAATGTTTTCAACTAAAATGTATTATGTTGTACCGGTATTAAAGATTAGGCATGAATCAAGTAGTATGAATGGAAAGCGTGGAACAATAGATGAAACTGAAGTTAACATGTCTTCAAAAGGCAATATTCTCACGCAACTAAAGAGGGAGAACACAATCAAATATTTTGGCAAATTGTTACGGAAGTTTTTGTCACCAAAAAATAGAATCTACCAGAATCTAAAGCTTCTGTGTGAAAACATTTTTATGCAATTCTTTAAATTGATGCACACATTCGAGGCTGCTATAGTGAAAATGCTTGGATATATCAATATAATTATCTTCTACAATATTGTAAGTCATCAGCGTTTTAGAGAACCAGAAATCGTTGAATACAATTTGCCTTATGTTGAACAAGCGGAAAGAAGTATAAGAATAAAAGCTGGCTCGTTGAACGCGGATAAGGTAAGCAGCTGAACGCATAGAACATGGTTAGAAGAGTGGTATGCTTACGTTTATCTTGTCTTGGTTTGTTGACAGGTTTTGGGCGACTGAAGTCAGTCCAGGTTTCATCAACGTTGATAGGAAGCGAAGGGAATGTTGGTCTCTCGATCTGGCCTGCAGAAACCAGTCAGAAATTGCACGTTTTTTTCGTGTAACATATCAGTAACTGAGACAGTTTAATGGTGCGAGTTACCGACCTTATATAGCAATGTGATGAAAAATGATTGCTGCAAATGGTTTGCTAGATTTGACACTGAACTCTGCACTTTCTTTTGTAATTTTGCTTTGCTCTATAATTTGAAATTATGAGACTAAGATCGGCGAAATCGAGAAACGCCAGAGACAAGCAGAGGTAGTATTTGCTTTAGAGGACGAAGCCGTAGTCAGGGGTACATACCGTGTGACATTTACTCTGCCATACCAATGTATGTCCGGTATGGCACGTACCTTTGTGTAATAATATTTAGCTTTTATATTGAATTTTCCATAAAACACTAAAAGTAAACTTCAGATTAATGGTTGAATACATGCCAGTGAATAAGACGCCAGATTGACGTACATTGTTGATACCGGCAGAATCTCTTGTCGTTGCAGTACCAAATTTGAAAACCATGACTACGGATCAAGAGGCTATTTTTCTGGTTATATAAGTAAGAGGTAAAAGTGCAAAGCTCATGTGCTTATAGCCAGAGAAAAGGCGAAAAGCAATTTAGGAACAAAATAAATACAGATATTGAAATAAATTCAGATGCATTAAGGTATCACTTTCCATTAACAAGACCAAAATTTCTGTGCTTCTAGTTATTCCTGATTGTAAATAAACTTCGGACAGCCAGTCCAAACTTAGGCCGGAGCTTTCATCACTTGTAGGCAAACTCACTTGCTAAATATATCAAGTTTATATACATACTACATTCGGTTACGAGGATTTACTTTTCATAGTTTGTTTAAACAATATTTATTCAAATAAATACATGAACACTATTTCTGTTAAATAATAGCAAGGATCGAGTAGAAAGCTCTGAGTTTTTTTATAAAACTTTCTTTAGTTATATACCTATGGTAGACCTTTGTGATGCCAAACGGAAAATTTCACTATAATTATTATCACCGGAAGCACGTGCATTTTGGTCTTAACATGGTGAAAATATAACTGAAACAGGGGTATGTGAAGTTATCTAACGTTTCTATAATTATTTCCCTTCACTTTGCAAATTATAAAGAAGCTTATATTAGAGTTAATCAAAGGCGTCTGCGCATTAATTGCAAGATCATCAAAACAACCATGTACACCGGCGATATTAATATACAAAAAGTCTTAAATATAAAATATATCCGATAACTTCTCACAGCTGTTTCCAGATAGTAAAACACACACAAACATGAAAACGTCATTTTTTTAAACGTTGGAGAGAGAGAGAAAAAACCCAGAATAATTAGTGCTGTAATCAACAATTAACTGTTATTGCTGTTTCTTCTATTTTAAGTAACAATTTGCATATGATTAATACAAGGAAAAAACATTTTAATCATAAAATGTAAATTAAAGTGACATGTTTGAAAGTTACAGATGTTTTACGACGGCAGACGATCATTTGCTACAGATTTAAAGAAGGCGCGTTACATAATGTACCCTTGTTCGTCATTGCACGGCTTGCACGTGTTTCTTGCAGTGTATATTATAGCGCCATACACGTACCGAAGCACGGACGATTAGAAATCAGAAAGTCACTACGTCAACACTATATTAAGTATGAACAAGGATGTCTTTTGACTGACACGTGACCATGCATTCTATGTATAAGTTAGTGTTTATTAAGTCAAATTGTAACAATTAAGAAGCCCTAAGGGAGCGAGCGATAGCGAGCAACCGGGGTTTCTTAATTGTTAAAATTTGACTTAATAAACACTAACTTACTTAGTGTTTAACCTCATTTGACCTTTTGCATAGCCACCGACATGTATTGTGGCACGGACCTATGTGTATATAGGTCCGTGATTGTGGGCGGAGCTAAAGTGCTTTCTATTTAGAGCGAACTCTTAATGAATTAAGTGATTTCAGTCTAGGTAGTTTTAATAAAAAAGAAAGACGTTTATTTTAAAATCTGAGCGATTTGATTGGTGGGCAAATGGGGACAAACACTAAGTAAGATAATACGCTCAGAAAAATGAATGTCGCTGCGCCAACATCGCTGTAAACAAACGAACTTCAACCATATGTTGTCAGTATATATTTTAAGTTTGTGCATCAGAGTTCCAGGATTATTTACTATGCTCACAGACTTAACTACTTTAGTATGCAAGTAATACTGTTGGCGAAATTACAGAAGGATCGCGTCGGCTACTTTTAATAAGTTTTCTCGGAACACATCAAAACATACGCATTCATATACGTACGGAGTACAACAGACTGACGAATAAGGTTACATTAAATGCTGGCTTATAGGAATTACGCACCTGTATAAATTCATAATTAAGGCAAGAATACGTGGTTAGGATATACAAAAGATGGGCTGACGGCTGCTCATATTTCCGTGTGTTAGTCAGCAAATCAAAATGTATAAACAACGAAAGTCTCTTGTAAAACAGAGGTGAAATGCCTGCATGAAAACATATTTACGTACATTTCTAACTTAAACTGACAAACACTGCAAATTTACATGATTTTAAAATAAGCCCTGCTATGCAAATACCGGTAACCATAAACCTTTATTACGGCGTACAGGAAGATGCCCCGCAGCCCCGTTTCGTCCCCGTAGCCTGTGATGTTGGCCATGTTGGTAACACCACAGTCCATGATGTTGGCCCCGCAACCCCATATAACCCCGCAGCACCTGACAATCCAACATCCAACAGGTCTAACTTCACGGGTTGCTGGGTTACCAGGGGATGTGGGGTTAGCCGGGACTGCGTGGCCAACTTCGTTGGCTACGGTAACTGAACGGGACTGTTGTGTCGCAGTGTCGGAGTGGTAGTTCTTTCGTCTCAGGATCAGAAGGTCCCTGGTTCGATCCCACCCAGTGCAACGGCGGTAGTGTCCTTAGGCAAGACACAGGTATTTCCATATTGCCTCCCTCTCTCCGAGATTGATTTCATCTGCTATTAGTCTAAACAGTGAATTAACCAGGGCTGCGGGGTCAACTTCCACGTTGTTATGAACAGTACGGACCCAAATCAGACTGTACATTTTTGCAGAATTTTGCGAGTTCCACACTGCTAGATTATTCATTCTCTTACAACTGTACAACCACTGACTTGCGCACAACACGGCTATAACAGTTGAATACAAGTAAGGAAAGTTTTCCACTTTATACTTCAGTAAAATGTATCAGTGTAAAGGGTCATTTTCTGTTAAAAGAACTAGTTAGTTTACAACATTTAATACTCACTTGACACGACATCAGACCTACCGTTGTTAGATGATGATGATGACGATGATTTCTTATTTAGAAGCTTATTTAAGTCTAAACTTTCACCTGTAGTTTTCACTTCCGGCGCATGCGTAGTCTTCTCCTGCTGATCGTCTGAGTTGAGAGAGACAAACAAGCGAAAAGAAACTATATGACAGAGAGGTGAATTCATTATGTTCTAATGAGTCGACAAATCTTGCTCTTGCCTGGCCTTCACCTTAGGTAACTGTTAGTCGGAAGTCAGTGGGATATAACGAATCTTATGTTACCAAACTTTACCATACAAAATGATGCGTACTCTACCAGGGGCCGTATCCGCAGAAAACATCAAAGTAATGGTGTTTTATTTTCGTTTTTCCCTTAATTTACTTTTTCCTTTTCTTTTAAATAATCCTCTCACGATACAACTTTTGCGCGTGAATATCAATTATCCCATTTTCCTGATTGCCAGCTCCAAAATCTCAGTATAAAAACCAATCAGTTTAAGGAGCAGAGCATTAAGAAAACAATATTTTCACGAACTTAACGAAGTAAATGATTTACTAAGATGCATTATGGATGTGACCCCAGGTATGGTAAAATATGACTTAACTGAAAAAAACGTTGACAGTTTGGTAACATAATTGTAAATATCCCAGATCGAGGCGAAGAAAGCAGTTGATGCGGAGTGAGATGAATTAATATAGTATGCATGTATGTATGTTATACATGTCAACTGTCAGTTTTATGAGTCTCATACTTCGGAGAGGAAAATGTTTAAAAAGGAGAAAACAACATACTGAAATACTGTAATGAGCAGAATAAAGCATCAGCAGGTATGGCAAGCCTAAGTGACGGAATCCGATATTGAAATGCTTAATTTTTTCCTTGTGCGCACAGTAACTTTGAAGTCGTTACATGTTGGTGTAAAATTTCAATATGGTATATTACTTTGAATGCTTATTTTTTTATGGAACGTCAAATCTTCCTAAAGTTTAATATCTGAAGAGGTCTTTAAACAGTTGGAGAGTTCTCTAATTCAATTAATGAATTCGAAACTTTATTTAACACGCGAAATAAATGAACTGGAGACTTCAACAATTCAATTAAAGTTATAAAACAATCATTTGCATAGCGGTTAAATTCAACTGCTTTGGAGAGCTCCATAATTAAATTAAAGAGGTCTCAAACTAAATTGAAGACCTCTCTAATTGTTTTATATCGCGCTACAAATGAATTAACGATATCAAAATTAAATTTTTCCGCGTTTCTTTGAATTATTGCGCGCTACAAATATTTTACAGATAACATTAAATCATAGATCTGAAGCGCCAAATCTACTTATACGCAAACATTTGAATATGTCTTTTTAAATATGTGGATATATCGATAAATATTTAAAGAGCTTTCGAAATACTTGCAGCGGGCTGCAATTCGAATAGAGAAGTCTTGAAATTTGCAATTCAATTCTTGATATCTTGAAATTGGAAGTAATAATTAATGCTGACTGTATTGTATTTGTAGCGCGCAGTAAATCAATTGAAGCGCGTTGCAATTCAATTTTTGATATCATTAATTCATTTATAGCGCGCAATATAATGATTAGAGGTGTCTATAATTCTATTGGAGATCTCATTTATTCAATTTAGAGCTCTCCAAATTAGTTGAATTAAATCGAGCTGCAAAGGAATTTTTGATATCTTTAATTGAATTATAGATCTCTCCAAATATTTTAAGAACTCTCCGAATATTTAGAGACCTCTTAAAATATTTGAGTTTGTGTAGATTTGGCGTTCCATATCTCTCGCTATGAGACCTCCAGCTTGCCTTAAACTCTATTGCCTCCGTAAACTCAAACATTCGTGAAACGCAGTTGAAGTGTTCATATTGAAATAAGAAGGAACACTGCTTCGTCTTCTTTCCTTTGATACAGTTGATTTACTGACGTTTACAGATTTACTTGCTGTAAGAATTCTAAGATTTCGATTAAATTCTGATCGGATTCCGTACTTGGAAAGATATCGAGCCGCGGTATGGCGAGGAAGTGTTCAAGTGAAGGGTCACGTGATAATAGACCAAGCAAGGCAAATTTGCGTCACTAGAACCGTACAAATCGTAAGTTACTAATTCAAGGGAAATTTGACAGAACAGTGCTCTCAAAATAGTCAACATTGAAAATATTCGTATCAACGAAACATATACATAAAACTGCAGGAATAGTTTAGATTCCTCATTGTATAAACTGTAAAACTATTCAGTTTCTGTGGACATATAAATTTGGAGTACACTTTTAGTAGATTGACTTTAGGTAACCTTTGTGCTGTAATTTGTTCTTCGTATCAAATGAAAATTTTGTTACAATTCAAAAATGCTCTTCTTTTATTAACAAAATAAATAAGGACTAAAGTAAACTCGATTATCCACGAAAACGATGATTTTACAGTAAACACAACACAACATTCATGCATATTAACTGCCAAACATCCCTTTATGTTGATTGGAGATATAAATTCTGGGTTAAGACACCATCACCAGAGGGATTATACATACAGAATAAAAAGCAAATATGGTAACATGAATGTTATACTAATATATATATACACATTTCGTTTTCAAGAATTTAATTTTTCTCATACTTAAGATATCTGCTTAATGATTTCGACAATGCACCTCGGATTTTTGCGTTAATATATCGAAAAATAGAAGAAGTTCGTGAACTGAGTTAGATCGACAAACGACATTCCACATTCAAAAATAGTTCTGTCTTGCTGACTCGATATTAAATAATATGACGGTTGCACTGGAACAATAATTATAGAAGTATATTACTTTTGAATGTCACACAGTCATGCCGTTTTCGTTTGTAACAGATCCATATCCAGAAAAAGCTTATTTCACATTGGAAAGAAATTTTAAATTACCATCATATTGAAAAATAAAACTGTATTTCTGGTCAAAGACGTTTGTTAGTGAATCCTAAATAACAAATTTACATTTCTCTTTTGTTTACAATAAATTTGGAACTGGATAACAACAAAAATATGTGAGCACTTGCAAAACCTGATATAACATAAAATTGTTAAAGTTAAAGTTAGATAAATAAAAAATAACCCTATGTATTCTTATCTGATAAATTTGAGAACGCACCTACTGTGTTTTTATGAATTAAAGGACCCGGTGCCTCAAAAAGTACACCGTACCATTGACGTGACGCTTGTGGTTAAGTTTAAGTGTGTCTAAGGTATGGTGTATCATTAAAAAAAATTCTTATTTCTAAATAATGAAACCGAATAACATATACACTTGTACATGTATAACATTACTTTCTCGTTCCAATAAATATAAATTTGGAAATAAATTGCATTTTCAAGTGTATCAGAACGTTAGATTATAAATCAATCATTTTTTTTCTGTTATACATGTATAATTAACTTTTCTGATATGACCTCTGAATACTAAAATACGAAATTTGCAGTAAAATACAGTTGCTACAGCACTTAGAATGCAGCCGTGTCAAGCAAAGACACCGCTCCAGTTCTACGTTTTTCTTTGTATATGATGCTGTGATAAGATATTTGATCATTGATTTTTTTACAGATTTCATAGGTATAAGTGTTTTTGTGTGGAAAATAAATGTTTTAGGAGAACAACCACCGTAGTACTGGTCCTGTGCCCGTGGTGTAAATTTGAAAATAATAAAAACTAAATATATAGCATCTAGATCATACAATTCAACTTCTTTTTAATATTACAGTGTCTATTTTCACACCAACGCTATTCCAATACACCGAAAAAAATCTTGGTGAGTGACATTGTTAATGAGATGACTCACTGAACAAGAAATCCCAAAACAAAGATGTCCTTCCAAAATTTACGTTTCAAAAGATTTCTAACTCTTTCTTATCAATCCAAACTTTATTATTTTTTGTTCGTTTTCAAATAAATGCAATACGACTTTTATTGCATATGCTTTAAGCGAATCAAAAACCAATATGATCTGTCCTATAGAAAACCAGCTCAAGACATACGATTTCTAGCATGCGTATGTTTGGTATGCTACACAGGATATACAAGAAAAAAACCCTAGCAAATTGCTTCGTTAAACATACAGCGTACTAATAATAATAATGTAAGAATAATTTGTTTTGTCTCCAGAGAGACTGTCGTGCAACTTATACATATATACGAACATGGAACACAGTTTTGAAATTGAGTTACATTTCATAAACATTCGGGGAAAATGTTTTCCGCCACGATCTAACTGACGCCTAAATTAATCTATGTTGGTACCTAATGGCCTAGTTTTTGACATATAATTTTAGAAAGGAAGTAACACTTTAGGTAAAGTAAAGGGTGCTACAGTGGTAACAAATGTTTCCTATGAGTTGGTATTTTGATCTTGCTATTCTCTCAGTTTGACCCAGAAAAAAAATCAAACAAAGTATTTCCACCAAGTTTATGAAGAGCCAGAGTAAAATACTTGAAAAGGCCTTTAAAAAGGGGTCACGAAATTTTTTAACCTTTGACATAATGGTTTAATTTATGAGCATCCTATAGGCCCAGATTTCAGCCAGTACAAACAGTATAACCCAATTGTTTTATAATAGCCATACAGATATATTAGGTCAAGATTTTCCAAACATTTGATTTCGGGACATTTGGGATTTGACCACAGATAATTTATCATCTAATTCAGCTGACACAAAACGTGGCTATAATGCAGTGTTTTGTGTGTTCGCATTGTAAAGCATGGACGCAAATGGACGGCCAAAGAACAACAGGTGGTGTCACCGGTACAAATGTTTGCATGCTGTGCTAAGATGAGCTAAAAGTGGAATTGTTCTAAAACAAGTGCAGTTATGTAAAATAAATAATGCGATAACCTGATGAATTTCATTTCACTTTGTTTCTCTCACAATAACAAGCGGATGCCATGTTGCTTACATGGATTTCACTGTAGGTGTTTGTCCATATGAACAAATCAAGACCACTTGAGCAAGTTTAGAAAACGATCATGTTCAGGAACATTTCTAAGTAATGTTTTTAAAATCATATTTGATTTGTTAGGAGAAGATTTTTCTAAGTTTACTGTGGAGACATATAGAAAAAACCTGGTAATGACCCCTACCCATTTAGATAGATTAACATGGGTTAAATATGTGAGAAAACTTCACTAAACATCTTCTCTTTGGAAACTGTTGGCATCATTTTCAAATAACCCCATGGCCACGTGGCTAAATTTAAGTAATTGATAAACTTTAAAACCGTTTACTTGGAAACTATTGGCCACATTTTCAAATAAATTCACGAGAATTATTTTAAATGTGGGCTAAGGGTCAATTTTTCGACGAATCAAATTGGCTTTAACAGTCTTGGTAGAGGGTCAACAGAGAAATTCTTCTGTGAAGTTGTTTTGAAATCCAACCAAGGATTTCTGATAAGAAAACGAAGAGCATCTGGGCGGAACCAATGTCGATCCCAGGTGCATGCTTTAAAGAAACTAGGCTGGAGACCACTAGGTCACTAGACAATGCTATTGAAAGATTTGGAGAAGAAGATTTGTGTAGATTTTATTTCAGTTACCATGGTAACACAAGTGTTCTGCATAGAATGGAGTTTCTGTAACAAATCTGCAAGAAGACCACCCAAACAAACATTTCTGATAATTTTGATTGAAATGAACCCATAATATTAGGAGCGGCAATGTCATTGGAAGTAAAATGTTGGCGACGCATGACGACGGTCACAGGGTGATCACAATAACCCACCATGACCATTTCGTGTTTTGATGAGCTAACAATTAGTAAGTTAATCATGGAACTCAACTAAAATTATAAAACACTAACTATAAAGCAAATATAAAAACTGCATCTCTATATCATTCTTATTCTAAGTCTAAGAAATCATTCAGTTAAGATACGCAAAAATGCCGGATGGATTTTGAAATTACATTAAACAGATGGATACATCTGATAAGATTGCATGACGTCATACTTTACATATGAAAAATTCTATCTATAATTTAAATGATATTTCAGAGATAAAAATACTCACTATTTATATCCACTCCGAGGCACAGTGACCACTCCTGTCGCCTGATCAGCTTATCATTATCCGGATCACAGAATTTAAGAAATCGTTTTGCACAACTTCTTGGTTTAATAAACTTTTTAACTAAGCGTCTCAAACCGCTAACTTCCTTTCTTTGTAGAAGATCGTCTTTATTACTATCATACTGTGAAAATTTCCATTCTACCACTTGCTTCTCTAATGGCTCCATTAGAGGATCTAATTTATCTGTAATAGTAATTAGCAATGGATATACATTAGATGATATAATTTATCTGCAATAGTAATTAATAATGGATAAACATAAGATGATCTAATTTATCTGTAATAGTAATTACACATGTAGTAATGGATAAACATGAGATGATCAAATTTATCTGTAATGGTAATTAGTAACAGATAAACATGAGAGAATCTTATTTTTCTGCAATAGTAATTAGTAATGGATAAACATGATTGGATATGATTTATCTGTAATAGTAATTAGTAATGGATAAATATGATATATACAAAAAAACTCCATAACGTTAACACAACTCTGTATAGTATTGACGGACAGACAGACGGACCACAGCTAGTCAACCAGTGCCTTTGAGCACTTCATTTTCAGCTGAGTTAATAAGTTGTCCAATGTTTACGGTCGACATAATGAGAAACAATGGAAAGTCTCTTTAGCTCCGTCTTGTAATGGACATGTACGCATACACGATGTATTGCTTTGTGTCTGACTTGATAAACATCAAATATTGTTGGGATGTTTGAAACACTGTTGATGCCTGAACATTGTGTTCCCCCATACCCCGTCGTCTGCGGAATGAGAAATATTAAATGGCTCTATTATCCGTCTAACGTTATCCCCCACTTAGATAATGCTAGCTGTAAACAGCGCCAGATATTGCAAAAATACAGCAGGCAGTCAGCATCCTGCTGTTTCATTGCAAATAAATGCAAGAAATGCATATTACGCTATTCAACGCTTATCTACAAATGATGTACCCAACTTTTAATGTGAAAAGACATCAAAAAATCAACAGATGATTAATTTGTAAACTGTTAAATGGTTAAAACATATTAAATGTCCGCGATTCCATCATCGAATCATGTGCACTTTTACTGTTTACAAAATTATGGTTTTCCTACTGTGCCAAACTTCCTTTTTATTGCAAAAACGGGAGGGCAAATAGCTTATCCCGACGTAAAACAGCACGACATTATGGGAGAGAGAACTCAAGGCATAATTTGCGAATATTATTCTTCGTATTACTGTCATTGCGAAATGAAAATAGAATTTGAGTCTTGGAAAAGTATTATGTAAAATGTTATTGAATATAAGTAATACTGGCACAGATGAGAATGTTTTCCATATGTTACTACAATTAGACGGTTACTCCGCGTTTGTTTTATTAAAATGCCTAAACACTGGCTTCAGCAATTATGATGCTTCATGAAAGTTACCTCTTAAATAAAAACTTTTTTTTAAATAATGCTTCTGAGCACAACCTGTTCGGCAAATTTTGACCCATGAGCAGTACGTCTGATTTTATTGTCGGTGGTATGGTGACTGATTTCTGCCATGTCGTTTTTTGGAATTGGCGGGATATAAAGTCGAAAACTCGACAAGAATCTATTTTGACGTATTTTCCACTTGGCGGGGCGAACAGTCGGAAACACGACAGATTAAAGGCGGAAACACATCGAAGGACGGAAACACGACAGATTAAAGGCGGAAACACATCGAAGGACGATATTTTTCGAGCTGGCGGGATATATCATAATACGTCGTGTTTTCGCCCTCTATTGTTTGTGTTTTCGATAAAACTTGACAAGTAGCTCTTTTGTCGTATTGAAGTGTATTAGAACCCACCAACTCGAGAAGTCGACGTAAAATATGCCGTGCTATCGACCTTTATTTGTCGTGTCCTCGACTTTAATCAGTCATGTTTTCGACTTTTAACCAGCCAGGTCGCAATGTCGAAAATATGACAAAATATCTACTTCTCAAGTTTTCTACTTTTTGCCCTGCCATGTCGAAAATTCAACATGACAGAAACCAGCCACCATACGTCTGAGACTTCTAATTGCTTTCTGTGGACTGTTTTTGTCATCAACTGTTGCCAGATGTTCACCAGATTTGTTGCATATTTCTCTCTTTTTACCTTTCCACGCCAAAGGTAGGTGGAGTGATAATTAAACTGACATATTGGCCTATGATTAAATGATGACAGTGGCATATCTCAGAATATATTTTTGTATAGCCACTTATACTTAGAACAAAACAGAACAGTTATTGACGAGTTGTTGAACACTAATAAAATTGCGCATGGCAGTTTCAGTCAGTCACAGTAAGATTAAGTACGGAATGAGGAATGGTTCGTAAAGAAACACGCTTTACACGTGTTTACATGTACAGAACCCAGATAAATCATTACATAGTATTTTGCTTTCAGAAGAATTCGTTACAGTATGAGTACTATACCGTTGACCATAGAGGGGTGACAATTTGTATTCAAGCTGTTTCAATAAAATTTTAATAATACTTACTCGGTCTGTTATTTGGAAAAGTTTTCATTGACCTATTATATTCTTCAGTAAACACTCGAACTAAATTGGAATTAAATCTGGATTTTTCTTGACTAGAACATCCTGCAAATAAACAAACACTAATCATAGTTTGATTAAAATACTAGTATACAATATATTTTTTTCTAATAGGCTCTTGATAATCATTTTTGAAATTCAGATTAAATAAAGATGGGTGCAAAAACTGCTTTGTCTGGTTTTGTTTATGGGGTTTCTTTAGTCTGTAACCAAGCCCTCAAAATGAGCCTGGTTCTGTAAAAAGGTGAAGTTATAGATTTGCAACCAATGCAGGCTGTGAAGGCCTCAGTGGTATGGTAGCGTTCGCTTGGTATCTACGATGAACCGCGTTCGAACCCCGGACATTCCTCTGGATGTGTGACCGCCTCAGTTCGCAAAGCTGTAAATTGGTTCAGGTGATGGACATTGCTGGCTCCCTCTTTTTGACAAAAGAACGGTTCTAACGGGCGGTAACTCTAAGAATATGATAATTTAAGTTGAAAGAACTTGTTTTACACATCAATCAATCTTTAGAGAATGTATATATGCTGTTCCTGATTTTAAAGAAAAGCCATAGCATTGGAATAGGCTACTAGCAGCTTCGAGTTTTGTCAATAGTAAACATAAACTTTTCCCATTATTTACCATAAATGGTAACACTGGACAATAAGATGTCAAATCGTCATCATTTATTATCAACGGGCAAAGAATCACTCTGCAACACAAAATCTATCACGGTCACGGAGTTAAAACACAACGACACTATGGTTACCAGATAGTTTAACTGATAATGTGATCTAGAAGTGAAGCATGTCACGTGTGACACTGCCGTGACACAGACATTAGTGAGCCTTTAATGCTGCTAACGTGACATTAAGAATATGTAAAAGTCACCATGTGAAATGCCTGCATGTCAGTCATGGTGTACAATATAGCTGCTCACCTTTGAGTTCCCGTAAGTTAACATCGTAATGTGCTCTCATTTCGGCTACAACATTCATTGCATTTTATAAATACACCTCACTTGTAACGTGAATGTTCAAACATGGAAACTATTTTTAAAAGGTCTGTTAGGTTATATAAAACACTTCATGTTTGACTTTTGTTGCTTTTTGTCATTTACTAAATCCTTGTTAATACGTCAAACTATTCCAAGTATGTGACTAACTCATTCAGTACTTAAAGTTGCAAAGAAATAAACAGTACATACTTTTAGATTTAGATTTTGTTTTTGGATTTCGTTTTCTATCTCCTTTATTGTTTCGTTGTTTTGACGGTTTCCGAGGTTTGGTGACTTGAGGCTTTGGTTTTGTTTGTGCATTGTCTTTGGAATCTGCAACAAAATGGTTCAGTTAATTCAATATCAAAAATGACTATAAACTAGAATAAATTTGCAATTACGTAATACCACATAATTTTAATTCATGCTGGATTTCTAAGAATAACTTATTAACCTGCACTTACTGTTTCAATACTTAAGTACTATTTTGTAATGTACAAACTTAGTAGTAATTTCAGCAGAAGAAAAGATTTGACAGTACTACCTGTTGCATTACAGTCTGGTCTACCATCTTTTTTTGAGGTTCTAGGATACGGCTTCCCATCTGATTCTACGCACCAACAGAAACCGGAAGCGCTGTGACATTGTACTTCCGCAAAGGTTCCGTCAGCATTGCATTCTGGGGTAAATACATCCGGAGCGCCTCCCTTGCTGATAGATGTGAGAGCTTCGTCTCTCTCTTGGAAACATTTTGTCATGGGAACATCCTCGTCTATAACATAACAATAACATATTTATCTTCTATCTTGCATTATGATTTACGGCTACTCGCCCACATAATCTGCTGAAAAACTGAATTCAAAAACGTATGTAATGTCTATCACATGATCATCGATGTATAAACGCTGTAGAAATATAGCTGTTATAATAGAATAGTTTCATTTAAATTTGGTTTATATTAATTTATTTTATCTCAATTGTGAAGAAAGATTGCAGCTTATCGAGTCACTCTGGAAAAATCAGTACTAGTGCCATATGAGGTACGGTCGTGACCCTAGTGGAGGTACGGTCGTGGCCCTGGTGGAGATCGAACCCGCAACCTCCGTGATGAGCGGCCGACACCTTAACCTCTACACGACCGAGTACATGTATTAATTGGCTTCTGTATTTCGTTAATTTTCATTTATTAATTATAGGGCTTCAGTGTAATGTTCGAGATCTGAAAACGTTCTGAAGAAGATATTTTTTTCCCGTCCAATGTTTACCTAATCTATAAATGAGCAGCTTTAACAGGCAAAGGCAGAACATTTTTTTGTATAACTCATTACAGAATAAATGGCACACCTATACAATGAACAATGTAAAAGTGAGTCTACTGTTGAACAGGAAACATAAAGTCTTCTGAAGGCAATATAGCAGTCTGTGATACAAATTTTAAAAATCAAGATCCGTTGTTGAGGTAATAGAATCTGAGGTACAGCCATTGATCTTTTATTTAAATGATATTGTAGTTCTGTAATAGATCTTCATTGCAGGTCGGGGTATTTAGTATACGTGTATTAAATACAATGTTTTATTTCTCTCTATGACAACGACACTTACAGGAGTACCAGGGTTCATCCCTGGCCTCAAAAGAGAAAATGCAAAATAACACAAAATTCACATTATCAAATATTGCTTTAAATCTATGTTTGAGTCTGCAAAGTAGTAGTAGTACATGTATATTAAATATAAGTGATGTACAGAAATATTTGTAGTAAAATGAAACAAAAGCATAATCAAATGTTAATAAATTGTCACAAGTTTATTTGTTTTAATTATCAACACTTTCCTAAATGGATAAATAAACGGTATCGAATTTAGACTCCTTTTCAAGCTATTCGCCGAAAATCTAAATCGCATATCTCATGCATAGAGTTCTTTAAACATAATTAATTTGAATCTTTTAGCGTAGTGCAGTATGCAGAAACAATAAAATTGTAAGCACTGTTGACGCATACTCGTGCACTTCTTCAGTGCACAAATGAATGACTACGTAATAGCTAGACGGTGCCAATAAAAATATTTACAAACGTGACGCTTTTGTCTTCGACTGTCATTTTTTAGAGATGATAATGGTTAAGTATAGTCATTTTTTGCTACTAAACTGACAGCAAAAACGTGGAAAAAACATTTTTCGAGTTATATGAATAATTTTGCCATGTGTGTATGCTTATGCGAATAATTTTTAAACAGTTTACATTACTTGTAATTGTACAGTCAACACATTTATGTTTCCATTTTATATATCAATATCACCATGATCTAAAAGTTGGGAATTCAGTTTCTATCTTTTTATCTTTTTTTATTTTTAAAAAAAAAATGTTATCAATGAAATTTTGAGGAGCGGAAGTTACCCAAAACGCACATCCGAGGTGTTGAAAGAACAACAACGCCCTTCATGTTCTATTGGGCAAAAACGAAAATGATCTTGCATACATCCGTCAAGTTAAAGAGTCTTGGTAAGAAGTTTGCATAAAGTCATTATATTCCACTCTCACGTGCAATTATATGATAAATTTGATTTGATGGACTAAATCCTATCCAAATGAAATATACGTTTTGTCCTTGATCAACTGAACAAGTAACAGTACAAATGAGTAAGAAAGTTTTTTGTGTATGTTTTCCAGTATATGTTGCAGAAAACTGTTTTTACGTAACATTTTACGACATGGTGCCTGCACGTAAACAAATCTGAAATGATAGTTCGGATAATTAGCCTAGCAGATGTGACTGTAAGTGTTCAGATTATAACATCCAAGATAAGCCGGGTTTCTGGTATTTAAGTCCTGTGATTACACATACTCCAAGTGCTTTGGTGCAATGTGTACAACTTACTTCATTATGAAATGTGGACGACATCGTTGCTGTTTTATGTATAGTTTAGTAGTGTTCATTTTGATGCATTTACGAAAATAAATTGGTCTGACGCGACCAATTTAATGTAGTAAATGTGTCAAAATGAACATTAACCTTCTTTAGTGATTTTAGTGATTGAAATTATTTTTCTTTAAATCAGCATTGTTCCACAGGTGGAAGGAACATACCTCTGACTCTTTTTTTCTTAAGCTTATGTCTTTTTCTATATGCATTTTAAAATTGATATCAGAATAAATGAATAAAAAAATGATTTTTTTTCTTCATATCTCTGTAATTACTATGTGTTTGGAACCTTGTCTATAGTAAAGAGCTATGAAGTAAAAATACTTTTTTTTCCAAACTTTTTTTGATTTTTATTTATTCTGATATTAATTTTAAAGCGCATAGAAAAAGACATAAAAGTGAAAGGTGTGTTCTTTCCACCTGTGCGTTGTTCCCGTATTTAATAACTCCGTTTATTATGCTTGATTTACCCAAGTTAAAGTCACGGCAGCGATTGGACAAAAAAATAATTTCAAACACAGTAAGGTTCAGTATCGCTTTTTCTATTTTCTAATACTTTAAGATTTTATTTAGTTCTGTTGGACAGTATAGACATATCAATATCTGACATTTGCAGCATTGTTGGGTGTCTCATTAAAAAGAAATTGAACCCGTGACTTTCCGATGTAAACAACGTAAACTGCCAATTTAAATATGATGTCGTTACATCATAACCTTTAATAAGATCATTTAAGTATCAATATAACGTCAAAATGAAGTTTTGACATTCAGAACCCGTGTGTGCATTTTAATAACACTTTTGAATTTTGAAATATAATTTAAAACGTGCGTATTAACCGTGTTTTAGTCTAGTTTATTCATGATTTGATTTGATTTGAAATGTTGATTTAAAGCAAATTTTATAACGGTCCGTCCATGAGAGAATTTATATTAGCTTGTATTCTTGAATGAGACCTGGACATTTCTTCTACCATGCCTATACCTAACAAAATGTGATTTGTCTAGGTCCAAAAAGGAGAGATTTACCCGACTGCAATTTCCAGTCAGTTTTAGCCAAAGAGTGAATTTGATTGGTTGCCAAAAAGTAGGTCAATCGCTGTGACCAATGAGATCTGTGAGTGCGATTGACCTAGTTTGTCTAGTCCGGGTGTGCAGACGCTTTCCCTTTTCTTTACTTTTCCAAATTTATGTTCAATAACAAAATTGCATATAAAATAAGAAATTTTTTTTGGTAGTTTGTACTGGGTACATCTTGATTCATAAAACGTGTAGAATTAAAACATCCATTCTTTCATACAGAAACCTTTTAAATTTCGGTGAAAAAAGTTTTTTGGATATGTGAATTTAGAGGAAGTTCAGTGTTCGTGAATTAACTATTTTAACATGATTTACGAAACAAATAAGTGTTGCGAATAAAGAAATCGTAGAGTATTGTAACTTCGGTCATCTCTTGTTTGAATATGTGCTTTTTTGGTCCATCATCCTCGTTCGAGGCTTAAAGCGGTTCGACCCTATTTCGGTCATCTCACCTCAGATAATATAATAAACTTTCAAAAATGAAAGGAAACATCTAGATGGCCATACGAAAATTTTAATGGACCATAATTATTATCTAATTTCTTTATTTGGGAGAAACATGTACTGCATCATTTGTTGTTGTTGTTTTTCTTTACTTTTTAATTTATTTCTAATACTTGTACTATACACTGAACACCTCTTATTTCGAAGCAAAGCAGCACACACTATCATTTATATGAAGGTGTCCCTTTCATGCAATACCGCAGTGCGTCAGTCTTTCAAAAGATTTACTTTTACATCTTGTTAATGAAAACATTTTGTATATGAAACGTAGAACTGTCTGCATGATTAGAAGCTTGCATATTGTATATGAACATCAGAAAATAAAACACCTGTATCGTGCTCAACAATTAAGGTATATAACAGACTTTGCCAGAAGATACATGTAGATCTAGTATAACATTTCTCTGAGGTAAATGCAAAAAGAATCATAAGTAGAAAGCCAAATATATATAAGTGTGTCACTGTTTCTAAACTTTCAGGGCCCTCAATCAGCTGTTTTTACCGCCGAATATCGGCTGCTTCCCCCGCCGAAAAAGTATCTTTTTTTTCCCCCTCCAGAGATAAAAATTCCCCCTGAGAAGTCGAAAAAAATGACCAAAAATTGTGTCTGATAACATTCAGTATATATTTAGATTAATATTTATACATTCGATATCCGTTTTAAGCTTTTGAAATATCTAAAATCGCCAAAAAATCGGCAAATATTTCCGAAAATCGGGCATAAGCGGGGTCGTGAAAATACGTGACAAACAAAAATAATTACTTAAAAACTTGTAAAAATGGTATAATTTATCATCCTTGACCTGTTTTAAGCGTTTTAAGATATCCAGAAACCATTTGTTTCATTTAAATTCTCTAAAATCGCCGAAAAAAAAGACCAAATATTCCCGAAAATCGTGAATTAGCGGGGTCGTGAAAATACGTGACAAACCACAATAATTGCATGAAAAGGTATGAGACGCCTAAATACATTTCCATAGACTTACATTATAAGGGTTTCTTCCGGTGCGACTACCCAAAATCTCACCGACTGCTGAAATGAACTTTATTTTGTAGAATCATCCTAGTCCCACATAAAAATAACAAAATTTATATATGTGATCCAATACTTTATGCCAGTAATTTGGAGCTCAATGACACCACCCCCAATTTTGTGGCAGTTTTAGTGGTCACCGACCAAATATGTCAGTATTTTCAAGTACCAAATATTTTGATTATAATTTATGTCCAGATTTTTCTCTTCATATTTCATTTGTGATCTATCATGCAGCGATTATTTCAAACTAATTTTTCTTGTATGCATCCACTTAGTTTCAGCCAATCAGCAATCAAACACATAGTGTAGGTCCGCATGTTCCCTAGACAAAATAACCTGCTTCCGCTTTTCACCGATTTAGGGGTCTCATACCTTTATAAAGACTGAAACGATTGCTTTTGTACGCACTTAGAACTCTTTCAAATACTAAAATAATAATTGCTGAACCAAAGTATAGCTTTGATTAAATCTGCATATCATCACGATGCAGAATATACCTCCATATTGATGACCAGGTCGAGACGATTTCGTGTGCTGCTGCTGAGCTTTACAATAATTTGTCAAATTGCTTCAATATCAGTTGTCATATCTGTAGTCTTTTTCTTTTTCAGAGTCGAAAATGTGAGTGGACAGGGGCAGAGTGTCTATTAAAAATATTGTGTTTATTTGGTTGATACATCATATACTCTTCTTGCAATGGCTGTTATGTTACCCCACCCCTTCCAAAAAAATGAAATTTTGAAGAAATTTTGCCTTATTTATCACAAAATAGTGTTCTAAAAAGCGGATAGTATCAAAATTTACATCAAAACGTACAATAGAGTTAAAGTTGTACATACGCACACCGTACAAACACGATTGTTCAGTAAAAACCCAAATTAAACATCTAGATGGACGTTCAGGGTGCCCAAAATTAAGAGTAATCTGCGTAGTATTTGAATTTCTAACACATGTACCATGAATTGTAAAGAACCGAATGCTTCTTAAGTGCCACTTTTTCATTAAAATATGAATTGTCACGGCTATGCATGGAATTTCAATTGAAATAGACGATAACTGACGCGATGCATCCCTCTGAAGCCAAAAAAACGTATTTTTGTATACCATTTTAGAGTAATATTCGTATTTCTGAGACCGAAATTGCAAATGCGACAAGAAATGATGCATATTTAAAAAAATCGTATTTAATGTAATGAAAAACAACAAATTAGCTGCAAAAACTGAGCAGATTTTCTCAAAAATTGGGTTTTAAGGCATTTTTGTAATTAAAGGGAGGTAATTCAAAATCTATATTGCCCTTCCCTATGCGTTCCGGGACTTTTGTCGCATTTTGTGATAGAATTACGTCGATTTTTGTGAAATTACAATGCTAGCACTGTTTTCACGCAATTTCATGGCGACTAGATCTATATAACACATTTTAATTACAACAGTATACTTGTTTGATATGTTTTCAGCTCTAGAATCATAAGGTGACGAAAATCATTTACTAGAACACTAGCCATTTAGGTGATATTTACCCGTCTAGTGATTTTGAGATTCAGTCAGAGGTCTAAAAACACAATTTCATCAATAAAATCACAGTACGTACTAAAATCCGAGCATAAACAGCTCGGGAATATACTTTGTAAATTATCTTTGTGAATTATATACCACATTTCACACTTCTATTGACAACATGTTATCTGCCCTTGCACATTTCTTTTTCAGCATTTTCTCCACTGCTGGTCCCGTATGTTGAAACTTTGTAACCATACCTGCATTCTAGACAAAAAAATCTTCTAGTAATAAATTCAGATTTGCGCTAACATCTCTACACTCCGTATTTATGTGTGCACAACAAAATCATACAGTTATAATCCCCTAAATCTGACTGAGGGGTACATTTTGAACCTTTTATTTCATAAAAAATATCAGAAAAGCTGTTTGTTTCCTTCAAGACCTCCATTCAATGTATCTGTTACCAAATTAGCTATTTTGAATACAAAACAATGTCTAAAATGAACTCGGGGACACACAGAAACATCGTTCTCTGTGCTATATTTAGGTATGGACGCCTAAATACATTTCCATAGACTTACATTATAAGGGTTTCTTCCGGTGCGACTACCCAAAATCTCACCGACTGCTGAAATGAACTTTTTTTGTAGAATCATCCTAGTCCCACATAAAAATAACAAAATTTATATATGTGATCCAATACTTTATGCCAGTAATTTGGAGCTCAATGACACCACCCCCAATTTTGTGGCATTTTAGTGGTCACCGACCAAATATGTCAGTATTTTCAAGTACCAAATATTTTGATTATAATTTATGTCCAGATTTTTCTCTTCATATTTCATTTGTGATCTATCATGCAGCGATTATTTCAAACTAATTTTTCTTGTATGCATCCACTTAGTTTCAGCCAATGCAATCAAACACTAGTGTAGGTCCGCATGTTCCTAGACAAAATAACCTGCTTCCCTTTTACCAGGTTAACCTAAACATTTACAAATGTTACAGTTTATCATCCTTGAGCTGTTTACCAAATTCAAGAATTGAAGAGGGGTAGTTGTAGGTGGGGGGGGATACTTGTTTAGTTTAATCTATAAATTATTTCACAAAAATATCTGTGGGGATAAGACTCGAGCACATCTCTTTAACATTTTGCCAGTAGTATTTAATCACTGCAACAGCGGGAGCACTCAAGTGAAAGTTTATTAATAAATTTCCCAATTTGAATGAGAATATGCGTAAAATATTTGGACGACACCGCGCATAAAATTTCCCAATTTGAGAAGGCCTGGGCCCTTTTCCAATTTTCGGGAAAAAAAGCCCTGCATTTCCGTTTTTGTTTTTCAATGTCAATAATTGCACTTCTTTGTTGAAACTCAGATATAGCTTTAACGAAAATTTTATATGTTCCTTTTTCTTATTATAATAGATAATTAATTAAAGGCAAATACCCCCTTTTGGCAAAATCGACGCGAAAATTCCCCCACCTGAGGGCTGCGGACCCCTTCCCCCAAAGTAGAGTGAGGGCCCTGACTTTGTGCACGAAAATTAGCCACATATGTGATACGATCTCATATGCGGGAATAATCATACTTAAATTGTATGGTACTACTAAAACTGTGTTGGACCGATCAAGACATTCGCCCAGACTTTGACAATGATTTTGACGGTGTTCTTTGATTGGTTTTAATACTCTAGAGCAGGTATTGATAAAGTATCAATAAAGGAGACAGTTTCAAACACTTTTAATACCGTACGACTTTCAGCAAGCACGAACGCATAATATGCATGTTGAAGTTCACATAGTTGTTAGATATAATAATAAACTGTAGAAATTCAAATTTGTTTCATAAATTAAAATTATTACAGCCTGCTTCGTAAAAACTATACAAGATTAAACCTTTAGTATGTCAGGAACACCTGCAACCTATAATAAGCGCTACCGGCACTGGTTACAATGATGTACAAATAGGCCTCAAGTATCCGTGAGGGAACATAAGAGATTACTTTGATTTGCTCTATAGCGTGTTCAATGGATTAGTCAGGTGCGTGAAGGACTCGGCACAGGTGTTTCAAAATGATATAATTGTCCTACGAAATTTTGTTACTCGGGTGTAGGTAACGTCGTAAAATTATGACAGTATAAAACCTTAGTGTATAGGTAGACACCCGGCATTCCCAGCTTGTTATCTTTCAAATCGTTTCACGGCAATTTCAAGTAGGTGCGAACATTTTCTCACGTATAATATACAACTTACAGATGATACAGACTTCTATATAACCAGGCTTATGAATGTAAATAAGTACTAGATTTTTATACACTTTTTCAGACACCATTACACTGCACTTTTAGTAAATGACTCCACGGGACTTTTTATGCATCGTCTTTAAACCCGAAACGAAAACAAATGTCACTCTCTCGATGTTAAAGGCACCATGATTTGTGAAATGTGTGAAGTATTTTTTTTATTTATAATCAGTCATTCCCAAGCTTTAGCATAACTATGTGAAAATCTTCGACCAAATTTATATACTGGAAGAATGATGACGCCATGGAATCATTAGCGATTCTTAAACTTGCTTATGTACATGCCTAAATAACACACATTACGAAACCTTTTGTAATTTTTTTACTCAATTTTTACGCCTCAAAGCAATTCATTACTTTTTTGTCTTATAAGCACATTTTAAGATTAATATAAATAATGTTGATTTTTGTATGGAAGAGTGGAAGGTATACCGTTAAATCCTGCAACCAAACCTCAGACATCGCTACAATACATGCGATATTCTTAAGAATAGTGGTAACAAAATCAAGCTTTATGTACATTAAATTTCGAAAAATCGCCAAGTTCGAATAATTTTGATCAGCAGACTAAACTTTTACCAATTTGGTTTCAGAATAAAGTTGAAGAAACTTTTATCCAAAAGTTGTCACATTAATTTGTTTCTAAATAAATACGCCTTGTCAGATGTTTCACACCAAAAAGACTTTATAAGTACAAATTAACATTGTTGCATTTGAAATAGCTGCCGGTATTTTATTTACTTATGATAAGACGGTTCTAATTGATTAGGCTTAAAAATAACAGTTTCGTTAAAATAAATTGTCCCACACTTAATCCCTCTTGTGCACATGGCTTTATAGATGATAACGATGTATTGATACCAGAAGTCGCCAGCTCAAAATCAAAGCAACCTAAGACACGTTAGTTACTGATGGATTGTCCCCACCCACAGGAAATAAACAACTCAATAGTTGTTACTAGGCATTTGGAATGCAGTGAAGCACGCGCGTGCATGCCATCTGTGAATCTACAACAAAACATGCAAAACATGCGACGTGAAATAAGCAGACGTTCTACACTTAATCTCAGCTATCTCTTACAGGAATCTGGGTAATGTGCTAACACTCGTCAGACATGCGCACTGCGTGTCTTATAAATGAAATTATATTAACTGAAACGCAGATGACTTTTGCGGTTCCTAAAATAAACGTTTTATCTTTATTATCAATAGCGAGAAATTAGAGGGTTCAAACTCCTATACTAGTGCTCGATACTGCTAGGATAGTACATACATTCGAACTGTTCGAATATGAATCATTGAAGAGTTAAAATTTTAATAAGAGAAAGTACAGACGGGTACTCTTATGTCATTTCTACAAATAAAAACAACAAAACACAGACGAATAAAGTTTAGGTGGTACGAAGACCCACCAGATTGAGCTCCATAATGTCGGGGCAACCACACTGTTGGGGCAACCACATCGTCGTCGATCTGTATCATACAGCTGATCATTTCATGTTATAGCGCTTCAGTTAAAAAAATATACAAGTTATATATGACTTTGCTCTAACATGCAGTATGTTACAATACGGTAAGGTGCAAAGGAAATATTTTCCCATGAGTTTGTGTCTTGTGTGGTGAAGTGTCTACTGAAGTTTATTACAATTAGTGTGTTTTGCACGTGCATGTGTCACTTGTGTTTGTATACGTAGATTTAGCTGTGTCATGATTACACATACTTCTATATTTTATTTGTTTAATTCTCAACAAGTGGTTTACTGTTCTTCCGTATTTTATATTGTTTTGTTATTGCAGTGCACATAGATTTTGTTTAACGTTCTATTCGTCCTCATGAGAGGTTGTATTACAGATTTAGTCACCGACAGTTGCTCTCCAGCGTTTACATTTCACTTTAACAACCACACGTTAAATACCCTTTTCACTTTTTATTTCAATGTATCACCACGATACAAAAGCCACTATACCTAGGTATATATTTTCTATAAATTTGACACAGCCTAAAAACGATTTCGTTTTATCATATGTTATATGTACAATAAAATATCAATGAATACGCAGATCGAACCTTTTCGCTAACATTTGGAAATGTATGTGAAGCCCGCGGATATTTAAACAGTACATACATAACCATAAAGCCTTCAGGTCGAACAGTTACATATGTAATACATGGGACTCTGCCCAACATCGAAGAAATTGTGTCAACAATAACATATACATTGATGTTCATCACACACAGTCTTGCATTGTAAAATACATTATACTTTGCTTATTTATAATTAGCAAAAAATATATATATATGCAAAAACAACTGATCACATAAGATGTCAAATTATTCAACTTCCAATAAAGACTGCAAAACTTACTTCAGTAACCTGACAAATAAGTCCTTTCCTTTTGAGCTTTTAATGACTTACTTACTTTGATTGTGTGCGATATTACAGTCCTAGCATTTTAGTCTGACATTAAGTGCACGCATATGTCATGATAGCTGCCTTAAATAGATGGAAAAGTTAATTATTGTTAATTATTTAATTAAAAGAAAATTATTTAAGTACGGAAGCTGTCATGAGGTAAACGTTGAATTCAAATAAAGTCTTTTGTTGTTCGTTTTTGCAGCGGATGTCTTTTCTACGCATTTTTGTGCACATGTGCTTTTCTTCAGCAGAAAGATCCGACATAAATGTAACTGTCGAGAAATCACATATACGACATATCCACCATTTTTTAACATTATCTGATACATGAATACTTGACAAAAAGATACGCCAGAGGGTAGTAGTAGGCCTTTATTTGTTACTTACCTTACAAACAGCAAGAAAAAAATACTTTGAAGACAGTAACTTTGATAGCAACACATTGCAAAACGAGGCAAAGCTTTAAACAACAAATGACAAAATGCGCCAGACCGTCAAAGATTCATGGCGTCTCCAATACACCTGTCACAGTATATTTACACTCCTTTAACTACATTTATAGACAAATTGTACATGCACACGCACCATACTACCATGAACATTCTAATATTACGTCATGAATGTCTAAAGAAAATTTACCTGCGCATTTTCCCTTCCATTTAATGATGACATTCTTGCCTTCGCACCTTCTGGCCCGCTTTACTTCACATTTGGAGAGATATGAGACACCGTCAGAGCCGCACATTATTCTAGGTTTCCGACTTTTACACTTGACCTTACATTCGCTGTCACGTAACGCCCGAAATAAAACCTAAAAATGGAAACATTATATTTCAATGGTCTCCTATATCTCCATCAGCATTAACTACTAATCTGCGTGATTAAATGCGTGTTATGGTGGCTGAATTCTGCCAAATCTTGTTTTCGTGTTTTCGCACCGAGCACACGTTGTCTTTGTCCCGAATACAGATCACCAGTATTTGATACTGAACACATGAAAACGCAACAAGGCTGTGTCGCCAAAAAACAAAAAAACAAAAACAAAAACGAACAAACGAAGATTCGACAAATCAATAGCAATTTTACCTATCGTGTCTTCGATTCCAACACACCACCACGCAATATGTCGAACAATTGTTAATTCCGAAGAGACACACAAATTGCAAGTTTGTCGAAATTTCGTTACGTCGTGTGTTCGGGACGAAGACATTAACACCCTAGCATGACACTGACTTTAGAAGATACAGTGTGAAAGCAACAACACACAATGATTCTTCTCCTCTCACAAATAAAACAATAGATACAATCACAGATAGAAAACTTTATAGGTACATGTACATGTATGTATCACACATTTCGTATGTGGTATTCAATACCACGAGCTTATGTGAGACGGAAATACCTCGGACAGGTGCGAGACAAATGCGTGCCCCGTCCCATCCAAATGATTATGCGCATGAAATAGGATTTTAAAAGAAATGAAGTGAAAAGTCTAAAACCGAATCATTTTTTATATTTAACATCTTCTAGATGCGATAGTCTACCTAGAGAATCGTTCTTCTCTGTTCAGTTCGAACAAAGTATTGCCAAACTTCAGTTTTTCATGAAAAAATGATAATTTGCCTCAGATATTTTGCTAATCATATACAAGTTCAAAAAGAAACAAAACGAGCATGTTCGCACTGAACTCGTAGCAACGCTCTTAAAATTGGATTTGCTGTTGCTGAGCAAACAGGCGGATGTACATGGTGATTAAAAGAACACCTTGTAGCTTATTTAGGAGGGAACCGACTTACCCCAGATGTAACAGGCCTCTTTATGTTGTTACTTTATTCCCTCATATCCAGCTTTATTTTTTAAAGCTATTATCTGTCAGGTTATGTTTTATTACACATTAAAATTAATATTATGTTAAATATTAGACAGAATATTGCAAATGAAGAGAGCGTATCTTCTTCTTTGAAGCAACAAAATTGGCTTATAATCAAAGGATGCGCACCTGTTGAATTAGTTAGTCGATACAGTGTGAGGAAATTTACCATATTTCAATTATGCGCTAACAGAACATCGTAAAGTTAATTGTGCATAAGATGTTTAGTGTTTGATAGGCTGATAGTGACTGTTAAAACCACACTCTGCCATCTGTTCAACGTAAACTTTGCACGCAGTGATTATGATAGATATTGGACACGGTCGATTAAAACCAATTAGGCGTCAATTAAAGTCGAATGCATGATAAATAAATCATATAGCAAGTGTCTGGTTTATGAATGTTTGCTTCTGAGGTTTTACCAAAAAATGTCACAAAAAGTGAAATTTCTCGGCTGCCAAGCCTTAATATTGTTGCCAGAGCTGTTTAACATCAGATACCAGCCAGCAAGAGTATTGAATGACTTCTCTTCTACTAAATTTTGACTTTCGGCCAAAATTGGAAACTTACGACCGGTGTACACGATCAAAGATGTTTGACAACGTTTCTGTATACACGGTACAAGTTTTATGATGACCCAATAAAGGTGTTTTTGAAAAATTGCAGGAGGAAATGGGTATATTGCAATGCATTGAATTTTGTGTTTTGTTTCTTGGCATGACTTAAAGGAGATTACATTGCAGACATAAAAGAAAGTCAATTCCTTTTTTATAAAACTGACCAATAAAGATACTCTTTTTAAGATACAAAATATTTAAGAATGAACAACTTAAAACTTGTATCATGCCATTTAGTAAAGAATGGGGACAATGTTCAAATTCTTTGATGGATTTTGGCAGTCATTCTACAGTATAAAAACTTTGATACTTCTCAGTATTTGACATTACTTTTTAAAACGTAGCTGAATGAGATCTTAGTGGCATATTTAAGAATACTTTGTATATGCTTGCAATAGTTTGTTATGAGCAACGCAGACTTTTCTTATTTAATCAACCTCTTGCCGATATGTCATCATTTTGATCTCTTTCCTGAAAAATCTATTTTAGCAATGTAAAGATTGCAACATGCTTTTCTTCCCCGTGTTTACAATTTATGATTTTTTTATCTAAAAGTTTTGTAGGGTCATAAAAATTTTTGACCGTGTAAGCAGAAAGTTCTTGAAAGGCCCAATACTACATGTAAGCCCCTGAATGGCATAATTTTTCATGATGTCTTTTCATGTTGTATCTAATAATTGGTTGAAACATGTTATATAATTAAGACTTTAGCAAGAATGAAGTGCCACTTTATCAAGACTGCAGATAATTATATAAACGTTTAACATTTTTTTGACTGTTTTCGGCAAAACAGCAAAAAGACCACCCAAGTCTTTTGAAGGTTCTATATACCTTTGTAAATTATTTTACAATGGTCGCTAGAAATTTGAGAAAACATTGCTTGCCAATGATATGTTTTTATGACATATTTTCAGATATGTGTTGACTTTTGAGAAATTCGACATGTCTTTGTCTTTAATATTTTATCTTTAAAAATGTGAAATGGCTATTAGCCGATTAAAATAGACATCAAAAACTTAGATAAAGTTCATTTACTATGTAAATATAAACACATTTATAAGTATTGCAATTCCTTTCTTTGAATATATGTTAATTTCCCAACACCTTAAATTCAACCATAAAATACGTTTGCATGGTTACTGTTACCTTGGACTCGGTAAAAGCTTGTAATTTTTCAATAATTTACGTCTCAGTTAGTTCGTTTCGGATAATATATGTATGTGTTTAGCTTTTACTACATATATGTTATTGTTATTTTATGTTTCAAGTATTATATTCAGTACGGCTCTAGAAACCGCAAGCTCTTCATATATAGCTTTAGAAACCGCAATCTCATCATAGCTCTGTGGCAGACGAATTGCTTGTAAGCATAACATAAGAAGATCTTACATGATGTTAACATCGTCACACGTTCTTCAGTAGCACACCTGTTGAGTGTCGGACCTCCTTATCGTCAGTGAAGGGCTTGCTTCAAGCACCCTTACAGCACAAATGTACTAGAGATTTAAGATCTTTTATTTTGTCATGACGGAGGTGTGAAAAGTTCGTTTTTCATTCCTAGAGCACCGGTCTACATTGTCATGTAACACCTGTTAGTATTTACACTCGAGTAAAGTAAATAAGGTTCGAGTGTATCTATATTGTAACTAAATCATTCTTTTTATTGAACCTTAGTTCTATAAACGTTTGAGTTCGAGTGGGGGAATTAAAGACTACTGTATTTGGCTTTCTGTAGAAATCAAATATAATAAAACAAAAACATAATGTAAATGGAAGTTAAATACGAACCAAAATTGTTCCTGTTATAGTATATAAATTCATATAAATGATAAATGATAACTTTTAACGGTCAAAACTAAAATCATCGAAGATGCACATTTGAAAAAAACTGAATGGATTTCAGTGCCGTTCCTCATCTATAAGGTATCCGGGTTGTTGAAAAAAGCCGCTCTCAGTACAGAAAAGAAAAAGAAGCATATAAAATATGCGTTATTTGCAGTGTCGGGTTGTTTCCTTGAAGAGTTCTTTAATCATCACGTGATTGTAAGTAGCGTTCCTTATGATATTTCTTACTACATATAAGTTATACATTTCCCGATACTGAATTATTTTTTGTTTTTGTCCATTCCACTGTTATGTTAGTGTTAATTTTGCCGAATTTCCCTTTACATCAAAGGTCTTTCGTTTTCACATTATAAGAAATCGGGATATTCTCAAATATCAACAAGCAACGCCTCTCAAATTACCACCACCACGTGAAATCCGTTCAGAGAAAGTAGCAGACAGAGTATTCAGTGTAGGCAAAAAAGATAGCCGTTATCAAGCTGTGTAATAATATCATGTTTTGCAAAATTTATCGTCTTTTTGAATGGAATCCAAATAAATTTGTTGCCGGAACTGTAGTCTGCGACATTTTATAATTCATTTAGTTAAAAGACCGTATCTGGAGTGTCTAATGAAGTTTTCAGCGCGGGTGATATGAACAAATTACTAATCTATACCCGCTGCATCATCAACATCTATACATTATAATTCATAAATGCATTTATAATCCTGCCTGATTGATTTCACCTGTTAACAGTGGAGGATGTAATCTACTTGTGAAAAGAAAATTGCACAAGACACATTTTCGCTGCATGAGATTTATAAAGGAAAAAAATGCTGTTTTTTAGTTAATAAATCATGTACAGCGATCTTCATATGGTGAAGATAATGTTATTTTTGTAAAGAATTTTAGGTATGCATACCGTTCAACTAAAAGATAAAAAAACACACTTTAATTTTGCACAATATCATGCACTGAACCATATTTCAATGTCTTTCTTCACACATTTAAATTGGGCGGTAAATTAAATCAAGTAAAAACGTATCTTTTCCACTCATTACTATCGTAGCGTCATCGTTACCTTGCAAAACGCCTATCTAATTTACAATAAATCTTAAATATTTAAATGATTATATTTGATATCAAAGCTATTATCTTTTTATGGGTATTTAACAATTGTTTATTTACATTAATTATAAAGGATGATAGTTGTTACACATTAATATGACTTAATAAACACCATTTGTAGTCAGGAGAGGACTTTCTACGCCTTTTTCATACATATGTTTAACGTTATTAAGCATTCATCTTTGGCCTGTAACGTCTGCTTTGTGTCAATCTTTTTTGCTGTTCTCAGAAAGTACTGACTCTTGTGACAGAACAGAAGGATAGGGGCAACCTGAATGTTTAAATAATATTTCTGGAAATTCTTTTATTTTTATCATTCATCTCATCAGAATTAGACCGTTTAAAGTCTTAAGTATAGAGTATTTAAGACTTGAGTAATATCAACATGTATCGGTATGGACCTGTATTGCGTATATAGGTCCGTGACTCTAGATACCGGAGAAAGCGGGGAGGGAGATGTCTGAAAATCACGTCGTGGGATGGGGATGAAGAATAGACAACGGAATGGTGAAATCTTTAAGAGAAGTCTCGCGCAGCTAGTTCTTGAAATTGAAGTGACAAGAAGAGGCGATATTACTTGCTGATTTTTTAGTCTGGCCAAGAAAACCACACGTGACATTGTATACTGCTTGTTTAAAAATGGTCAAGGTGATGTTGCATACGGCTTGTTTATTTCTGGCAAAGAAAATCATATGCAATATTGTAAATTGTTTATCTTAGACTAAGAAAATCATATATCATAAGTTGCATATTGCTTGTTTATCTCCAGTTAAGAAAACCATATGTGATATTGCAAACCGCTTGTTTATATCTGGCCAAGAAAGTCACATATGATATTGCATATCGTTTGCTTTTATGTTGTCATGAAAACCATACGTAAAATTAAAGATTGTTTGTTTATAGTGGCTAGAAAAATCATATGTAATACCATACACTGCATGCTTATATCTTGCAAAGAAAACCATATGTGATATTGTACATTGTTTATATATCGCTAAGAAAACCATATGTGATATTGTACATTGTTTATATCTTGCCAAGAAAACCATATAATTATTATAATTGAAAACTATTTGTTAATCGACCAAGAAAACCATAATTATGTGATAGTGTATATTATTTGCTTATATATGACCAATAAAACCATATGTAAAAGTGTGCACTGCTCCTTTATATATGGTCAAGAAAACCATATGTAATATTGTATATTGTTTGCTTATTTCTAGTTAAGAAAACCATAATGTGATATTGTACATTGTTTGCTTATATCTAGTTAAGAAAAATATATGTGATATTTCACACTGCTTGTTTATATGTGGCGAAGAAATAAAGCTCTTACTTATCTCTGGCAATGAAAATCATAATCAATACTGTATATTGCTTGTTTATGTACGACCAAGACAATCATGTGTGATTTTGTATATGTTTTACATATATCTGGCTAAGAAAGTCATATGCTATTCTGTAAATGCTTGTTTATACAGGGCCGAGAAAGCCGTATTCGATTGTTTCAGTGTATGTTATTACTGGTTGTCAGGGGACGAGCTTTTAAAACGTTTACAGTAAACGTAAACGGAACACGATGATATTGCTATATCTTTATATATCATCATTTTTTGCAGAGGCAAAAAGTACACTTGTATATTCCTTTGTATGTTGTAGTTGTCCGTTCCTGTTGTGTATAATGACGGAAATTATGTTTGCACTTTTTGAAAGACATACATTTTCATTTAAGCATTAATAATATATTATGATATATGTGTTTCAATACTGATTCAAATAAAAAACTGCACTTTATCTACTAAACGGTTGTGTCAAAAGTTAAAGAAGTAGTTTGGATATTTTGTATATACACCTGACACGTGGCTGTTCTATCTTTTGTTTACATTCTGCATGCTGTGCCAAAACTTAGTTATTTTGACAACACTGACATGTCAAGACTGACGATATCAAATTAAACTAAAACAGTCAGGAGGTGCATGATACGGCTCGACTCTCACCAAGCACATGCTTACACTATAGGCCTCTTGGCATGCATGTACCAAAACAAGATGCAGTCAATTTGCTCGCCTATGGTGTCAAACAATATACCATATTAGTGACGTTGAAATGTCAATTGTATCGTGATCTCAATTGAAGATCACCTTTTCTTATCACCTGGACATATAGTGAATGGTAATTAAAGCAATTAAGATGTAAATTAAGTGTTCTATCTGGTATAATGATACTGGCCAGGTGTGTAGTAACCCAAGACGGTAACGTTTGGGTAGAATACAAGCAATGTCATCGATACATCAACTTATCAAGGCTAAATCTGCACCACGAACAAAACCCGCGCGAACTTTTATCTCAAGTGATGAAATGTTCATTAACAAAAACAATCGTTTTGAAAAGATTTAACTGTGATTACACTCTATCGATTGATCAATAAAATGCCAATTTACTGATTTGATCTGACAGTCAATCATTGTAAATATTGGCATCCATAGACAAATAATCGTTTGATAGGCATGTCCTTTAATCCACAAATGTTTAGTCAGGGATAATGTCACTTTGTGTAAATATTATTTTTGATTTTCAGGTTTCGGACAAGCAGGTGGCTTTCTTGAAAGCTATGGCATTTTTGTCCTTACTTAGTGTATTCTTAAACCCTCTTTACATTTCCTTATGAAATAAAAACGAACAAAAAGCAATAGCAAATCTTCTACGAGAGAACGAATTAGAATGTTTAAAGTTCCGACCGAAATCTGACTCTCAAAGACCCCCTCCATGTCTTCTGAAATGAGTACCAGAGTATATGCCGTCTTCTCGCACCGTCACGTACTTTGTTAATTTACATGCGGTTTATATAAGAAAATGTATAAGTTAATTCTACAGGTTAATAAATTTTGTAAAACACACCACAAAATATATTACTCCATACTCTAGAAGAATTGTACCATTAACATATTACGACGGGTGGGAAATTATAAAATATATAATATATAGATATTGTATTTGTGTTCATCAACTGTTAAAGAGGAGGACCAGTAAATCGTTTCGGTAAAGTGTAAAACTGACCAAAATAGTGTAAATGGGTCATTATCGTACAAACAAACAACTGTTAATGTCTACTCATATAGGGCCTTTATTTCAATTTATCTAATAAATGTCCTAATGTTCTTATTCAGGAGGCAACAGTTTTGGTTACCATAGATTTCGGTCATATACTACCTAGAACATGCAGTGTTAAATACATTCTATAAGATACATAACCTTATATTTCGTCTGATTTTACAAGCAACACGTGCATTCAATTTGTTTCTGCCTGCTGTCCACAGCGACCAGTTGCCGTTTGTTCAACGATCAATCAAAGTTACACGTCAGTTATTTCATTACACTATCTTCAACAAGCGACAGGTATTTTCACCTTGGTTGAAGATGAGGACAATTTCAGTAATCATTTAGACAGTAAAAGGCTTGTACGCAATTCACCCAACAACAATTTATGTAATGATATTTTCCACACAATGTCACACTGTACTGTCAAAGTAGGTTTGTTTTCCTCTCTGCTCACATCAAACACGCATGCGTGGAAATACTGTTGCTTCCTAGGTTTTACTTGTACTAAAATTCCGAATTAAAAGAAAATTTATATGACGCAAGTATTGTAGATAGACTGGTTTTAAACTGCAGAACCATATGACCCCGTATAGTTCATTTTCTCTTCAAATTTCTAATTTGATTCAGTTCAAAAAACAAGAAAGTAGGGGGCGGGCGGTGGGGAGTGTTGCGCCTTTTCTAAGGGCCAATGTTTACTGTTGCAGATGATGCTGAAATAGCTTGTTTGTGTTTTAGGCACAAAGACTACACTATACGATGTATATTATACATAATATTACATTATTATGTTGTCATATGTAGTCAGTGACAGAAATTATCTCTACTGTCTTCTGATATCTAACTATGATTTCTATCCAGTGACCAGACCAAGGAACAGATGTACCTTTCTACTTTGATTTCTGTAATGACACTGAAAAAAGTGACGTCAATATCAAACAATTTGTCGTATAGCATAAACGTTGTCACGCGACATAGTCAAATAAACATGGACGCAAATCGTTTTTCTCTTGACAACAGCAGAGGCTCGGCATAAATTTTTGTGTGACATATCTCTCACACAGAGAATATAAATCAGGTGTTAGTCATGAAAGATTTCGGAAGAAAAAACGCCAAAAAAAACCTGCAGACCTTGCCGATGACTCAGAAGTACGACGAGTGCATATACTAGTATATAACAATGATTAATCTGTTGCCACACCGCGATAACGATGCTGGGGGTAATTAACTATTTAGCATAATTAGATTCGTTCGCAATGTACTTAAAAAAAACCCAGATGTACAGATGAGTATGTCTTCAATTTTAGTTAAATGTCTTAAACATTTAAATGAATTAGATGAATACCTCCGTAGTCAGTTTGTCAAATTAAACGACTACAGTTGACAGATATATGAGAAATATAATAATAACTAGATAGAGTATTCGCAAATCATTCACCAGAATTACCGATTTAGAAAAAAAATCACTGTTTCTTGACTAAACTTGCATAGAGCTTGACAGAAAAAAAGAAATTTGCCTTGCAATACCGGTATTTTTGATTTCATTGAAAACAATATAATATATAAGATTAATATGAGTTCTTGCTTCAATGGTCATTTACAATAGTAAATTATCTTCTATTTCTTACGTTAATTATTCATACGTTAATTATACAATTTTGAAAACATATTATTCTTAAAAGTAGTACTGTGTCGGTAATGATATCAATGTATTACTCCTGAGCTTGGGCACGTGCATTTATGTTACATGAGGTAACGTCTGACAAAAACTGGCAGCAACAAGTCTAAAATGTAATAAGCAAAAGCTTCCAAATGTCAAACTGCCTGTCATCTTGCAATATCACTGTGTGTTTGTGGGCATTATACACTCGTTTTCCCCTCTGACAAAGTAAGAAGGGCTTAGCCATAATGGCGTTTCGAAAGAAGAAAAATATTTTACTTAAAATCAAAATTTACATAACATGTTTCAATTATCAGTTAAAATATAAGCCATAGAACCATACTAACCGCGTCAAGAAAGCATGAGAAACTTATCTCCTCGTACAAATTAAAAGAGATCGAAAGTATCAGTATATTCAATAATACCTGAGACAAAGAGGTTTTGGAAAGATCATTTAATGAACTGAAGTTATCATATAAAAAGTTAGCAATGAGGTAGTATAGTTTAGACACCCAAGGAAATAATAATTCCTTTAAAACTCATCTCAGGCGCAAGTAGAGGTCTGTACCTCACACCGTGCAAAACTGTCAAAAAAGAACTTAATTTTGAACTAATTCAATCGTTATAGTACAAACGAATGCCGAGATGTTGCTGGTTTCTGTGGTGTTGAAGTACTGTTGAGAATAAAGTACAATAGAATGGCAGACTTAGTGCAAAACAATATGGTTACAATCATTGACAATATAAAGTAGTCATAGAAATATATAGTTAGCAAGTGCTACGTCAGTTACCTATAGAACAATCATGAAAAGACGCGATAAGCTCTTGCTTGTTATATCAACAGAAAACAATTTCTGCCACTTTACACAGTTTAGTTTTCTTTGCAATACCAGCCTTTATATTATAATAAAACAATTCTGTTCGGCAAAATGTGTTTTCTATTTATTTTCTAACGAAAAAAGGACCATGCATCTTTTGCCAATGTTTTAAACAGTAACTTACTATCAAAGATAAGAGATCAATCAATCATATAAAACATTGGAAGAAACTGAACAGTAATGTATTTATTGTTCCATAAAGATAGGTAAAATTCTTTTTTTTTCTGAATGAACACACGTTTCAAGAATACTTATGCCAAATGTATAGTTACATATCTAAATCGTTATGAATATTACTGCTTAGCATAATATCTGTCTTAGACAGGCTAACAAAAAATCGTCCACACATCGTTGCGAAATAACAGGTCATTCTAAAAAAATTTAACATTATTGTTTTATCATAGTAGAAAACTAGAACTTCTATAGGCACAACCCATAGAACGCAGATCTGCTATACTCCTGAAAGTAGATGCCAATGGTTGTAAAAAAAGAGAACATTTAACATCTAGGGATGAACAAACTAGGTGAAAGGTAATTTGCTATTTCATAATTTTAAGGTAAAAAACATGAGAATCGGTACCGTCCCGAATTCTTAAAATCATATCACTTTACGGAAACCTTATTCCGAAACTTACCGGATATTACCGAGTGGATATAATTGTCCTGGGTACACACGTCAATGAAATAATTAACTTTTCCTTAAAAATTTTCAAAATAACTACGGTTAACTTAATTAAAATTTCAAATTTTCTCCAAAATGGCAAAACTGCTGTAGATAATGTTACCCTGCTTTGCAATTTATATTCATGCATCAATTATCTTGTCTTGGTGCAAGAAAGATAGAGTGGTGTGAAATGAGACACTTATGGTGAAGATATAATATTTCAAGGTTCTATCGTTAAATAAATCATCCTGTATAACACAGGACCATTTCGTGTTTCATATTCAGAGTAAATTATGAAGACATTGGATTTGTTCGGGATACAGTATCTCTCGGCTCAATCTTCTCTCTGTATAGCCGTTAAGACATTGTGAAAACTATTCCCCATACATTAATACATTTTTCAGTCACATTTACGGAAATTTATAACATGTGTGGCCCTTTACTATAAATGATTTTACAAACGAAATCTATGAGATTGTATATTGTGGTACAGCTCAGGTAGCGCGTGTGTTATTGTGGAGCATCCTATACGAAATTGCTTTTATTTCGTTTTTTAAAATAACATACATGTATAACTAAATGTCTTCGAACGTACGATCAAGTACAAAATAAGGAGCATGCTCATTGGCTTAAATAAAACATTTAATCTTTCGCTTCAAAACAGATGAAAGTCGAACATTTCCGTGTTAGAAGTATTTTATAATAAATCAAAGGCCTACGATAATAATGTTTCAGTATAATGCATTAAAACTGCTTATTTTTTGTATTTTTCGTGTGGGTAGATGTACATGTTTAGTGCTTATGAGGCAGACGCAAATATTTTTGTGGTTTTTGTTACGGGCTAAAAATATAAATAGGATAAATTTTATACTAACTTATTAATACTCAACTGCGAAACAAGTTCTCAACTTAGACTAATCTTCGAAGATGTATATTATTATTATCATCATCATCATTATCATTATTATTATCATCATCATCATTATCATTATTATTATCATCATCATTATTATCATTATCATTTTTAACATTATCATTTTTAACATTATCATTATTATCATTATCATTATTATCATTATTATTATTATTGTTATTATTATTATTGTCATTGTAATTATTATTATTATTATTATTATTATTATTTAAGTTTATCTAAACACCCTTCTCCTAAATATTGTTAAGTGACTCGTGTATATCAAATTATAATTTATGGTATGGGTCAAAATAGGGAAGGTAGGGTTACGAGAACCGAAGTTTATTTTGTTTTTGCCTAACCCAGTGATTTTTTTTTGTCAAGAATCAAAGCAAATCATCAAATGTTATAAATGAAGAAAAAATAAAAACAATAAGTTTCCAATTCCTAAATGGTATGGGTGGAGCACATTTTCAGCAGGTGTTTTCTGAAATGAAAAACTCGTTTTGTCTATTAATTGACAAAAAAATCGACTGTGCTTTAAAACAATACTGAAACATAACACCGCCCAAAAATAAAGAAAACAATATATAACTGCAAACATACATCTTTAATGATCTAAACAGACTAATTCATACACGGAAACCTGAAATGCGCGTTTAATTCATTGGAAAAATATTCAATCTACCATTATGAGAATATTTTTTTTTACCATGGATTTGTTCATTAGTGCTGAATGTTTAGTAAGTTTCGAATAATTTTATCTTAGCCAAAAAGCTGAAACATGGTAATTAACCTTTTAAGTTAAATAATAGAAGCAACGAAAACACTTTACTTAATATTTTCACATCCGTTGTTGTAGGAGTTAACCGCTTTTTGGTCTTTTTTTCAGGTGAGTAGTTTACCTAACCGTCGTTCCTGGGAATTACCAGGTCTAGATCCCTATCCCCTGTAAGAAACTGCAAACTTTCTCACGATAGCAGGGCTCGAACTCATGATCCTCAATCTATGAGAGGTTACAGTGACTCTAACCACTCGACCACAGAGTTTTGGACATTTTCATAACATTATTATTTCCACCATGTATTGGAATAGTATAATAGTTAACTTTTAGTTTATACGAGTTAAATGTATGAAGTCGCTTGATAGATGACCTTTTTACTCTCAGAAAGTTGTACTAGTATAAATTCCTACTGTGCTTTAGTCAAATATTTTAGCCGCATGAAAGTTGCAACTTGAAGGTGACATATTTAGAAAGTTAAGGACTTAAAAGTGTTTGATTTAATTCGCTAGTTTAGATGAAGTTTCGACGTTAGTAAGTTATACTAGTACATACCCATACACAGCTTCACTCTGTCAAAATAGTTTAGTCCATTGACAGTTACGTGGACAATAAAAGCCAGGGAAGACATGTCAGAGACAAATAAAAAAATAAATAGATGTGTTTGGCCTTAAAAACTAAATTAAGGCGCAGTATGAAAATCCCTGTGTTTATGCATGCACATTTTCGGTTGATACCTTTTTTAAATCCTGCAGGTGTGCCCAGGTATCGCAGATAGAAGTAAAATCGGCCTGTATTTGTTTAGTGTTTTGTTTCGTTAAGATGTGAGAAAATGTCAAGTTTTCTTCTAAAACATCGTGGGGAGATTTAATTCAAATGTTTGTCTTGCAAAAAATCTCGTATCTTATGTCGAAAACGCATACTTCTCTGAAGTGCAGCCGACGTGAAGTTAATACACAGTGTGGTATACTTAAATTCCCTGAGTGAGTTTAGGTCTGCGTTAATTTAGTTTTTCATGTGATTCCCACCTCAGATTTTAGCATAAATGTCAACTCCTAGTCTCATAACTGGATGGTTTGTGTTTCATCTGTTTAACATACGACAAAAAGTAACATTATAGCAAATTATAACTAACTGAAAAATAAGTGCAAACTTGATAGCTTTCGCTCGACGTTTTTAGTCATTCACAAAAATACAACGCACTGTTTTTCACCGGCGTTATTTTCAAGTTTGCTTGGTGCGTTTTATGAAAATAAAATAAAACCCTTACATGTTATCATATAATCAGCATGTAAATATTTTGTAAAATTATGAAACTGTATTTACGAATTTAAACAGTTTACATTTTGATATCATTTGGGTTTTAGTAAAAGCTGTATGCGTTTCAACATATTACACCTTGTCATTATCAGTGGGTCGATACATTTGTTGGTCGTTATTTTTTTATGAGAATGAAACCGAAATCGGTGACATAACGAATGATTTATACATGCAAGATAAAAAAAAAAAATGAATATAAACGTGTACTAACCTTTCCAGTGGCCTGAATTTCGGACACCGACATGGAGTTTGCCGACGCCGACATAACAACAAAATACGGAATAAGTAAAAGACATATCCAGTGTCGCAGGAACATTGTATCACTGGCGATTATATGGGCGGAGTCTTCATGATGAAATACGTTTCTATGAACGTCCTGGCTGAATCATATTTCAAGATTATGTCACATCACATATCTTAACCAGGAAAATCCAAACTTTTAATTATTTCTGTTAACTGCATTTTACTTTCGTATTTATACCAGATTTCTTTCAATTATGTTATCGTAATCAAGTTATCCAACTGTTTTATTCATTACTGATTAGAAATTAAAGATAAAGTTAATTAATTTCCTTCTCCTACAGCGGAAATACATGCACGTGCATTTAGATATACTTGAATGTGATCATAACCGTCTGTAAAGAAATTTCATTATGAATTAAATCCACTGCATATCTGGCGAATCTTTTATATCAAAATAACTGCACATAAATCTTAAGTTTTATCGCTCATTTTTAACTAATTTTTCACAAAATAGTCTACATTTTACACTTGACATATCATTTTCGATACACGTGCGGCTTATTGGTGGTGTGACATTTATTATCTATTGTATTCTTTTATTGTTTACCACAAAAATAGTGCGTATATTGTTATACAATATAGCTATGCTAAAATCCACTTTCACGTCGTTGAATAATTTCACACTGCAGCGGTATTCAACCTGTACTTTTCAACACCATGTTGCGGTAATCCCCAGATATTGAGCCCTTGCTAATCCAACTTGGGATAATCCAACGCGTAAAGATTCTACAATGTACCTTACGGCTCTCGCGTTAATGCAATATCTAACTTGTTTGCGTGATGATAAATCGCATGTTAGAAGGTTTTAATTGAAACATTTCTCGCCAGAAAAAAAAACCTTTAAAGACTTTACATAATGAAATATAATAGTACGTCAGAAAACAAGAGTGTTTTTGCTCTTATGAATTTAACAGACTGGTTGTGTTTTTGTCATGAATAAAGATTTGCCAAAATGAAATATTACTGATGGAAGAAACTACAACCGTCGCTCTATTCAGCGGCAAGGAGGTAAACTGACGCGGTATCGGAGTGAGGTTACAGGCGTTTAACCCCTGTCTTATGAATATTCATCGATGTTTATAACCTTATCTTTTTCTGTTATTTTGACATAAACATGTCAAACCGACAAATTCTTTAGATACATACATTTTTGTCCTAAAATATGACAGTATTTTAAAAGCAGAAAATTATAAAATATTCATAAATAATGTACTGTAACAGTTACTTCACATGTCTTATTAGACGTGGACTATTTTAGCTGTCTCGGTAAAACAAAATAAGTAATTAAGCTTCCAAAAGAGTGTGTCTACATATCGAAATCAATTATGATCTATAATTCCGCCAAAGTAACGATGATAAATCATACATATATCAAACTTATTATTCTACAAGTGTGAAATTAAAGAAATGTTGCCATGGTTTCCATTATCAGACCTACAACGCTGCTTTATATTATCACAAATATTTTCTTATACATTCTTCATTATAGAAGTTGGAATAGTAACGATAACTAGTGTGTTAAAAATGTCAAAAACAAGGACGCCTGTAAAAAAATACTGAATTCCTTTCATGAAAAGTCGGTTTTGCTTCATTGTTCCCATGGCCTTTGGGCTACGATTGTGTATACCATCCCGGATCTCTCAGCTTCAAGCACCACTGTAGTACTAACAACAACAATTCCTTAATTGCATCCCACCAGTTACACGACTTTGGCATGGAACCAATATATAAAACACGCAATTAGATGCTATAAGTGGAATATAAGTAATAGATAGAGCACTGTTTGCGAGAATAATTAAGTTATTCCGAGGAGAAGTAGCCTCCGAGAAATGACCCACTTATTCGAGTCAACAGTAATCTTGAGATTTTTTGAATAAAATTTTAAACATGTACATTTTGTTAGGAGTATAAGTGACATGTATAAAGGTTTTAGTTTGTGCTTTGGGCAAGGTCAATAAGAAATTTGCTGATGCAATGGACGGGAGAGTAAAACTAATGTGAAGAAAGAAGACCTAACAAAAGTATATATCACTTACAAAGTGTTGAAATCAACGCTAACCTATCATACAGTTTTCCGCTTTAAAGAACTAAATACGATAAAATTGAACCTGGGTACTGAGGGAATATGATAATATTATTGGGGATTGTTCGCATAAACTGATTTTTTTCCTAAACAGCTGCTCTTAACACCTGTGCATTCAACCAACAGTTTCAAAATAAAGGTTACAGCACGTATTAAATTAACAAGATGAACAAAATACCTAGTTTAAAGCAATTATCCATTTATAAAACCTGTAATTTTGCCTAACAACTGCCAGACCTTTACGGCAGCATTTATTGTGAATTTTTGCAATATTTGGTCTGTTTATGCACATTTTATTGAATTAAATGACAGTTTACTAATGATATATTAACATAAATTATCTGCATGCTGATTTTATGCAGGGTTCACTTCAATAAAATTTGTAGAAAAAATTTCTTACTTAATGACGTGTACTTTATAGAAAGAGTCTATAATGTATTCTTCGTGGCCGGTCACCTTGATAAGGGTGGGCAGTCATAACGACCTGATATACGGACTTTTTAAATTTAAACACAAACATCAGTTTTTAAACGAGTTGGGCAGACTTTTTTTAACATTTTCATAAGCTGTGGTCTTAAAATGAAAAAAAGGAACTGTAATTAATTTCAAGTAAAAGTAAAACGACAACCATTTTAAATGGTTCGAATTTTACGCAATAACGGTACTGCTAACGAAAATTATTGATGAAATTCCAACTATTACTAGTAGTAAGTGATAAGAAGCCGTTTAAATATATTCAAATAACAGTATCCCTTTTTTTCAGTGGACCGGAACATTTTCCTGTTTTGAAAGGGGTTAATTTAAGATGCCACTGAGCAAGTTTAGTTACATTCCAATAATTGGTTCATGAGAAGAAGCCGTTCAAAGATTTTTCTCTTTTTAAACAAACAGTGGCTCCTATATGTAGTGGAAAGATACATTTCCTGTTTTTAGCTCATTCAATGTGAGCTTTTGTGATCGCCTAATGTCCGTCCGGCGTCCGTCCGTCAACAATTTCTCCAAAACACATTTATCCAAAACCACTTTTAAAAATTCAGAAATCTAACGTCTTGCATTGTTGTCTATCAAAGTTCAAAGAATTACATTCCATGCAGATTTTCACACATATTTTTCCAAAGAACCACTAAGCAAATCGGAACCCTTGGATCAAAACCGATCCCGCCCCAGGAGACACTTGTTTGACATAGGCTTACATAGTAAAAACTTAAAATCTTCTTCTTAAAACCCGCAAGGCCTAGAGATTGAATATTTGGTGTGTAACTTTGTCTGGTAGAACCCTAGCAAGTTTGTTAAAATCATGTCTCCAAGGTCAAAAATGACCCCACCCCTGGGGTCGCAGTTTTTTTAAATGGCTTTATATAGAAACTTAAATCTTCTTGTTCTAAAACACTAGGGCGAGGGCTTTGAGCTTTGGTTTGCATCATTGTACCTTATCCTGGGAATCACTCAATTAAAAAAGTTTAAATATTTTCTTGTCTAAAAGAGCAAGGCCCAGATCTTTGACAATGTCTAGTTGCTCTTTACCAAATTTGTTCAGATTTTTGTTTTTGAAACCGGGACCATGTGTACAGTTTTGTAAAGGAATCACACTATTTACCTGAAGTGGCTTTTTCTGACGTTTTGACCTTTTTTTGCCCATTGGAACAATGGTTCTCATGTGAGCGATTTAGGGCTATAATGACCTTCTTGGGGCCAATGCTAGAATGCAGCAGCGTGTGATGATATTTCAACTATTGATGACTATTTAACTATTAAAAGCCTTATAAATATCTACTATTCTTAAAAAAACAGTGGCCCGAGCCATTTCGAAAGGGGTCAATGTAAGGATGCCACTGAACAAGTTTCTTTACATTCCAACCATTGGTTCACGAGAAGCTGTTTAAATGTTTTTTTAATTAAAAAAATGGCTCCGGAAGAACAATTTCATATTTTAAAGGGTCCCATGCAACTATGCTACAAAGAAAGTTTGGTGATACGTGCAGAGAACCGTTTATTTAAAAGGGGCTAATTCATGGATGCTACAGAGCAACTTTGGCAAACCTCTGAAATATAGTGTCAGAGAAGAAAAGCTTAAAATGAAATATTGACGACCCGTACTAACAGCGCACCCAGAGCCTCGACTCAGATGACATAAAGACCGAATATGGTAAATAAATTTAGCGTTTTTTCCAACCAAATTTTGAAAACCTTTTACATGTTTTTGTAAGATCATGCTCTATTATTGTCTACATGCGCTTCGTTCGAAGTCATTTCCTCTTTAGGTATATTCACTAAGAGAAGCTGGTCTGGGCTGGGCTGGGTAGGGCAGGGTTGGAGGACTGTTAAATACTTTGCGATAGAGGGTTACGACTTGTTCTATACCAGGAAAATTACCTCTTATGACCATCTGCCTGAAATGTTAATGTTTTCTGTGTACACCTTTGTATCCTATCTTTCTGTTGCGTTTTTTTTTACGAACACACCATCTATAAATCTAACTGTAGTTTCTACACCAATTGTTGTTGCCTGTTCAATGTTTTCTCCTACACATCCTGATTAATCTGCTTGCATTTATCCCATTCACATCAACACATTGCCTTTGATATAAAGACATGACATCCAATACGCCTGCAAGTACTAAATCTTTCACTTCTTCCTGGCACAACATATTTTAAGATTCTGCTTTGGAACAAAGCTTTAGTGTAACGAATGCTATGATCGGCAAAGTTCTATCTAATAAAACCAGTTGTGATAATTTGTGATGATGGACATGTCATGAATAAATGAAATACAATAAAGAAGCATGTTACTGATACATAAAAACTTCTAACAAATTCATGCACATTCAAAGATTCGAGGCACCGAAATCAACTAAAATAGCTTTAATAATTCAATCAAGAGATAATTGTGACATCCTTAATGACTTAAAACATGATACGTAATCTATGAAAGTCGAAACATTGATGTGTACTGTTAACTCTCCGAGGACAAACATTTGGTACAATAAAGTCACAGTTATACGGTTCGGTTATTGTACAAAAAGCATCGGTGTCTTGATGTCTCCACTCTTTCATTTAAGTTACAAAAAAATCACATATACAAACATCAAAGCAGCAACAAGTGACTCAGTAACAACAATAGTGACACTCTTTGCGTTTGTGGAGCTTTTCAGAAACATAAGTGACTTGTTTCTGTTTTTTATGCTAATAATCAACTACAAAACAAGTCCTTACAATTTAGATTAATTGTTCAGATGGAATTAATTTCGATGAACTGGTGTATGAGACAACAATAAATACTCTTACGAGTGAAACAAGAATGGAGTCCATTTTTAGGGACCAGTTGCACTAAATCAGATCCGGATTTATAAGATGATCACAGATCAGATGGAGTTTATGGTTCTTCAATATTATGGAGCAATAGTAATAAACAAAACGCTCTAATTTGAATTGGGACAAAATTCAAAATATAGTTATATATACTCCCCGTATTACTTCGATTCCACCTTGGTCCACCAAAGAGACTTTACGTTTCATTCTATATCTTCATTTATAACAGTTGTCCAACACAATACGCAAAGTTCTCAAACTATATAAGTTAGGTTAAGTAAGGTGAACGCATGTTGATCAAGGGGGACAACTTCTGCAATTCCGTTCTTTTTGTTAATACGAGTAGCATCATCATAAAGATCTTGGTAGTCAGTCGCACATCATTTATAGACATACAAATATCTTCGTCAAGGAGGCAGATCCATGTTGTCTCCTGAAATACAAGAGGGTACAACATAAATCATGTTAAAAAGTAACTCGAATGACAGAAATGTCCAATGCGTTTGAATAAAGATATGCATTGCTAAGTCTATGTACAACTACCACATTGAACTAGGCACTATTTTAAATACTTTCTCACGCTGACAAAATATTAAGGAAAAGATTTTGGGTCAAGGAAATGCAAGTTGTAATTTTTAAAATCGGCTTCAACTGATGTGGTGACGTCTGCATGAGTACACATGGGTCAGTGTCTCAGATGGGAAGTCTAACAAGATCATGATTTGTGTCTTTATTTTTTGTATATGATCATCTTTCACATTTGGTTAAGTCCAAAAAAGGTAGTACGCAGAAGCGCGAATACTGATGTTTATTAGGTCGTATCTCCATACTTCATGTAGTTCCGACTGATCCAGGAGGGCAGCATTTGCTTAAAATTATCAAATGTTTGGATGACTCTGTGTGTCAGCTTTAATCCATTAGGGTGATATGGCAAGAATTAGTGCATGTATATGCAGAGTCGCTCAAGTGATTTTGTATCTCGTTTCACTCAAATTATGGAGGAACGCAAGTGATTTCATCCACTACCATACCATGAGTTGTTGTACTGCTCCCGGACTGATTGTCTGGTAATGGCCTAGCTCTGGACCTTATCTACAGCTTGCTAATTTGTATCAAAATCAATCATTGTATCGTGGAGTCGTATTTTAGATGTTGTTTGGTTGACTGCTCTTATCACCTGCACCCTAACTGGTTGAGAATGGCTAGCATTAAATGGGACTTGGGCCTAGCTATGGAAGGTTACACCTAAATATTTGACCTCGAGGAAGTCCTCTGTTGGGATCAACATTTTGTTGAGATGACAGTGTAAAAGGATTTATAAAGTTTTTCCTGTATTCCTGTATGCAAAAGTCTTTGTCGATATCAAGAACATGCATGTCGCTTGTATCCTGTAAGAGACGGTTGATGCATGCTCTTCTGAATACCAGGGCACACAAGGTCATCAGCAAAGACGACAGCCTTGACCCCTCTTTGGAGATCGAACACTACAAACAGAAAAGATGACATTACATCTCTAGGCCTTTAGGGCTAGCATGTAAGAACTTAGATTTCGGTTCCCATTCACACTGATTCTAGCCTTTCTATTGAACAGATAGGATTTTACGAAGTTTTACTGTGTGTCTATGTAACATCGCCGAGAGTCCTGAATTTGTCAAACATTCTTTGCAACCGAACGTGTAGATCTTAAGGAGAATTTTAATTGCACAGCAGACTCTTCAGTAAAATGTTCATTGCAAAGGAGACCATGTTGATCACCATCTAATTTGTGACGTCTGGACCAGGTGATGTCTTGCTGTTGAGTAATTTTACAGATACCGTATATGAACATCAGGATGAGACCTTTGTCCATCACTTCCTCTTCTGAGCTTATGTTTCTCCTTTCTTTTTTCTATACGTACCTCTCTGGTAATTTCTTCAGAAAGGTACTCACATCTTCGTAATTACCAGCTTTATGCTAGCTGCCTGTTTACCTACTGCCAAGGTGTATTCTGCAACAAATTGCCATTCGCCATTTGCTTCTTCCTTCTTTAGAGTGGTGTGTTCGATCTCTCGCCTGTCCAAGTTCTGGCAATGATCTTTGGCATTTTCGAAGTCATTATTCCAGTATGGTATTTGGTCTCTACTGGACCGTCGAGAAAAACGTTTGTGTGTAGCTTTTAGAATGACCAGGCTGAACTTGTTTGTGACCTAACTGATGCCTCTGTCATTCTGCAGTGGTCACTGGTACATTGTTTGTACGAACTCTATTCAGAATGCAGGTGGTTCCACAGTGGGAAGAATTCTAACACTGCTAATCAGTGTAATGGGTATACTGCCTGAAATTGTTCACAAACATCATTTTGTAACTTGAACACAACTGTGTATGTATTTTGTGCAGGAAACAATGTCAAGAGGTTAAGAGGTACTAGTTTGTTAGCGTCTATGGTAGAATGTTGCCTCATTATCAGTGTCAATCTCCTGGTGGCAACAGATTATGGATACCCTTTTCTTACGTGGTTTACTCTAATACGGTGGAATTGAATAATCCCTCCTGTTTTCAAATACATTGTTGTACACAACTTTGGAAAAGCTGAGAGACTTTGTAAAGGTTCTGCTGTTTGTGTAAGGCCAGTGGATTTCCTTCATCGCCCAAAGCTGCTTATCCCTGGAGAGATATCAAAGATCCCTTTCCCGTGTTAGAGATGAATGCGTACATAATGTTAAGTTTTTAAGCGCCAGCATGGCGCAACTTCAGCTCTTAAGGTGTTTGGCGTTTTCACCCTTCTGATGCACCATTCCTGGATAAAACAGGACTGAAGGTGATGGGGGTTTCAAGCGTCGCCATTTATTCAGCCAGCTAGGGTCTGTTGAGGGGCACTAGAGCAGAGCCCTCTTTGCAGTACAGCTTGAGGTGCTGAATTTGCGCATGTCGTCACGAAAAGGCAATGCATAGGATTTTTGTCCATGGATAATCTACGTACTCGCAGGTTAGAATTACGCCTATAGCTACCATGTCGCACAAGGCTGTCCAGCTGAAACCTTGCACAGTCACCACATTACGTTAGACGCATCATATTGACGGCTATATCAACTTTCTGGAAAATAGAAGAGAAGAGAAAATGCATATCTAAGTATAAAATCAGGTCACTGATCAGCATGAAACTGAACCAAAAAAAAAACAATAGAAAAACACATCAGAAGAGTACATGAGCAAATGAAGGATGTACACATAATATGGATCAGTGGCCTAAAAGGTACAATGAAACAAATTACAAAAATAATGTAAATAAGCAATATAGATATTTCAGCTGTTGACTCGGCGACAGGGGCGAACATCTGGTACTGTTCATATTTCAGTAAACAATTAGTTTATGATTACAAACACAGATCTCTGACAACTCAAGAAACTTGATATTTTAAAACTATGTACTCAACAATTTGAGTTGAACTAATTAAGAAACCCAGAGGTAATCTCGCGTGAATCAGTGCTATACACTGGGCACGTTAAATATCCCAGGGGTCTTCTTTAAAAGAGCTAGAGTCTAGCACCCAGGCTCCCTTGTATCCTATAATTCCATATACCAAATAAACCAAATTATAATAATATTATAACAAAAAGTACCCTCTTCAAAGAGTCGACCTACACTTATATTTCCTGGGGAACAACTATCTAGGCAGAATTTGCCACAACTATATCCTATAGTGGCATACAAAAATAACACAGTTTGGCAAAATAGGAGGATGACATCTCGTAGAAAATATTCTCCACATAAAAAGCACTATTTTAACAGCCTATTGGGGGACATGCTTGAGTCGGTTGATTACTCGGAGTCTTGGACCTGACCGTATAACCAACATAATCATCAATAGTCAAAAGAAAATGCATATCGTATTAATAAAGTACATGTTAATGAAGGACGGAGTGATAAGATGACAGAATATGACCACAATAGCTCGTCCTGAATTAACTAATGTGAACAAAAAATAAGAACTAAATATTTAAAAAACAATATCCGGTATTTCATTCTTATATTCAGAAAAAAAGTTTATGATTTGTTCTATGGACTAAATTTGTTTCAAAGTATTATTATGAAAAATATGTTGCATTTTTATTAATTGTGTATTTGAGACTTATCATATCATGTTTTTTTATTGTTTATGAAATATAAGCTCATTTTGAATATATGTAAGTAGCCTTACTTTGCAAAAGAAAGATTTCTTATGTCAACTAGTACAGACCAGACACAGAGTTACAAGTTCATATACAGAATAGCATTTATTCCTGGCCCGGAAAACCAAGCATAAAAAAGTTTTTACTGAATATTTTGTAACGCAGACAAACATTTGCAACCAACAATTGTGGGCACTCAAAGATAAATTATAACAACTTCAATATGTAGCCAAGTTTAAAAATCAAAATAAATAAAACATTATGTCCAGAAATAATAACAAGTCTAATAACAATAATAACAATACAATATATTAAAAACGAAATATTTTTTCATCTTGATTCAATTTTTATAAATATTTATTTTTAAATAAAGGACGAGTGCGTCATAGATCTACTATTATAACTTCCTCGTTATAACGGGACTGCAATTTCTGTTAGCCCATGTACATGTATGTATCTAAGAACAAGATTTCAAGCCTATGATATAAATGTTCAAATTTACCATGAGTATTATTTGAAATCAAATGACAATATGACAAATGGCTAACAGAATATTACTTAAGGGGGCAAAACTACTGCAGTCCTATTCTTTATTATGATACGAGTTAACATACCGTCTGCCGATCGATAAAATGTAGGTCAAAATATTATCAGTGTTGACTATCGCTAAATATTTGGTATTTAAAATGTGAAATGACCCCAGGCCTACTAAAAGACATAACTACAATAGTTTTGTAAGGTTCTGTATTGTTTATAACGAGACATTACGCTCTACGTGTCTTCAATTACATTTTGTACACATGAAATGAAAACGCTTGAATTCTCTATCAAGCTTCTGCGTGATTTTCGTACGTATTTCCGGTTTAAAATAATTATATGTATGTATTATTTTAATAGATTTTTTATTGTTAATGTCACTTATTGGCAGGTCAACATATTTTCCGGTTTCATTTCGAAATACAAAGCATTAAAAAGAAAAAAAAACATGAAATAGAATATAACTCAAATACGCAACAAAATTTGCGACTGGGAGTTGTGGCGTGCTCCTGTAATCTAGCTACTAGGAGGTCAGGGTCTGGGACGGTTTGAGGGCGGGGGCTCTGTCTTCCGGTGCTCTATGTCGATCGGGCGTCCGCACTAAGCTCGGCATCAATATGGGTTCCTTGGGGGAGCTCAGAGAATCCAGGTTGTCTAAGGAGGGACGTACCGGCCCAGGGTGGAAACACAGCAGGCAAAAGTTCCCGTGTCGAACAGTAGTGGGATAGCGCTTGTGAATAGGCATCGGTTGGTAGCCCGTCCAACATAATTGGACTTGATCCTTTTTTTTTCTTTTTTATTATTCCTGAATTAAATATTTAACTATTTTGAGTAAAGAAGTTTGTGTTTTGTGTCTTATCTCCCTAAAATTCATATATGGTCTATGAAGTTTAGGTCTTAAAGCTACTCCAGTCACGTGAAACTAAATGCAGCTCGCTACATGTGATTTCTTTTGTCAGTTACATCTACAAGAGCAAATCTGATGAGTGTTCATATAACGGAGAGTGGCAAGGTGGCCGAGTGGTTAACGCTCTGGAGTCCCCGGTTCGAAACCCGACTGAGGCACTAGAAATTTCAGAAACGATTTTCAGTGTCTCACACCTATCTACAGATGAATGAGTTAGGAACCGAAAGGTGGCCTCGCGTGTAAAAGAACCAAGTGGTCTATTCAGTCCATGACTGACCAATAGACAGGTAGCTGACAACGTGCTAGCAAATGCCCTTACAAAAAAAACGGTTATATATTATGTACGCTATACGTCTGTTTCAGACTGCAGATAGTCAGGTAAGGTTATACTTTTTAAAGTTTTTTTCATGTCTGTCTTGCAGAAATTTCATGAAAGTTCGAAGTATAAATAAATAATCAATGCAGAGGTATTGATCTGATCTAGAACGTTTGACAATAACAGTAAATGTCACTCTGAGATAACATAGCTGATAGTCAATTGCAGGAATCATTCGGGAAGGTTGTATTTATACAGTTTTCCCTTAAGTAAATAGATAAGCAAGCAGACAGGCTAGTATGTACGTAAGTAAGTAAAAAAATATAAGTACAAGTCAGTCAGTCATGCATTCATACATTCAGCGAGCAAGCAAGAAAGCAAGCAAGTATAAGTTTATAAGCAAGTAAGTAAATAAGCTTCCTTGTTACAATAGAAGATGAACAACAACAAAATGTGTTTTTTCACTGCATATTTCAAATAACTAAAACTAAAAACTCCAATATGGCACAAGTTTATTTTTTAAACAATATACATCATTTTACCTCAAACTATGTCCAGAGGATATTTACAAACATAATTGTACAAATAAAACGGCAGATAAATTCATGCACCCGTTCATATCACAGATAAATTGATATAATCTAGTCAAATTTGTGTTAATTACTAGCTATCAACTAACCATTTCACTTTATAAATACTGCCTGCCGACTAGGCATGCTCGGCAAACCTGTTTTCAGTTTCACGTCATTTTCACTTTAAACACTTTATTTGATATTTTATCATGAATTTGCCCATTACGTATGAATGAATATGAATTTCAACAACAGCCAAATCAAATATTAGAGTCACTCGCGATTTTCACGTTAGTTTCTATATATTCAAATATGTTTATTTGCTTAAAGAGTCGCCCGGGTTGGCCTTTGCTGATTCAGAGATATACGAAGGCATCCTAAGGTAATGACAGCTTCTGAATGTCAGCCACCACTTGGAGAAGTTTATATCTTCCTCCCCTACATCTTTCAGCGCAAGCTCTTTGGATTTCAGATACTGTTGCGTAGTTAAGTTCTTCATCCACTTCTCCGCTTTTGACTTTAATTTTTCTATCTCTGTTTCATCTTGAGTAGTGGTAGGCTCAGCTCCGTCAGTTTCCTTCTTGGTGCCTGTTTTTTCATTGCGTGTTGAGCGTTGTGTAGTAGCCTCATTAAGCTTGGGTTTCAAACCAGTAATCGCGTGCAGAAATATACTGTTCCTGTGACCACCGTGGTGACCTCGTCGATAAGCTCGACCCATTCGCACTAAGGTACTTGGGTGTTTGTGATCTGTATTTTTCCCTGTGTATTTAGCTACCTGTACATAATCCTCTGGATTGTCATGTATATATTTAAGATAATCATACAGTGGTTTATATTCTTCTTTATCGTTAGTTATAGCCTTTTTAGTCGATTGTTTCTTTTTTCCTTTACTTCCACTGGTGTTGTCTTTGCCCTCTGCAGACACAGCAGTTTCTACGTTTTCGAAACCGAAAGTATCATCTCCAGAGTCATCATCCATCATTGCGAATACAGGCGAAGGTTTCTCCTCTTCTTTCTCAGGTGGATGAAGCTCGTCTTCAGTATGCATCTTCAATATATGTCTCCATTCCGGTCGCTTACGCTCTTCATCTGAACGGATATCAAACCCGGCAACTGACAATGTGTTGTCATGAACACTAAAGAAACTCTTCCGTGGCAAGAATAGATCGAGTTCCTTTTTAGTCCATCCACATGATGATTTTGGTCTTTTAACACAACTGTTTCTTTTGTTTCTTTTAACGGGAAGCGATAAAGCAAAACTATCGCTTCTGTTGCTTAACAACGAGCGTTCAGTGTTTGTTCTCGTGAACATTCCATAAATCTGGTCACTTACTGATTTATGAGCTTCGGTAGATAGAATTTCTGCATTGCCTTCAGTTGTGGACCCGTTTATAGCATTCGATGGTTCTACATTCTGTTCATTCTCCTTATCCTCCAAGTTTGCACCGATTTGCGTGACGTCATTATCTACTTTAATTTCCCGAGCCTCCTCTTTGATTTCTTCCAACTTTCGCCTCATACTCTCGATACCTTTTGGGAATACTTTATTCTCATCATCAATCTTCCTGCTTACCGTTGGTAATTTTACAATTACCTTCTTAGTGTGCCGTATTTTACCACTTTTCTGCCCCTTTGAATTCTTATTTGAAACAAGCATTCCGCCTTTCGTGTTCATTTTTCCATGCAACTTTGTACCAGGTTCTCCGCTTATTTCCTCAATTACTGTTTCCAAAATATTTGTTTTCGTTTCACTCATTGTTTTTTAGTATTCAATTGTTTTAGTCCAAGTTTAGCACTCCGATTCCTGTACCTGACAATACCCTCACTCCATTATACAGTATGATTGGTTTGTTTCAAGTCACCAATTATTTTTAAAGTAGTCACTTTATTTTTTCAAAGAACGTGTAAATTGCAACATAAATGTTACACACATTAACTCCGACCTTTAACACTTTTCTATTTTTCCACTGTGAGCCGAAGTGCCGTATTCGACTTGCCATTCATAACTTTGTTGTCAAGTTTATTTTAGTACTTTGCTGCCTTTTCACAAAAACTCCAATGACCTTATAATTATTTTTTCCTTGTTCATATTTCTTTTCACAGATATACATAATCTGTTTAAATATTATTTATGCGCATTGTACGTTACTAACAATTTCCAAATATTTATATGTCCACAGTTTTGAAAGCTGGTGTAAAAATAATTAGTGTACTCGTTAAATCTATTGTTATTTCGATACAAACGACTCTCCAACAATAATAGTAAAAAAGTCACGAATACGCAAACAACGGTATCATTTTCACGATCGTATTTGGATATTCTTTCCTTTCGAATGATCATACATACAGTGTAGAAAATATACAATATTGACCAATTAAATCCGTAATGTAAAACTTAAGTTATGAGAAAATAGACTGATTTCACTTATCGAAGATTTTTATTTTTCAAGTGTTTTCAATTATATCCAAACAAACGAAGGCCGTTAAGATATCTTAAGTCAAAACACGCACCGGGATTCCCTTAGTGACACTGGAAGTTAATTTTATTTTAAAGTAGAATGTGAAGATTTGAACATAAAGAGTCGAATGATTGTATAAATGTAACCTACAGTTTTAAATTTTATAGTTTTGATCCTTGTTACCTTGTCCAAGGATGTTTTTAGCAAAATAAAAGCAAATTAGAAATAAAATATATAAATATGTAAGCAAGGGATACGAAAATAAATACATGTACTTGTATATAAACCTAAAAGTCATTTTTAATTTGCCTAATGCGATGATACAGAGTTATTGAGCGCAACATCTAAGTTAAACACATGGTAACATCTTTCGTAGAATGACTGGTACAAGACGCATGTACCAGTTACTTAGATTAAATTATTCTTAAATTATCAGAATATTGTCCCTTCTGCTTAATGATTTAAGAGCAGGTTTTTGTATGCTTACACTTTGTGTCACTCAGTGGGCAGACGGAGATATATTTCTGCGGTTAAATGTTCAATTTGTTGATTTTATCAATACAAGAGCAACGTTAATGGCAAAATCAAACACGAAGGCAATATTTAACGGGCTTTCTCTTATATGAAGTGTGTTAAAAGTGAGATTGATAGGCCTATGTAGTATTTGATGAGCAAGTTTTAATTTGCTTACTTGTGGCTATTTCAATTTGTTTTAACATTCGTTTCGTGCTACCGTGTGTTTGTTGTAGAGATTACCTATATGAAAACCTGATAGTATATAATTTTTTAGTTATATTTCAGAGTTTAATTACGCTCTTGAGAGCACGAGTCATACATTTTAGTTTCCTTCATCCCTTGGCGGTTTAACTTGAATTCAAATGAATTGACCATTTGTCTTGAAGCAATACAAATTGCATCGTTAAAATAAGACTCTGCCACTTTCATTTCACCAGCACGTTCTATGGTAAAACTGGCGATGAAAGCAACCATAGTTGATTTGTTAAACTGTAGAAACTAAACATTTTACGTGTTGCTGCACGCCTATATGTTTATATTTTGATAAAAGAGTATATCAGACTTGCTACATACAAATATAAGAAATATTGAGCTATTACATAGAACACCATAACTAGAAAGATTGGACAGAAGCACTATCTGTAGTTTGCTTTTCTCAAAAGAATTTTGAACACATTTATTTTTAAGTTTATTTATTTATTGTTAACAAAACGCTGTACATGTGCATTAACATTTACCATCAAACAGAAATATCTAACCGAGTTATTTTACTTTCAGCTTTACGCTGAACGAACTGTGAGACATAAGTGAAGACTTGATCGCCATTCTTCTTCTCCACACTGTCATAGTTTCATCCAGCTGTTTATCTTTACGAAGTTGTTGCCTGACAATATCTACAGTGTCTTTTCTCGACTCCATCTTCACTGGCGCTTGAAAACCAAGCTTTTGTACTGACCCAGTACCTAACTTCTTGCCTTTTGTCTCGGTTGCCATCTTAAGTTTTGTCATAAATGATGTTGATGTACCTGTAGATGACAGGGATTGCTTACTCTCTGTTCTATGAAGTCCGCGTGATTTTAGATCAGCCGGAGAGAGACCATGGCGACCGCGCAAAGAGTTACTCAGAACAGAAACCCCGCGCGAATCAGAGGATACAGGATGATCTCCCTGCAGAGAGATAGCAGTAGTATCTGAATTAACACTTACACTTCTCGGTCGGTTACCACTGCTTGCAGAAACATTTAATTTGCCCCCAGACTGCTTTCCTCCCTCGATACTGCTAGCAAAACTTGCTGATAGGTCCAAGCCTCCTGCATTTGGCTGCAAGAGCATGTGTCCGGACGTTTGTGAATCAGACCTAGCGAAAGCTACCTTTGATAGAGGTCTTGCAATGCCTGGGGAAATGATGTTTGATGCCTCTTTAGCACTGAAACTTTCATTTAAGCTTTTTGTAGCACTGCTGCTTGACTGCAATATCGACCTCGGTCTGGTCTGATTAACTGAAGCAACGCTGTCGATTTCATCTTTTTGGGAATTAAGCATTTGACGCATAAATAATGGCGTACCATCCCTACTGCCGTCATACATATGCGACAACTGTGAGTTTAAATCTCTGTCAGGAAATGACGATCTACTTCTGACGTCAACATTTATGTCTGTAGTGTTCTTAGCACCCATCGCACTTTTCGAACGTGGCATGATTGTTACAATACGAAAATGCCTAGTTTTTCTATCCCTTGCATTCTTGTATATCTCAGAAACAGTTGTTCTTTTAGCATCAATGCCTTTCAAACTTTTCTGTATTGGTACTCTGTTGTTAATTTTCATGTCAGACGAAATCGTCGGCGACTTAAAGTCCGTTATTTTGCGCACGAGGGCAAGTCTTTCATGCACAGGGTCGAACTTTTGTTTTGTGATGGCCGGTTCAAACGCATGCGTATCTTGGTTGGAAACATCACTCTCAAAATCTGTCCTGACTGGTTGTACTAAGAACCGACCATCCCTGTGTTTCAGTTTCGCCCTGACTTTACCATGTGTAATTTTATTAAAAGTCGCTTTACCAACAGTTATTTTTCGTTCTGAACTCTGCTCAGTCTTTCGATCAACAACGCCGGCGACGGTTGATTTAGAAACGTCACTCATATCCGATAAACCAGACTCGCTCTGATCATCTTGATCATTGACATCATGATGTGCATCAACACACGCCGTTTTCGGTCTTTCAGCAATGATTTCTAACGGCCGATGGCTTCCAGTTGGCGCAGTTTGTGGTCTAAACACTGAGTCTTCACCAACAACTGTGTTTAAACCATACGGCGTGTTATTCCGGGAGCCAAATGGCATTGAAGAGGCCGATTGGGCGCCTTGACGGGCAAATGGGTCATTTGTTGACCGATACAGAGAAAACCGTAAATGTTGTATTTTCTCTTTGTGTAATGCTCTAAGTTCCTTCCTAAGGGCCTTTTCTGTTTTCATATGCACGCCCATGTTTGTAATAAATTCCTTGTAAAGAAATTGACACCTTTCCATGTACTCCTTGTGCACGGCGCTTGGGAGACCCATACTGCCCTCGGACATCGTAATATCAAAACCGAAATTCCTGGCGAGGTCATTGTCAATCGTCATGATTGGTACGTGGAGTATTTCTGTGAATAGAAATAGTATTATATGCATAGATGAATATACGGCGTATTTGACAAGAACGACAGTTCTTCTCGTAAGTACAAAGATTTTTGTTAGGTAAACATATATCGTGTACATTTTGTTGAAATTTAGTTGCTGAACTCCGATAGTATTCATAAAAAACATGGCGTTCACGTACATATTGTATTTACAAATATTTATCAAAATTAAACGGAATTCAGCGTTTTGATGTATTACTTGGACTCATTCCTTCATTATTTCAAGACGATGTTACTTCATATAATCAGTCTGTATAGTTTCGGTATACAAATTATAATACTTTAATTAATGCGTTTATACTGTTTATACTTTCCTTCAGAACCCATTTAAAACTTCGATCCTCTGTATTATATGGCCTGGAGTATAATCATGCTACTATATTTTTTCGGACCTTCTTCCTGGGGAATATGACTGCTATAGCAAAGAAAAGCTGCCTTGGTGCAGTGGTATCGCGTTCACCCCAGAATCAGAGGGTCCCGGGTTCGATCTCCACCAGTGGCCAAGTAGTGGTAGTGTCCTTAGACAAGACGCAGATAATTAGCCATTGCCTTTCTCTCTCTCTTCGAGGTTGATTCCATCTGGAGTGGGTTCTATGGAAGCCTTGGAGGGCCACTTTTGAGTTTCGACTTACGGGTGTTTTTGACTTTTAAGTTATGACTTTCAACTTTTGACTTTTGACTTATGACTGCTACTTTCAGACACTTTAAGAGGAATGGTACTGCATAAAAAGCATAATGATCTGCTGTGACAATATAAACTGGGATTCGAACCTGTATTAAGGTTTTAAAATGATGTTTGTGCGTAGCACTGTAAACTTGTTTGCTGTAAATAAATGAACTAAGTTACTTTTGTCTTTGTCATTTATTTTAGTATCAATGAGCCGTGACGGCGCGTCAGGAGGCGACCTTGGGAGCCTCCGTAGTGAGCGGCGACGCAACTCTCGGCTCGGGAGGCCTTGTGGGTGTCCTCTTTCTTTAAATAATAATAATAATAATAATAATAATAATAATAATCTCTTTATTTAAGAAGCTAGCTCATTAAGCATAATGTACATAAAGCAACATATTTCTTATCTACCATGAGACCTTCTTTTTAACAATGATAATATACATTGAGAATTTTCTTTAAGCGGGGGTTGGGGACTTGCCCCCAGGCGTCAAGCCAACTATGAAGGAACTGTAAAAAAAAATTGATTTTTTTTGTTGCTATGGTAACATTTTTTAAAAATTACTTTTTATGTTTTTATGTATCTATATGTTAATATCACAAGGTATACCGAAGGAAATTAAAGTGCTGTAATATGTATAGTATATTGTTATATTGTTGGGTCCTCAGTAGCAGGTTCCTAGTATTACCTGAACCTGCCGCTGGAGGTCCTCAGTGAGGACCGTGTATAGGGTTAGGGTTAGGGTTAGGATTAGGGTTTCTTTTTTCATAAGTGATAAGTAATAAGTCAAAAGTCAAAAGTGATAAGTAATAAGTCAAAAGTAATAAGTCAAAAGTCAAAAGTCAAAAGTAATAAGTCAAAAGTCAAAAGTAATAAGTCAAAAGTCAAAACAAAAAGCGTGTTAAAACACGTTTTATTTTGTTACTATTGACACAAATGATGTAACTTATATATATATATAATTGATTTTATTAAAATCTTTTAAATAGAAATTGTATTTATTGAGTGTTGACGTGTTTATATTGTTTTAATAAAAACGCCAAAGGGCAATACAGTAGTTCTAGTCATAAGTCAAAAGTACGGCGTACAAAAGTCGTAAGTCAAAAGTAAAAAAACACCCGCAAGTCGAAACTCAAAAGTGGCCCTCCAAGGCTTCCATAGGGTTCCGAGAGTATGGAAGCCTTGGAGGGCCACTTTTGAGTTTCGACTTGCGGGTGTTTTTTTACTTTTGCCCCACAACTACCCTCTTTGACTTATGACTAGAACTACTGTATTGCCTCTTTGGCGTTTTTATAAAACAATATAAACACGTCAACACTCAATAAATACAATTTCTATTTAAAAGATTTTAATAAAATCAATTATATATATATATAAGTTACATCATTTGTGTCAATAGTAACAAAATAAAACGTGTTTTAACACGCTTTTTGTTTTGACTTTTGACTTATTACTTATGATTTATGACTTATTACTTTTGACTTTTGACTTATTACTTTTGACTTATTACTTATCACTTTTGACTTTTTGACTTATTACTTATCACTTATGAAAAAGAAACCCTAATCCTAACCCTAACCCTAACCCTATACACGGTCCTCACTGAGGACCTCCAGCGGCAGGTTCAGGTAATACTAGGAACCTGCTACTGAGGACCCAACAATATAACAATATACTTATACATATTACAGCACTTTAATTTCCTTCGGTTTACCTTGTGATATTAAGATATAGATACATAAAAACATAAAAGTAATTTTTTAAAAATGTTACCATAGCAACAAAAAAATTCAATTTTTTTACAGTTTCTTCATAGTTGGCTTGACGCCTGGGGGCAAGTCCCCAACCCCGCTTAAAGAAAATTCTCAATTGTATATTATCTTGTTAAAAGAAGGTCTCATGGTAGATAAGAAATATGTTGCTTAATGTACATTATGCTTAATGAGCTAGCTTCTTTTAAATAAAGAGAATTATTATTATTATTATTATTATTATTATTAAAGAAAGAGGACACCCACAAGGCCTCCCGAGCCGAGAGTTGCGTCGCCGCTCACTGCGGAGGCTCCCAAGGTCGCCTCCTGACGCGCCGTCACGGCTCATTGATTCTAAAATAAATGACAAAGACAAAAGTAACTTAGTTCATTTATTTACAGCAAAAAGTTTACAGTGCTACGCACAAACATCATTTTGAAACCTTAATACAGGTTCGAATCCCAGTTTATATTGTCACAGCAGATCATTATGCTTTTTATGCAGTACCATTCCTCTTAAAGTGTCTGAAAGTAGCAGTCATAAGTCAAAAGTCAAAAGTTGAAAGTCATAACTTAAAAGTCAAACACCCGTAAGTCGAAACTCAAAAGTGGCCCTCCAAGGCTTCCATACGAGAGCGATAATTATAAGCAATTTAGTATTAATTAAAGCACGCAAATACATTTTTGAACGCTGAAAAGTTTTTTGATTATTTTATGATTAAACTAAATAAGGCAACTCGCTTACCGAATGTCTAGATTTCTTGTTTACAAAGATGTATCTTTTATTCCAACAGTTTATTGTTTTTAATCTGAACGCTTGGTAATACTGTGTTCACAATATCAGTGATACTAATGAATTAAAGAACACGCGATTAATCCTAGGCTCATTACGGCCACTATTTCTTTAAATGAATGGATACAATTGAAGATTATTAATGTAATCGGTTCAGCAGTGACTTTCTCTTTCAATCTGTTTAATTCAGTTGAGGGCTTAAAGTTTGAAGTATAAGAAGCCTGAAATTTGCCGTGTGAAACAAACTTACTTTCGCACAGTCCAGGTTGATCTGTTCCAAAGCATTTTTATAAACGTGTAAACGCTCTGCCGGTCGGTTTGGAGGGTCTTAATGCTTGTCTGTCTGTATCTAGACCTGTACACGTTTATCTTTGGAATAAGGGTCAGCCATCCATCCCGGAACTCAAGCAGCTGCGGTCTGAGCGGCGAATATCAGGACGTATACTTATTCGAAAACTATGGTGGAGTAACACTAGATACACCTAAAAATGATACACGCACACTACAAATGCATGACCACAACCACCGTCTACGAATTATGAAGAAACGATAGAAAATGAAACAAAAAGCATGTCGCATTTCTGCAAATTCTGCACATGAATTTAAATCCGATGAAGTGCCGGTGGTCAGTCAGTTTTAATCGTAAGACATATTTTCTACCCTTACCTTTGTACGGCGGTGTAGAGGGGACATAAAACGGGGTATGTTTTTCATCGCGTTATCTGTTGCGTGCCCACGTGATGTTGAATGTGTGAGCACGTGATAAAACATGCGAGTGCGTGCAGTGTGATGAGCACGTTCGCACGTGATTGGGCATGGCAACGCATTTCCCCAATGTTACCTCTATATGTCACCGTACCTTCTCTTAGATAAAAAGTTGTTTAATTTATAGTCCTTCATATTCATTTCAGGTCAACTACAATTAGATGTGCTTGCAAGTGCATGGAACCCGAGTTGAAATACTTCTCTCTTCGGTTCCAGTGGCAATCGTTCATTTGATGCTGAACATTATGTGTTCTGTATACATGTAACTAACGTCTACGATTGTAGGAAATAGTATCGAATCTGAAACTGCCACTAGCATAAACTTGCAAGTTGCTTTATAATAAATCTAGCATTTCAGGACCGAGAAGTTCATTTCATGCACGGGGTATCGGGTCGGGGGGTCAAGATTTGTTTACCTCCTAGACGTTTCACACCTACAGTAGTCATGCTAATTTGAGTATTGAGAAAAGTGCTTTTGTTTTACTTGATTAATGTGATTGGAAGTGACCATCAGACATCGAGGGAAATAGTTAAACAGAAAAAAAACAGAAAAGTGTAAATAGTAAAAAATGTATTGAAATAAATTTTAACATTAAATCAGCTTGGAGACATTTTTTAAAAAGTAACACTAATTTGATGTCATAAAATTCTGCTAAAAACTTAATATTCCTTATAAAGATGTACCTGACATAACTTCTAATACTCTTACTTAGAATTGCAAGCATTCTGTTCAGTCAAGGAGCTTAAATCATCCCGGGGGTTTCACAAAATGACTGGGTAAGGGGAAGTAACCGCTGCTGCGAGTTTACATGAAACTACGCAGTAACGTCCCTTGGTGTGTATGCAGATATTTCGGTAAAGGTGAATTTAGATAGAGAAACTGCTGTCATCGCAGAATGTCTGAACTTACCACGCATTGAATATGTCATGTATCGTTTAGTGTAGGACAAGTTCATACCAAACAACTGTCAATGAGCTCGGAAATTTACATCGTTGTTGTTTGCACTATTCGTCCTAAAATGTTTCGTACCTAGATTAAATTTTTTTGTTTATACTAATTTATATTAGCTCCATTGTGAAGAACACTTGCAACGTATTGAGTCACTCTCGAGTCCACTTCCTGGAAAAACCAGTACTGTTATCAAAGGAATTACAGTTGTGACCCCATGCCCAAGTGGGGCCCCAACCCCCCCTCTGGGATACGCAGCAGGGGATAGTTCTGGCCACCAAAACTCTAAATGTTCAGCTAAATGCCGCAATTTTTAAATTGTGTTTTTAGTCAGGTGTAGCTTTACGCATACTTTGAGCATATAAACCGGGTACGCTAAAGTTGTTTTAGCTAAGCGGCAGACACCTTGACCTCTACACCACAGCACCCTTACTCAGCCTCTTTCGTACACAAGATAAAAAACTTTAGTTTGTCCCCAGCTCTTCAGGCTGAATAGATAACACAAGCCAACGAGAGCAAAGAAAACTGCCGACTGCTAGTTTTGGATAGATATTGGTCTACTATTAAACTAGAGTGGGGAACCTATGCTGGAGGTATTTTGAATGTATATCAGCTGTTCAGAAAGCATGAAATCCTAACCATTTTGATTTGCCTCAGCGAAAACATAATGTTATCCCTGCTAATTCGAAACAAGATGTTGATGTGCGTCATCACGTGACTTACGTCGCCTCTCTGGGAGCTATTGACCGACACATGTCAAAACTTGAAATTTCACCACCGGGAACCAATGCTGGTGGTATGTGATATTTGACAACCAACAGGTGGGAAACAGTTTTTAGAGCCTAAATATTAACTAACAAGAGATAACAGTTTCTATAGAATATATATTTTTATACAAAAGAAATAAGTTTTATCAAAAATGCTAACTTTAACTGGGTCATTTTGATGTCTATATTTAAGAATTTTTCTAAGCGAAATTGATCGAGTGCAATTGTATCGGTTGCTGTGACATCACAGAGCTGCACGCACGGCTATCACTACGTTTGCTGTTAAAGCATTTCATCAACTGTCAATGCTGACTGTACCCTGAAACTTTTTTCTTCATCTGTTTTTCTGTTAATAGCCGTGTTTCAGAGATACCACCAGCATAGGGATACCACCAGCATAGGTTCCACCACTCTAGTCTCAATAATTTGACTACAAATGCAGACCCATTTTACATATGAACATTTTATGGATATCTGCGCTTTTTGGAAACTGGATAGCGCATAGAAAAAATATTACGATATTCATCAGTTGAGTACAATTATTTGGACTTCTAGTAAACAAATAAAGTAACCTATAATGTAGCAGATTATAGGAATTTGGATTTGGGTTTGATCCTTGTGGGGACATCTAGGACAAGAAGTTTATTGAAGTTGGAAATAAATTCACGGAGAGACATATTCAGGGCACCAATAAATGAATAAGTGGTAAATTGCAGGAACTTTAACTTTATAAAACATGCAGTTCATGCCTTCGAGGCTCCAAATTGAAATGGAGCAGAGGAATGTAGTAAACTTAAAAATCTTGTAGAAAAACATACATGTACCGGTATGCCTATCAAATATCCCTGTAAGCCAAGTGATCACTTTTAACCAGTTCTCTTGAAAGGATTAGCCCAACAAATTGTGCGCCAGGGCTTCTTGATATTTACGACGGCTGCCCTATGTAATATCAGTTTGTAAAATCGGTCCGTCTTGCAGTCAAAATCTTGAGGCTATTGAAAGGATATAACCAGTCTGCAAGTCTGCGGGGAATTGCCATTGCAAAATATCTCGCATTATGTTTATCTTTGTCTGACAAATTTTGTGTAAATTTACAATGTTTTCCATGTTCTTGAAGGTTCAACTTGGAAGATGGCTTCAAAGAAAAAATCTGCAGATCGATATACCTCCCCTATCAGTGTCATAGAAAGATGGATATACTTTGTGACAACAGTTTGCAGCATTGTCTATATTTGTTACTGTGTGTACAAAGATTCTATCAGTAAGTTTGCTTTGAGTGAGAACTTTCTGTCGAAAACAAGCATTTTGTTATAAAATTTAGCTTCTGTGAATGGTTTCCTAGTACCTGTGTGAATCTAATGCTTTTCCTTTTACAGCTAAGTCACAGACCTACATAGGTCTGTGACTTAGCCTAAGACAATCAGCTGGGTTTTACCCCCTTCTTCCTGAAGGTATTTATTAAGGATGTTATGTGCAAGATTGTTTCTACTGAAATTTAAAGTAATCATGAAATAACTATATGGCATGTACAAAAGAGATCAAGAACTCTTGCAAAGGTAGGATAATTATGGACTATTTTTGTTCTTTTACTTGTTAAAACACCTACCAGTTACATCTTGTCTAAGAGGTGTAAAGAAAATATGTATGCAAAAATAAATATTACCAATGAAATTTTAGGAGTATTAATTTAATGATATAGTTTTCAGTGTTGTACATTGCCTTGAAAGAAAGTCAACAATGATATCTTTCATTATTACGCAACATGAGGTATGATGCAGTGCAGTAGAGAAAACAATCTCAATGTAGTCTTGTGATACAGCACTTGTAAATTGTTTGTAAATGTGAAAGATAAGCCTCAATCAAGTTACTTGTCACATTATGGACAAGGTTTATCTTATATAACTAAAGGTAAGATTGACATGTTTGATAAAGCCAATGTTTTCTTATGTGAGAATGTTGGCAGTTTGTTACAGAGGATGGGAATCTATTACCATGTATTACAGTTTATTACACATACTGGTAGCTGTAAATTCAGCACTGTTTATGTTAATTGATGGGATTGAACTAAATGAAATATTGACAGAAATCAACTCTGCAACTGTTTACAAGTCTGCATGAGCTGAGGATATTGATGAAGGGGCTGTGGCTGATTTTTTGAAAGCATTGTTTTTGGAATCCACTGGCCTCCTTTCAAAAAAAAGTTTCCTTGATTTACCCATTATTGCATTCCTTCAAATAACGTTGATATGACAAAATATTTGATTTATGCTAATTCATTCTGAATTTCGAAACAAGACCTAACAACTTATATAAATTGATCCTGACTCACTGCAGATGGAGGCAAACAAGAGAGACAGAGAGACAATGTGGAATTATCTTGAGGGTTGACTGCAAAACTGTTGTAACTTGTATGAAATGAAGAAGAACCTACAACAGCTTTGCAGTCAACCCTCGAATTCTGAATTGTTTTCTGTGTCTTGTCTAATGACACTACCACTCTTTGGCACTGTTCGTTATCGAACCCAGGACCCCTCCAATTCTGAGGCGAAGTTGCTACCACTGCACCAAGGTGGCTCCACTGGCACCTGGCAGAAACTATGTTTTCCATGTGTGGCTACATTTGACAGCTTGACAGGCTTGTTTTCTAAGCATGTAGCTAGATTCAAAATAATTTAGCAGAATTGTTCCTGGGTTGCTTCCAATTTTGTGCAAACTGTATTATACTTTTACATGTAATTATTATAAAATGCAGCAACATAATTTTGGAGCTGTTCTAGTCAATCTGAGCAGACCAAATCAGATTGCAAGAGAGAGGAAATGCATGGTTTATATTTTAGCTTTTGCATTCAACAGGGGGTAGGACGTTAAGTGGTTGCTGATTCACTTTAAGCGAGATTTTCGGTGTATGATCGCAAAAATGGCGGACTGACGGTTGATTTTTTATCTCCGTGTTAGCATTTTCACCTGGTAAGTAGTATTACATGAATACTTCTGGCAAATGCTTACGCCGATTCGGCTCTACGGTTTAACTGCTTCACTCAGTTTTTTATTTCAAGTTCGTACGTAGAGGAATAAAACAGTTATTGAAACAAAACCTTTGACAGGTCGTTTGTTTACACATGTCACAAGGCGAATTTTCTTGCTTGCAGTGTGCTTTTCTACCACTATATGTGCTTTTTGAAGACTTGCATGATCTGAAATGTTAGCGAGACACGACTCCTTCATTTCTTGACGCTTTCCCTTATATTATAAATACTTTATGGCCGATAAATACTACTTCAATACCCATTTAGGTAGCTGACTCTTACTTCAAGCACTTCTGGTGTTCTGATGCTTACATCATTTCCACGTAGATCGTCCTCAACTACCCCCAAATACTCCTTCCTGCAATTTTAAACTGTACACCACTTTATTATTTGTCAATCTGAACCATTTTGACCATTATGTACATTTCCCACAGATGTACAATACCGGTGAAAGCAATAGTACGTGAAAAAGGGACATACTATATCCCAGTCACCGGAATCCGCGATTCATGACAACACTTGATTTACCCATGTGCTGTTTACAGAATATATAGTTTTTGTTGATTTGCAATAAATTTTAAGATTTTTTGTTATTAAATAACTAAAAACGACAGTGTCACGATGTCGTCAATGCTTGACAATTAATTAATCATTTTGTAAAACTGCCTGTCTAGGCGAACCTCTATGTCGTATGAATAAATATCCAAATCCATCCACCAGAATCCTCCACCGAATAGTCTATTTACACTTTTATACAGAACTGTTACTTCTAAACTCCAGTTATTACAGTTAGAAACTTTCTCACTTATATATTTATTTTATTTGTTTTACTGTAAGTACAATAATAGTCTGCAACTGAATTATCTGCACCAGTACTGAAAATTATTCGATTCATATTATTCCAGTAACTTTTCATCCTTTTGGCCTGTTATCTTATTACAACTGTGGAAATTTTTTATGTTAGGGGTAAGAACGGTTTGTATTTAATACAATCCCTTATGGTTTTTACTTTTATATGAAAAACATTGTATGGTGATATTCTTATTCTCACTTTTTTAGCGTTGTATTATTTTTTACCAGGGTAATGATTTCTCTGAATAAAACTCTTAATGGTACTTAAGTTGTCAACTGCCTCAATTCAAATTCTCAAATAATCATTAAGAGAACGAAGTTAAATGATCCACGAGATAAATGAGATAACCCATAGACATTTAAACGTCTAGTTATGATGGATGGCTATGTGATACAGGTATGATTATAGAGACATCAATTTCCATATATAAAACAAACAAATGTCCCTTTTTCACGTACTATATATATTGCTTTCATTGGTATTGTACATCTCTGGGAAATGCGTATAATGGTCAAAATGGTTCAGATCGACAAATAATAAAGTGTTGTACAGTCTAAAATTGCAGGAAGAAGTATTTGGGGGTAGTTGAATACGATCTACGCGGAAATGATGTAAGCATCAGAACACCAGAAGTGCTTGAAGTAAGAGTCAGCTACCTAAATGGGTATTGAAGTAGTATTTATCGGCCATAAAGTATTTATAATATAAGGGAAAGCGTCAAGAAATGAAGGAGTCGTGTCTCGCTAACATTTCAGATCATGCAAGTCTTCAAAAAGCACATATAGTGGTAGAAAAGCACACTGCAAGCAAGAAAATTCGCCTTGTGACATGTGTAAACAAACGACCTGTCAAAGGTTTTGTTTCAATAACTTTTTTATTCCTCTACGTACGAACTTGAAATAAAAAACTGAGTGAAGCATATAAATCGTAGAGACGAATCGGCGTAAGCATTTGCCAGAAATATTCATGTAATACTACTTACCAGGTGAAAATGCTAACATGGAGATAAAAAATCAACCGTCAGTCCGCCATTTTTGCGACCATACACCGAAAATCTCGCTTAAAGTGAATCAGCAACCACTTAACGTCTTACCCCCTGATTCAATTTCTCTCTACAAGACAGACAATAGACAGACAACAGAAAATATCATACTTTCCTAGAAGAGTAAGACAATAAGAATCTTTCACTGGTTGCACATGCAGATGGGAATATCTGGCTTGAGGGTAACTGTTTTTGGTGGTAACGAGGCTCTTAACCTGGTTTAATAATCTTTAAATGAAGTTCTCTTTTGATAAAATGTTAAGAAACTTTTATATAACTAGGAAATTGATGAGCAATGCTCACAACAGAAAGCTGTTGATAGAAATTGATAGTTATCCATATTTTTCTAAAATTATAGGATTATTTTTTGTAGAATATGATGGTATTTTGAATCTATATGACTTTGGCTCCGGATGGTTTTGGTTAGGACGAGAGCAAGATATTTCAAACTTTGAGTGGCGATTTTGGTATGGCATGTTCTGGAGGGTGTGGCCGTGGTATCTAGGTCATGTGGCCATAGGGAAGATAGTGGAGTGGAATTCACCTACAGTAAGTCAGTATGAACATTTTGTAAACATTTTTACACAAATAGCTGGACCACAAGTAGCCAAGTTTATTTTAGCTTTTATTCACTTGGCAGTAGCTTTTATTCAATAGAGAACTCAAAAATAGTAACATAGATAGTTAGTTGAAATGTTGACTGTTTAAAGTATGCACAACTTGTTGGGAATATTTTTTCAGGTAAATATTTTACATTTTGTTGAAATATCAAAACTTAAAAATTGTATGTTTGCATTGTAAAGCTGATAGGGGATGCTCCCCGACCCTTACCGCGCCTACGACGGGGAAAGTAAACGGGGTTACCCTATAGGGGCCCCAAACAGGAAAAAGAAGAAAAAAAATTAAAAATTCTCTGTGTGTGTGAGAAGTTATTATTTAATTTATCAATCACACACTGTGCCACAAATTGATTGAGTGTTTTAGCTAAAGAGATAGATGAGTAAAAAATTTGTGTTTTGAATTTCAGCACAGGAAGCATGTGTTTCTGGTGTATTCTCTGGTCAGTATCTGTCAGCTTGTTGGCTGGAAACCTGTCGTTCTCTTCCTTACACATTGCTCACTGATGTATCTCACGTCACTCCTTGGTTACACGGCTCTTGTATGGATAATCTCCCTTGGTGCACTCTCCACTCTTAACTTTGAACCATTTATTTCTGTGATGGTAAGTGATCGAAAATGGTCATAGTGAGTATAGAATTATTTGCAATAGTTTTAAAGTTTGCTACATCATTGGTCATTGAACATATGCTACCAGATCTGGGCATGGCTGTATCTGACAATAGTTTCCCAGCTCTGCAAATACATTACCTAGGGAAAAGTCTTTAGAATGTTTTCATAGAACAGATTCTATAAAGTATGTAGAATGTACCTCCATTTAGGGATGTGACTGAGTATATGGAAAAAGAAGTATCAATCTACAGCTAAAATGTAAAGATTTGGTAAATCTTTCTATCTAGACAGCTCTTTCACTGTTCAAATAGAATGTGATAGATATTGTCTGTTTGTGTGTATTTAGATTTTGTCACAACAGTGACATATTTGTGAATAATGACAGAAACTTTATTCTTGCATATCGGATAGGCATTTTCGGTAATTTTACCCTACATACTGGAAAACTCCTATGCCAGGCGACTCTCGTAAAAACACTGTGACGTCACTTTCCCAAACACAGCATCTGATTATCGTTTGTTTGTATATGATAATGCATCCGTTTGCATTTAGAAATCTACTTTTAAGTGCAAGACGGTATGCAAGAAAATGTGCCTATCATGAGACATTTGGTTCAGATGGAAATATTCTTCAACTCAATTAACAGTTACTCTAGGTGTCAGATATTTGAATCTGAACCGCGTGCTCACGACAGAAACTATTAGTCTTGATTTCTTGTTTTGTTTTGTCATTTGATTCATTATATTAATACTCATCATTCACAGTCTAACAGTATGACCTACAGTTACATTGTTAGAAAATCTAGTATTGTGTGAAATCATTACATTAGGTCAAGGTGTACATTGCATTGTCATATTTCAACAACATTCAGTAAAAGGAGATGTTTTGTGTTGTTACAGAAAGGGCTTGTAGAGGACGATGAGGAAGAAACCTGGTACTATCTCCTCATGTTTACATTGGCACTTGTCAATATCAAAAGTACAAGTTTTTGTCTCGAGAGGTGTTGGAACAAAAGACGTGAACTTGAGGCGCAAGGTTTGTGGTGGAAATTCTGTTGAGATATCTTTCACTGACACAACCGATTGGACTGGTCAGTGGTTAACAAATCGGACAGGTCCGTGACAGGCTTGTTCTCTCCTGGTTATCCGTTTTCCTGCCACAGTACGGTCACCAGACATTGTATACTAACATCTGTGTGAACGGTTTACAAACTGGCATGAGCTTATAATTGTTCTTTATTGTATCTTTTTGACTGTAAATAAGATTATTACTGTATTTTATTATACAGCCCCTTCTTTTGTCATGAATAAGAGTACTAATCAGAAGTTTGGAAGGTTGTACAAGTGGTATGGGCCTGATTCTATATTTTAATGTAACTGATTGAAACAACTACCTGACTGATTTTGAAAACAAGGATAGCTTGCTTTATAGGTGAGTATTTATCATGCTCTCTTTTGGTTATCTTGCACACCTTTCAAAGGCAGGATTGGGGTTTATATAACAAGTCCAGACAGCAACATACCTGTGCTAGTAAAATAGGTTATAATCTAAGAGCATACAGAAAAAATTTCTCAAACATACAGAGAAAATTCCATTCTATGTTGCATGTTTAAATCTTCCCTTTCTTTCATTCTTGTTGATGAGTACAGATTGCACGGAGTCATCGGAGATGTACAAACAGATTAATACACCAGCTGATGATGAAAATAATTTAAAAGCACAGAAAGACCCAGTTGGTTACAGTTTCTTGGATCAGCTGTCGTACGTGTTCTACCTGCCGCTATACTTCACGGGTCCAATACTCACCTATGATCGCTTTAGACACCAGGTAATTTTGTACCAGCCAAAGCTGTTTTGTTTGTGTTGCTGCTTGTTGGTAGCTAAGTGTGTGTGCTTTTTGATATACTAAACATGCTTCATCTTCCCTTCAGTTTGACGAAAGAAATGTTTACCATTTTTTGTTCTTCTTGTAGCCAAGTATTTGCAAAACTTGTCATGATCTTTGACCCTTGTATTTTTATTTCTCAAACTTGTGTCATAGACAATCCGGCAGAGTAATCTTCCCTTTTCATCAATGAAAACTACAGTAAAACTTCGATAACTTGAAGTCCCATGGGCCCGAGTAAAATGTTCAAGTTATCTGAGTTCTCGAGTTACCCGAATTCTGGACATTTTGCAATCACTATTGGTGTTGTTGATAAAGTGCATTGATTTCTTTTACGGCCAATAATGTTGCCGTTAATCTTAAATATGCACCAGCTGTATTCATGACGTATCAAAGGTACTTTGATGAATTGATTTTATGAAATGAAATAAGTTTCATTCCCATGGTACCGGTGACTTATATATATATATATATAACACTCTTGACATTTTCATGTGAAACCTTTTGTAAACGTCATCTTCTATTTCTGTATCATGATGTAATTTATTCCAGTCATTGAAAACAAAACAAAAGTATTCTAAATCCATTTGAAATTAACAAATGTACACAAAACATCAAACTCGCAGACTGATTATTTTCGTCTCATTGAATCAAAATAATAAGTGGCTTTAGTTGGAGACAATTAAAATGTGCCTTAAAAATGAACCTTATCCTGTTTACTTTGCAAGGCTACAATTTCATAACTAAATATGGTAAACTGGCACAATAACAAGACCAATTTTAGTTATGGAAGGGTTCAAGCCACAACTTCACTTGTCAGAAAGTTAGCCTTGCAGCCTAACTGAAAAACCAGCACTGCTGTCTGAGGTGATGATTGGGGCTTTTACCCCCAGAGCATCTTTAATTTTTCCATTTGCTTATTTACTATTTTAAGTGTTGAAGGAAATGTTTGACTTAATCTATTACTGTTTATTTTAGATCCCTACAATTATGTGTATTTGAGTGTACACAGATTCAGTAAGTTGAGTCAGAATTACTTCCCTTTGATTAAAATGCATTGTATTATATTTTCAGATGAATACTCCATTACCAGACAACCCGAGACCCCAGCTAAAGCTGCAGTGCCTACATTTGGTCAGGTTTTGTTTCTGGGCCATGTTTAATGAGTTTATTCTACATTTCCTGTACTTCAACGCTATACAGAACAACTACAGGGTGCTGAGATCCGTGTCTCTGTTCACCTTGGCGGGTCTCGGCTACCTGCATGGACAGTTCTTTATGATTAAGTACCTTGTTATGTTTGGATTACCTGGGACAATAGCAAAGTTTGATTACCTCGATCCACCTGACGGACCAAAGTGCATCTCTTACGTTTATCTGTACTCAGATATGTGGAAGTAAGTAAACATTGACTGCATTTACATGTTAATGTGATATGACCCCTTAAATGTCATGTATTACAGAATGTATGAAATTTCATTATGGATACAAGATTCTTTTGACACTTGTCTGCGCGAATAAACTAAATTAGAATGACATGCTCCGCATAAAATTGAAGAAAAACCCTTTTTAGCGCGAAATATACGTAGTGTGCAACGTCATTTTATTGACGTCATCGTATAAAGAAAAGTAACAACCTAGTCAAAAGCCAGGTTATTAAGGTCATGTGCATTTTTGGGCCAATTGAATCAACTCTTACAAATTATGCTGCGCTATTTGTATTGCACGTACATACAATACGGAATTTTTAGCTCACCTGAGCTGGCTCAGGGTGAGCTATTAGGATCGATGAATGTCTGTCGTCCGTCCACACTTAGTTCGTTAACACTCTAGTGGTCACATTTTTGCCTCAGTTGTCACGAAACTTGGTCAAAATGTTTGTTCCAGTAATTACTCGGACGAGTTCGAATATGGGTCATCTCGGATGAAAAACTAGGTCATATGACCCAAAAATAGAAAAATCTTGTTAAGGCTCTAGAGGCTACTGTTTCAGTCCAAATATCCTGGCAATTTGTCAGAAAGGTTGTTTGGTTGATTTCTAGCTCAAGTTTTAATATGGGTCACCTGGGGTCAAAAACTAGGTCACACAGCCCAAATATGGAAAAACCTTGTTAACACTCTAGAGGTAACATTTTCAGCCCAAATATCCTGGAAATTTGTCAGAAAGGTTGTTTCGATGATTTCTAGCTCAAGTTCGAATATGGGTCATCTGGGGTCAAAAACTAGGTCACAGAGCCCAAATATGGAAAAACCTTGTTAACACTCTAGAGGTAACATTTTCAGCCCAAATATCCTGGAAATATGTCAGAAAGGTTGTTTCAATGATTTCTAGCCCAAGTTCGAATATGGGTCATTTGGGGTCAAAAACTAGGCCACAGAGCCCAAATATGGGAAAACCTTGTTAACACTCTAGATGTTACATTTTCAGCCCAAATATCCTGGAAATTTGTTGGAAAGGTTGTTTTGATGATTTCTAGCTCAAGTTTGAATATGGGTCATCTGGGGTCAAAAACTAGGTCACACAGCCTGAATATGGAAAAACCTTGTTAACACTCTAGAGGTAACATTTTGAGCCCAAATATCCTGGAAATATGTCAGAAAGGTTATATCGATGATTTCTAGCCCAACTTCGAATATGGGTCATTTGTGGTCAAAAACTAGGTAACACAGCCTAAATATGGAAAAACCTTGTTAACACTCTAGATGTTACATTTTCAGCCCAGATATCCTTGAAATTTGTCAGAAAGATTGTTTCGATGATTTCTAGCTCAAGATCGAATATGGGTCATCTGGGGTCAAAAACTAGGTCACAGAGCCCAAATATGGAAAAACCTTGTTAACACTCTAGTGGTAACATTTTCAGCCCAAATATCCTGGAAATATGTCGGAAAGGTTGTTTTCAAGTTCGAATATGGGTCATCTTGGGTCAAAAACTAGGTCACAGAGCCCAAATATGGAAAAACCTTGTTAATACTCTAGAGGTAACATTTTGAGCCCAAATATCCTGGAAATATGTCAGAAAGGTTATATCGATGATTTCTAGCTCGTGATCGAATATTGGTCATCTGGGGTAAAAAACTAGGTCACACAGCTCAAATATGGAAAAGCCTTGTTTACACTCTAGAGGTAACATTTTCAGTCCAAATGTCCTCGGGTGAGCGATAAAGGGCCATCATGGCCCTCTTGTTTTCTGTCATGCCATATTTGATGGTTGAATAAAGGCTGTATTTTTGACAGAATATTTATAGGTATACAATATATATATTGTTGCACTGAGGCATGATTAACTTGCAAGCAAGGTAGACCTTACATGTCAGGATATTTATTTACTTTTCAGGTATTTTGACAGAGGTTTATACAGCTTTTTGAAAAGGTAATTAATTATTCTCCTGCAAACAAATCTAAGGGGGATGGGTGGTGGTCACAGGAATCAGCTGGTTGGTTGTTCTATTAGTCAGTCTGTTTTTTTTTTTGTCTGCTTCATATCTGTTTTCCAAGAAACTTGGTTCAAGTGTTTGTCCTCCCCCCCTCCCCCCCCACCCCACCTCCAACGTATCATATCAAGCTATATTTCATTTTATAGTTACAGCAAAATGTTGTGAATACTGTTGTGTTTGTTTGTAGTCCATTATAGCAAGGTCCAATGTTTTGTGAACATCTTCGAAAGTATAAATTTTAATGACATTTTACAACAATACAGACACACGAGATTGATGCACAAAGAATGCAGTTTGATGTGAAACATAGCCATTTGCTGTTGTCTCATTGTGATCATTAGTTGTTGAAATTAACTTGTACTTTAACCCAAAAAGTATGAGGTTTCTAATAATTCAGCTGGAATGCATTGTTTTCCCTGATTTGTATGCATTGAAAGACCTTTAATTCAAAGATTTAACGTCACTCAAAAACAAGCAATCAGTCAATATCCAGATCTTAATCTATGATGAAAAACTCTCTGAGCATATTTGAGAAGGTATTTAAGTACACCGCTGTTGTTTAAGATAACTGAGCTTGCTTTATTGGAGTTTTAAACAAATTAATTGAAGAAAAAGGTAAAGAAATGTGTTTGATAATGCACTTTCTTCAATTGCCTTTCTTTTGAATTTTATTATTTTGAGGTGTTGTCACTTGTGGTCAATTAGTCCAGGTTTTTTGCTTAGAATCACTGAACCCCTTATTTATTGAGGGTCATTGGATTAAGCTCAGCTCTGATTTTTTCATATGAGAAAGTTGACAGTTTCACAGGGTGTCATTGTGGATAGGGAACTCTGGACTGGTCATTGGACAAAGTGTTTCTTTCTAATAATGCAGCAAGTTTAAAATTGTTTGTGTTGCTGCCCCTGGTTCAGCCACTTGAGGGATGATCAGAAAGCTACCGTGTCATTTATCTGCTTCTTTGTCTATATACAGATATAACAGTTTCATGGTCAACCCTTGGTGATTGTTTTGTACATGTATGAGAAATGTTCACCCTTAGGCTACATTACTTCACCTTAATTGATTTTACAGAAACATACGCAGAGTGTTATGTCTGGTAGACTTCATTAGGCACAAACTAAGTAGTTTTAGATATTAAATTAAGGTTTGTTTTAGATCAGTGAGATTCTAGCTGCTCTCATCATATGATATGATGTGATAAGCCTGTAAGCTTCAGTCGTGATTAGTTGTGTGTTGAGACTCCTATCTTTCTGTCATCTAAGAGGCTTTAAAGGTGGGGTTCTGTGCTTTGAATTGATTTAAACATTACAACAAAATCATGACATAGGAAATACCCCATGTAGAGGTATCAAACTATAGCAAAAATTATACAAAAACTTTCTATATTCTTTATCAGAATCACCCACTTAAATCAATTTTTCTTTTGACCCACTGAGATGTAAACATTTACAATGCTATTTATTGCATAATTTTACTGATAAACTGTTACATACATGTACAATTTTTACAAATTGACAACATATTAGTTATGTTAAGCAGTGGTGCAACACATTCTGCAATCAAAAAATGAAATCCGATTTTTGGCATTTACAACAGAAAGTTATGTCAATTAAAAGGCAGACATTTTACTATGGCATGAATAAATCCAAATCTGCAACATAACAAACTTTTGGTACCAACACTGGATTCCACCTTTAATAGGTTTCAACATCATGCAGTATAGCTGACATTTCAGGTAATATAAGGTTGTAATCTTGTAGAAATCCTGCAATACATGTATATAAGCTGGTTAAATTGGCCCCTAGTTACAAATATTTCAAGTAACTGGCTGTTCCAGGAATTCAATCTATGTCTTTAACAGTGTTTTTTCTGTGCATGGTAGTTTGCCTACATAATTGTGTATGTGTTGTCTTTTTACTTGCATTTAGCAAAAGTGTTGCCTGTATGTAACATCTATATAGTTCATATATAAGCTGCAATAATTAGATTATAGTTTATACTAATTTCTTTTAGCTCGATTGTGAAGAAAGCTTGCAGCTTATCCAGTAACTCTCGAGTCTGCTTCCTGGAAAAACCAGTACTGGTGTCACATGAGGAGGTACGGTCGTGACCCCAGTGGGGCTCTAACCCGCAACCTCCGGGATGAGCGGCCGACACCTTAACCTCTAAACCACCGCTCCCCTAATTGGGTACGATGTAGCTGTCAGAAAGGTGTGTGAGGGGATAATAATGACTTCAAACAATGAAAATAACTAACATTAAAAGTGTAGAATATTTTACTCGAATACAAAAAATGTACTAAGGTTGTAACATCAATTCTAACTTGTTATGTCATTTAAATTTGCAACAGTTAAATAACCTAATATATCTACAATCCCCAAAATGATGTCGTACGTAATGCCTGTTAATTAGTGAAGTACATGTAAGTGACTAAAGGAGTGTTGAATTATCTGATGAAGATGAAGTTATATAAAACATTGAGTTCATGGACATTTAGTATTAATTAAATCAGCTTCATTATGTCACACATGTATTGTTGACCTTACTTCCTACGTCTTGTACGACTTTTTGATACTGGAAGTTTGTTATGGTTTCAGTGTGATGCAGGCCCTGTCCTTTTCCTTGTCCTGTCTGTGAGCCCTTCATCTCAGAGACTCCCTTGTGGGATTTTCATAAAACTTTCAGAGAAGGATCAGTGTAAGGTCTTGTCGTGTGTATAACAATTTTGGGTCTTATAGTCAAAGGTCAAGGTCACAGGGGCCTGGAATGGAAAAAAATCTTGTCTACTCTTCATCTCCAAAAAGCCTTTGTTGAATTTCATCAAACTGTTAGGGAAGCATCAGTATGAAGTATAGTTGTGCGTACAACAATTGTGTCAAAAAACAATTTTCTATTAATGAGGATACATGTATTCATCACATTTTATAATAAGTTAGTAACTGTGGTTTTATTAGCAAGTATCTCTGCTTTCAGGAGCGGTATCAGAAAAATTAATTACAGGCTGTATTATGTTATGTCTTTGAAGAAACAGGAAGGTCAAGTCATTGGATATTGTAATTAAATGGTCACATAAAGCAATCCCAAGTGATTATATGACTTGTATTTGCTGGCTGACATAAGTATTTCAAGCTTTAGATGTGTGTATGAAGTTTCAGGGTTCTTGTTGTCACTTCGTCTAGTTAACCGGTATGAAAACACGTGTTTGACAACAATTATTCAGTTTTATTTCAAAATAATACCTATTTCAGTTCTTCAAGACAAAATCCAGTAGAGTGATACTGGCCCTTTTGGACCTCTTGTTGATTTTTTGACAATTTTGCCCAAAACTGGTCTCAAATAAGAAAAGATAAATTAAGAAATTTATTTATTATAGTGACAATAACATTTTCGTATTACATATTTAAACATAATCATACAAATTTACACCCAACCTTATGGACCTATATGTCACCTTATTAAAAATAATGCACAGAATTTATAGTCATATGAATCATTATCATAAACATTAACAAAATAAATAGTTAGATTTAGTTTGTATTTCGAACATGGGTCATCTAGGGTCAAAAACTAGGTAACGGGGTCAAATCAAAGAAAAATCTAGTGTATGCTATAGCGGTTGCATTTTTCATTAGACCTTCATGAAACTTGGTCAGTATGATTGCCTTGATGAAATCTAGGTCGATTTTGAAGATGGGTCATCTAGGGTCAAAAACTAGGTCACGGGGTATTATTATAGAAAAAACATGTGTATGCAATAGAGGTTGCATTTTTCATTCTATCTTCATGAAACTTTGTCAGTATAATTGTCTTGATAAAATTTAGGTGGAGTACGAATATGGGTAATCTCAGGTAAAAACTAGGTCACCCGGTTAAAAACCTTGTGTATGACATACAGGTTACATTTACAACTCAATCATCATGTAAATTAGTCAGAAGGTTTGCCTTGTCAAGGTCAAACAGAATGTTTGTGTTTATGATATTTAGTTTAGAGTTAAAGTTTGGTCATATATTGTCATAAGTTGCAGGTGAGCGATATAGGGCCATCTTATTAAAAATTTACCCTGGCAAGCAGTGCTTAAGTCTCAGTCTTACTATTTCTTTCATTCTGATTGATTAGAAAAATTATCTTAATTCAAGATATTACAAGGTTGAAAAAATATTTTATTAAAAGGATAGATTTTATTATTCATTATCCAGTATCTAACGAAGAGAGGAGATTGATCAGACAAATAAGATTTCACATGTGCTCATTTGATAGATATCATTTACATTGTTAGAAGGTGATTAGATCAAAATAACCTTCCTAATAGATGTATGATGCCAGTGAATTGAGCCTCGTTACACCAAAAGGTTACTTGTATCAACAACTCATACCCCATTCCATATAGTGAGATGAGATTCAAATGTATTGGGATAACCCTGATCTTTCTATTTTAAGAATTATGTAAGGACAAACTCCCCTTACTAGCAGTTACTTCCTCTTATTGTGGGGAGCTCATCAGAAAGATGAAATACCATTGTTAGAAATAAAGCTCAGTTATGTAAAAAAAAAAAAAAACGATAACACATTAAAGTCTCTTCTTATTTTCTAAACACGTCAATGTTAAACCACAGATAAAAATGTTTGCTAGTTTTAATGTGCAGGCTATTAAATAGGGTCTCATTCTAACTCAGTTTTCGCTATCCGAGAAAAATCACCTTTAATCAGTATTTTAATACTCTGATTTTCACTGTCATTCATATTAGATGCAAAAGATCTGCAGCAGTAACTTTTAATCAGATCATGGTAAATTGGTTTACTATATATAGGTTGGCTAGTTAAGCAGCTTTGTTCACACTGTCAGATAAAAATAGGATCGTTATCACATATCTGTTTCATAATTCCATGTAATGTTACTGGTTTGTGACATACTCATTTCTTTTTTCTTTTTTTTTTAGCCCACCTGAGCATATTGAGTTCAGGTGAGATTTTGGGATCATTTGATGTCTGTCCATCCGTTAACAACTGCTTCAAATGACTTCTTCTCATTAACCACTTCATGGAATATCATCAGCCAGATTAGCATCTTGGCTTTAAGCTTTCTTAACTTATTCAAATGATTTTGGTTGACTGAACAACATGGCTGCCAGAGCTAAAAATAGAGTAATCTTTTAAAATTCCCTAGCAACCAGTGATTCCCTTAGCAACCTTTAGCATTCTCTTGCCACAAGTGACTTCCTTAGCAATCATTTATATATACGTCCTTAGCAAGTAGCAACAGTTGACTTCTTTGGCAATCACTGTCTTCTTCTGGCAACCGCCGACCAGTGATTTTGTTAACAACCACTGACTGCAGTGACAGCATTTGGTGACTTTCAGTGACTACTGATTTTTTTAGCAGCCAGTGATACTCCCTATCAACTAGTGACTTCCTTAGCAACCACAGACTCCATTTAGCTACAAGTGACTTCCTTATGTAAGTGCACTGGTACTCAGGTGAGTGGTATAGGGCCATCATGGCCCTCTTGTTAAACACTTTATACCCGAGTAAAAAGGAACTCAGCAGCATTTCACCTAGATAACTAAGTTGAAACTGAAGTCAACTGGCACTTACCCTTTAGTCATTTTTGAATGTCTTGGTTTATTTTGAAATTGTAATATTCCAGATGTCATGTCATCAAGCTGATAAGTGATATCAATTTGTTTTGGTTGGATGAGAGAATTTCTTAATGACCTAGGCTTTATTTGCCAGAAAACTCATTTGTATAAATACCAACATAAAAGTCAAATCAATGTTGATATATTTTATTGCAGGGACAGGGCATTAACTAGTGATTGTTTCAGCTAATCTTGATCCTGCATCTCTGAAACTAGAAATAAACGTGGGTTCCTGCACGTCTGCCTCTGTGGTCAGGTGGTTAGAGTCACTGACCTCAAGTCACTTTAACCTCTTACAGATTAAGGATCATGGGTTTGAGCTCTGCTAACAACCAGGTCTCTCTTTATGTGACAAAGTTGGAGGTTTGAATGGAGGATAGGATTCTAGTACTGGTTTGTCCCAGGAACGATGGTTAGGTAAACTGTCTGCCTGTAAAAACAACCAAATTTGATTGAAACTGTTACTGCATTAAACTCGTACAACAACAACACACCTTTTCTCCAAGCATGCATGGCTTGTATTGTCTAAACTGATTTTTTGAGGGTGATCTGTCTGTCGGTCTGTTCTTCGTTTTTCTTTGTGGTATAATACACAGAAGTATATTTCTGTATAGAAATGAATTCCACACAGTTTTATATTGCCTCTTTTCAATGCTTGGAACATTTTATTTAAGCTTAGTTTAGTAAAACTTTCACATTCCAAATTATACTACAGCTTAAAAACTTGGATGGCAGGGAAACTCAGATTGTGCTGGTGGAGTTTTTATACATAATTCATGTTCTGTTTTTGTTGTAAATGATTTCTCCCAGTGCTCTAATTGAATGCAAATAATGTGTCTTGTTGCAAAGATCAAAGGTTTCAGGCACAAATTATAAAATATTATGATCTGCTAATTACCTGTTGCCTTATTAACCTGTCTGGTGAACTGCTTATCATGTTTTGTACTGTGATGTTAATAAACGTGACAGTTACTGATGCATTCTCATTATGGTTGTGATACATTCTGCGGTAGGTTCATATAGTGGCTGGTAATTTCATTTTCCTGTAGTCCGTGCTAGCAGCTTTCATCAACAGTTGCTTCTACAGTTCTTGTCTTACATTTGATCAGGTTTGTTTGGTAAATTGATTGTTGGTGATTGTTGGTATTTGTTGGTGATTGTTGGTATTTGTTGGTGATTGTTGTAAACTGTTAGATACATCAGAGACTAGGGCTTTCTTAAAACAATCTACTAGTAGGTAAAATGTTGTTAGGAGACAAGAGTTATAGTGTCTTAGTCCAGTGTACTTAGTTTATACTTTTTTTAATTTTAGCTCAATTGTGAAGAAAGCTTGAAGCTTGTCGAGTCACTATGGAGTTCACTTCGTGTAAAAACCAGTACTTTAAGTGTCATATGATGTTTGTTTCAAGTGCTATTTGGCACGATATAGTCAGCAGTACTTAAAAAGTACCTTTAGCCGCTGTATCCATGGCAATGTGGCATCAAGCAGCACTGTATTAGAGTAATGACAACCACACAGATAAGCTGTATTCAGATACTTTGGACTTAAGCTCAATTGTGAAGAAAGCTTGAAGCTTATCGAGTCATTCCCGAGTCTGCTCCTGAAAACCTAGAACTAGGTGTACTTGAAAGTATTACAAACCTTTGAAGGAAATTGACATCCTTTCAGTGATTTAGTTGACTTAATTGCCTCCCTTTTCATAATGTTAACACATGTACAGTATATGTCTAAACTAGAGAGTTTAAGATTTAAAGTAGAATTCTATGTAATATAAGTTTCCAAGTTACATAGAGGATAATTGTTGGTTTCGGTGTAAGATCACGTTATAATTTCACCGAGTGGGCACCAAAAGTGATATTTTCACAGGGCGCGCCACGAGTGAAAAAACTACTTTGGTGTTCACGAGGAAATTAACGTGAAATTACACCGATACCAACAATTTTTCTGTTTATTTTATGGTTAAAACTCTATTTTTATTGAGTTTGTTTCTATAAAACATCGAAAATCGCGGGAAACGCCTTCAGAAAACAAAGAACAAATGGCGCCATTTAAACGGCGCCATCGCCGCATGGTCTCCAGCATTAATACGCTCGGTATACTTTTTTGACGCAAACCGGGCTAAAGATTGCAAAACATGAAAAATAAAATGGTAATCCACTGTTTCAAAACTGTGGATTATCACTTTTATTTCACTGAGAAAACTCTATAATTCACTGGAAAACATAAAATAAAATGGCAGTAATGTATATATGTACGTATATTTTCAGGTATATCTATGTGCCATGTGGTGGGTCACAGACAAGCTTTCACAGACAGATCATCGGATCGTTGCTATGTTTTATGTATATATTCTACTGGCACGGAGCGGAGTACTATATACTACTGTGGATCCTGCTCAACTATGCCGGAGTTTCCCTAGAGAAGATAGGAGCCTTGATTTGTGATATATCCCTCGTCAAACATATAGAGGTAGTTTTGACGTGCCAGTTTTTCTAATATTAACAGTACTTGCAGATTGATTAACTAATTCATTCCTTCAGTGCAACTAGGTGTTTAAGAAAAGTGTTTATCACACTGAACGGACCTAGTGTTGCATATTGAACAGCAAGTACCCATTGTCAGTGATTTTATTTTATTTTTATTTACAGTTTCAGTTCAAAAGTAAGTTGAAGACCAAAACAGTTGTTTCCATTTTCTACATTGTTCTATGTCCAGATTAAGGAACAAAATAATAATAGGGTTGATTGTGAAACTATTGTATCTGCATATAAACAAAGAAGCAGATTACAGTAGTCTCAAGATCACCCTGTCTCCTCCACAGTCACTGTGTGCGAAACCTACAGTCACAAAATTTACCGTTTTAATCTGATAATGATAATAAACCTATTTTTGTGTTGGCTTAAAAAAAAAATTTGATGCTGCAGTAGTAATAGTTATAAATACAGTAAACTCTGTTTGTAACAGACTCCTTGGGATCAATTAAATATGTTCGTTATATCCAGAGTATTTTATATCCATATACATTGTGTACCATTTTCATATAAAATGAATAAAGAAAAAAAATCGGGCCGAGAAAATTTGTTCCTTATATCTGGATTTTCGCTATATCCAGAGTCATTATATACAGAGTTTACTGTATGGAGGACAAAGTATTGTATGTGGACACCAAGTGTAATCTAATATGATACAGATTAGTCTGACCTGTAAGTCATATGGTATACTCTAATATACAATAAGGCAGAGACATCTTTGCCATTGAAATGTTTACAATTTGCACATGTGAATGATGAATTTACCAACATTCTTTGTCATTGTGTTCTAACAACTTCTAAAATCAGAACATTTCTGCACATTTAAGTGATTTACTGGACACGTCGGAAATATGGGATTAGTGAATTATCACTGGCTTCAATTTCTGCAAATGTTTGCGCTGCATTAAGGTATTGAGAGTTTGTGACAGCTACTTTGTGTCGAGCATTCCCATATTCACAGCTCAGTTGAAATGCATCTATCTTTTGTTACCTAGTAATGGGATAAAGTGGTTATAACTGGTAAAATGCATTAGAATCCTGTCTCAATTTCCTGCTTCAATAAATCATGCGTTAGTTTGAGCCTCACTGTGGAAAAACCAGCATAAAGCCATTGTAACCATGTGGCACCATACAGTGGTTCGACTCGTATCCATGTTCTGTAGTCAGACTGGTAATGTACAATGTTTTGTTTCCGTTTCAGACTGAGGTACTGACTGCTGGTATGGTCCAGAGGATTCATGCTTTCTTCTCCATTCCAATATTTCTCCTGTCCTGTTTTTCCATGTTCTGTTTCTTTGGAGGGAAATCTGTTGGCTATATATTCTACAGGAGGCTTATACTAGAAGGTATAGTGTTGTTTACTTTCACATATGGTTCCTTTCACACATGGTTGTTTAAAAGGATACAGGAAAAGTAACTGTTGTGACTAGAATAGCCCACTAAGTCAGCCTTTATTTTGTTGATTAGTCTTGTTGTTGTTTAGTTTGATGTCAAGTTCAACTATTGTGTTCAATTATACTGGAAGGCAGTTTACCTAATCATCATTCCTGGAAAAAACTAGTGCTAGATCCAAATGTTTTAAAAGTATACAGTTTACTCTCGTTATCTCGAATTTCAAGGGACCAGACCTTTTACTTCGAGATAACGAGTTCGAGGAAGAGGAGGGGCTTTAGTTGTTGTTTTTTTGGCGATATGGACGATATGGCATAGTGCACCATTTCCTGTTTTTAAGACAGGCATCATTTGTTTTATTTTTGATGTAAACTTTCCTGAAACTTGGACCTAATTCATTTTATTCTTTTTTTTTGGATATACCCAAACAGCCTCAGCCTCTAATGTATGGTGAGGGAAACGAAGGCGGGCGTGAAAGTGCTTCTTGATTGAAAGTCAGAACATTCGTATATTCTAATAAACATAAGAACAACTTATAAAGACAATTTTACGCCATATATTCGTTCGAAATCTCTTTTTTTAACCCTATCACTATTTTCATTTAACCTTTCAATAATCAGTCTTTAAAGTATCGCATTTTTCATCATTATTCACGTAGTCACCGGCAATTAAAGTAAATCCATGAAAACACATATTCTAGTGTGATTGGCAGACAGTTACCTGCTTGACCCGCCGCACCTTGTCCGGCGACTTCGCACGAACGAGTTGAATGATGCGGCCAAATCCCTAACCCGGTCTCGGTATTATTTTGTTAAAGGGGTGGCGCTTTATTCTTCATTAAAGGGTATTCGTTTGTATTTTCATGCCAAAAAGGCAGGCATATTAAAATTGCACAGTCTGTCTTCAAGGGATTTTCATATAATATGGCATAAATGCAGCACATTAAGATGGTGCACACATTCTGGGCTGTAACTTCGTCCAGCATGAAGGGATTCTTAAATAATGTGACACAAATTTTCAGCACATGAAAATGACATGTCCAGTGTAAGACCCACTGAAGGAGTTTAAAACAGATTGGCACAATTGTCCAGCACATGAAATGAAGTGCTGTGTGCAATTCCATCATGCATGCCTTAAAGGTTAAGGTCACATTTAGATTTAAGGTGCAACTCTTTTGTGCAGTGAAGGATTTTAAAAATACTTGACAGAAATGTTTACTACACGAAGACGAAAAACAATCCTGTTTCCCTACAGTAAAGGTCAAGGTCATCCAAGTTTGAAGGTCATGGAATCCTGTATATATTTACAAATTATGTCCGGACTGTAATTCAGTCTTCTCTGATGCATTGGGGATAAAGGGTTTTAAAACACTTTAGCACAAATGTTCAGCACATGAAGACAACATGTCACATTCAAGTCCTGCATCCCTAGCCTGAGGGTCAAGGTCACACTGAAGAGTTTAAAAGGTCATGGAATCCTGTGTACATGGTAACTCTGTAATGCATTTAAGGATTTTAAAATTACATGGCATGAATATATATATATTGAGAGAAATTTTGCAGCTATTTCAGGAATCTTGACTTTGTAATTTTAAATCCTGTTACTTCTGATGTGTCTTTTGTCCTGGGGGATTATTCTGTGTCACTGTATCCAACGAAAACAAGTTTATCAATACACACGTCAGCTTAGGGAATTTAAATGTTCTGTTGGGGATTGTTTATATAGGAACTGACACTTCCTTAATTAGTTAAAAGGTAGCTCACTGTAGAACTGATGAAAAATGTGTTACAACTGACACCTGGCAAATAGATGAAAGGATCTGAATGTTTGTCGAGCTAATTAAATATCGCTTTTTGTCATGACTTGTGTTGCATAGTAATGATTGCTTTGAAAGCCAGTTTGGCAATTTCTAGCCGATAAACATTAGTAAAATAACAAAAGAAACTAGTGTTTTGAGAAATTATAAAGGACTTAGGGGATCATAGTGCATCATGTTTAAACAGGAAATTATACCTAGGAAATTAGTCACTAGGACATTGACCACAAGGATATTAGCGCTAGGAAATTGGCCACTAGGACATTAACCACTAGGACATTAGCCCTAGGACATTAACCAGTAGGACATTAGCCTAGGAAATTAGCCACTAAGACATTAACCACTAGGACATTAGCCTTAGGAAATTAACCACTAGGACATTAGCCCTAGGAAATTAACCTCAAGGACATTAGCCATAAGAACACAGCCCCTCAGCCCACATTTGTGTAGGTGCAGTTAAGCTTCTTGATATGCTAGGATGGGTACCAGCCCATTGATCTAATAATCTTTGTTATCTGAATGCATTGACATAATAGTAAGTGGTATAAACTTTGGCAAAAAAGTCAATCTAATGACATTGTTAAAATAACTTCTTTATAATATTGAATCAAAATTTTAGACTTTGAAGAGTGAAGGGGCTAATGTCTGCCTATATAAAATTCAGCTATAGGGCCACTGTAACAGTTGCTAAAGTCTTACATTTGTTCAACCATCTTTTTAAACTCACCATCAGAGGTTTTACAATAGTCATTTTAAAGTACATTGTATGTCAAAAGTAATGGGTAATGTCTGTTCTAGAGTTCCCCTTCCTCAAAGAATTTGAATGTTAACTCTAAAATGTGCTATTTTTCCTGAATTCTAGATTCAAAAATGTTGGTCAGTTTAACCATAAGTTTCATCTTTCTTGAAATACTGGTATACAAGACCTGAAATTGATCGATTTTCTGGTAAAAATAACTTCTCTTTCTTGATCAAACACACAACAGGCTTTGCTATGAAAGATAAAAGGCTAATGAATCTTGACAGAGGTTTGCACATAATAATTTTTAGATAATCTATAATAGGAAGATTGGTTCAAGTAATTGACATATATAGTTCCGACTTGACACATGGAAGGTGTAAATTACATTCTAATGTAGGAGAAATTTCATAATTTATTCATGCAACTTTAGTCTGATATTCTGGTATCATACTTGTACACCTGTTGTGTCAGGGGGGGTCTTACCTAATGTGTTATGTCAGAAAAATGTGGTCAGAATCTGTTAGATTTGATTTCTCAATTGCATTGATTTTATCGAATAAAATTAAGGATAATCATAAAAACTTGCATATTCACAAGATTTTGAAGATTTAATTATTCATTTGTGACACATTGTCTGTCTTTGATAGATATTGGGTTGCTGCTGTCTGTTGTCAGTACATCTGTCCTCATGTAGTGCATATGTCCTTGTGCATTCAGTCTGATTGTCCTTACATGGTAATGCTTGCATTTCTATATTATAATAAGCATATGTCTTGAAAGTATACAAGATTTGATTGTGAAACATTGGAAACATTACCTACCACATCAGAAGCTGATAATTTATTCAAGTTCTGTAACTGTGATTCAAATATTTGCTGAGGTATGCCTCTAAATATAGAGAGACTTTTTACTGGGAATTGAAATGTGAGTTGAGTTTCTTCATCATTTTAGCTTGACTAATCAAAGAATTAGGAAAGTCTATTAACTCTGCCTTGCATCAAAATTGATTAAAATTGGAAATGCCAGTACTGTTAGCTCACCTAACACAGAGTGCCAGGATGAGCTATTTATACCCCCAAAACGAAGTTTAGGGGGGTATATAGGAGTCACCCGGTGGTTGGTCGGTCGGTCGGGCGGTCGGTCGGTCGGTCTGTTGCATTTTCCTTGTCCGGAGCATAACTGAAAACTACTAGTTGGAATTCAATACAACTTCATACAATGGTAAGCACTTGAGAGGAAGTGCGGTGCACAAGAACAAACTCCATCTTGACTAATTACAGAGTATTGCCCTTTGTTACTTTTCCTTGTCCGAGCATAACTTGAAAACTACTACTTGGAATTCAATACAACTTCATACAATGGTCAAGCACATTAAGAGGAAGTGCAGTGCACAAGAACTATACTCCATCTTGACAATCAGGTTTTGCCCTTTGTTACTTTTCCTTGTCCGAGCTAACTCAAAACTACTAGTTGGAATCAATACAACTTCATACAATGGTCAAGCACATTGAGAGGAAGTGCAGTGCACAGAACCATACTTCATCTTGACTAATTACAGGTTTTGCCCTTTGTTCTTTTCCTTGTCCGGAGCTAACTCAGAAATCTACTAGTTGGAATTCAATACACTCATACAATGATCAAGCACACTCAGAGAAAGTGCGTGTACAAGACTATACTCTATCTTGAGTATTTACTGAGTTATTGCCCTTTGTTACTTTTCCTTGTCCAGAGCATAACTGAAAACTAATATTTGGAATTCAGTACAACCTCATACAATGGTCTAGTACATTTAGAGGAAGTGCAGTGCACAGGACCATAACTCCATCTTGACTCATTACAGAGTTATTACCCTTTGTTACTTTTCCTTTTCCGGAGCATAACTTGAAAACTTCTGGTTGGAATTCAATACAACTTCAACAATGGTCAAGACAGGAGAGGGAGTGAGTGCACGGAACCATATCTCCATCTTGCTAATTCGGTTTTGCCCTTTGTTCTTTTCCCTGTCTGGAGCTTTTTAAAAACTCAGTTGGTTCATCACTTCAACATGGTCACAAATGAGAGGAATGAGAACTTCTCTTTTTGTTTGTTTCAGGTTTATGTCTACACTTCTCATTTTAACACCTTTGTATTTAGTATTAGGATCAATCACTATCCGCTTGTTCACCATTTCCTTCAAAGGACATCTTCTCAGAAAACACTTGACCAATCTTGATGGAACTTGGCAGGGATGTTCCTTGCATGAAATTTTACCAAAGTTGTTCAAAGAATTCCATTTCATGCAGAATTCTAGTTGCTATGGCAACAAATAGGAAAAACTTTAAAAAACTATCTTCTCCAAAACTGCAAGGACAAGAGCTAGATATTTGGTGCGTGACACCTCTATCAAGATTGTTAAGTTAAACCCCCTGAGATCAAAATTAGCACCTTGTTGGTTGGAGACGGATGTTTAATATAGTAAAACTTAAAATATCTTTTTTTGTTAGAAACAATAAGGTCTAGAGCCTAGATATGTAGCATTATTTGGTGGTCCTCTGTCAAATTTATTATCAGTCAATCCAGTTTACATGTAACTGTTTGAAATTTCTTGTGTTGCTGAAGTTGCCATATCTATGACCATTGAAAAGAAGAAAACTCACACAGTAGTTAGTTTAGCTTTGTGTTCAAGTAATAGCAGAGTTTGTTTGAAGTATCTCGGGTTTTTTTAGTACATGGGATCGAATGTCAGTATTATATATAAAATTTTCCTGTTGTTTCTTTCAGGAACTGTAGGATCATTTACAGTACTGACAATTTTAGTTTACTGTGCCATACAGAATGCTGTAGAAGTAAATAGATGGGTCAAAAGACGAGAAAAAATGAAACAGCCGTAGTGAAGAAAGTGACTGAAAGTGGCAACCAACTGTCCTAGGCAAACAGTGATAGAAGATTTTATGTACAGTGTTGTAACCAATGTAGACAAGGAGTCATAACTTAAGTTTAAATCAAGTTAAGCTGTAGATTTATGGAGCAGACTAAGAGTGAATAAGTTATTGAATCCACCTTGTTGGTCCAGTGGTTAAAGTCATTGACTTAAAGTCTCTGCAACCTCTCAAAGATTGAGGTTCATGGGTTTGAGCCCTGATACAGACTATGTCTGTTGATGGTTTCTTACAGAGGATACTGGTTCTACGTAGTGACGGCACACTGCCTGCCTGTAAAAGTTGAAAAAGGGAGCTAAAACCATGAAATACAAAACAGGAAGTAAAGGTTGATCTTTTAAGTGCTGGATAATGGATAATGCTGGAGTGCTAGTAGAGACAGATCCCTTACAGACCCAACATATAGTCTTCTCAGAATTCTTAACTCAAGCCACAATCCTTTTCTTCTGAATAAAAGGTCTAACACTTCATAGTGACCATCATGATTTTAAGAAATCAGTGATTTTTAATTCCCAAACAACAAGTTTTGCCATAGTAGTAGCTAAAATACATCAATGTATACAATAGTTATATTTCACTGGTACTTTGTTGAAAAATATAAAAATCTTTTTTGACTGGGCCACTCAAGAAAAGAGATATTTGATGAACTTTTATTTTGATCCACTGATAAAAGAAATGGCAGAGTCTAACTTATTTCCATCCTACTTTCTAAACATTCGGTGTGACCATAGAACTTTGCATGCCAATATTGTATCTTGTTATTTTGAACATTGATATAGCTTTAATGTTTTGTTTGCATATTTATCTTGCCTGATTTGATACAGTACATGTTTGTGATTCTAAAGATGCTCATAGTTAATGTAATAGGTATACAGACCCTAAGAATCTCAGAATCAAAATCTGACAGAAACATTTCATAACATTTGGTGCTTTTTCATGCATCATTCTGTACTAACACTGAATTGATTTTGTTTGATTGTCTTTTGTTACTAATGCAATGAATGATTAAAATAGAATAAAAAAATGAATATGAATTACCCAAGAGTGCTCTTTTTTCCCTAATTTTAAACTCCACTCGTAAAAGAATAGTGTGAATGAACAATTCTGTTCACCTTCATGTCACAAAGCAAGGGCAGAAATGATCAAAAAGAAGCAATGTTGAAATAGGTCACTTTTTACTGAGTCAAGAAACAAGGTTGTACAATGTAGCATCAAACTCCAAAAATGCATGCATTTTTGCAGAATCATACCAACCTGGATTAAAGATCTCTTAATTTAAAGTTTGGTAAAAGAACTGCTTTCTCTCTATAGAAGTAATGCAGACATGTGATCTATGGTTGAAACTATGGCCCTGCTGCTAAGTGGGAGGGGGATATAGGAATGGTTTTCATCTGTCCTTCTGTCCATCTGTATGATTTTCTGTCCATTTCTCCTTAACTCCAATTAACTCAATGAAGTATTTTGATCAAACTCTAGTCAGATTTTCACCTCATCACGACAATTTGCAGAACCATGAGCCAGTCATGCTGGCTTAAGGTCAAGGTCACAACTTAAAAGTCAAAGTCTTGAGTCTGGAAAATTGTGTCCGTTCCATATTTCCTTAATCCCTGAAAAGATTTTAATGAATCTTGGCTTAAATGTTCACCACATCAAGATGATGTGCAGAACCCATGAACTGGTCATGCTGGGTCGAAGGTTTGAGCCTTGAAACTCCTGCCAACACTTTATAAATTTTCTTGAATCCCTTGAAAGAGTTTGATGAAACCCTTGTTTTCTCACCATTTCAAGTCAATGAGCAGAACACAAGTCATGATCTGGCCATGGTGACTGAAGGTCAAGGCAACAACTTAAGATTAAAGACCTACACATCCCTACTTTACAGAGGCGTTTTTTGACCACCTGAACAGTTCAGTTACTCATTTGCATTTTAGAAATCCACACTGTGCATCTCTGAGAGAAAACTACACTCCATAACAATTATTTCTTCAATGTTATTTATGTGTTGTGCGGGGATATAGCTGTCTAGCCTTGTCTTTTTTAGAGGTGGCTGCAGTAAACACTTGTATCACGAATTAATATTAATCCCCTTTTCTGGACAATCTTGGTTAAGGTTCCTACAGGTTTTCATTTCTTTAGCACTAATGTCGGTATTTGATTGAAACATTACAAGAGTGTTTGAGGTTGGTTACAAGAAGCAAGGCCCATATTTCTAAATTGTTGTTTGACAAAAGCATGCCCTGTAGATAGAATGGCTTAGATTCCCTGAAAAGGGCTTTGACTATTTAAGCACACTTTATCTGTACAACTGTTAATTAATATTTCATAATTTTACCTGTAGTTCATAAGTGTAGCATACTTGCTTCATATTTACTGCTTGGTTCTTGAAACATCATTTTCCACAGTGTACCCCTACCTGGTGCTCACTTTAGTTCTGGGTAAGCTGTGAAATCATTGTTTAAATGACATTGTGTTCTCTAACCAGTAGTATTTACCTGGCTGGATGCGTAGGGATGAGTATCTACTGTGGTAAGATGTTCTATGTATTCCAGTAAGAGCAATAGTTTCACTGCCCATGGTTAATAAGAAACCTTTATCTTGTTCACAAAACTTCTTTGATACCACATTTGCCTGAGGATAAGACACACTAAATACCCCCAAGAAGGGTTGGCAGATTTGCACGAAGTGCCATGGTGAGCTATTTGGAATGCCCACCCTCCTTAGTACCTCCATTCACAATTTCCTTCAAATGACATCTTCTCTGAGACCACTGGGCCAATGTAGATGAAACTTGGCACGGATCTTCCTTTTATTCATTCAATGCAGAACTGGTTGCCATGGCAACAGAAAGGGAAAACTTTAAAAGTCTTCTTTACAAAAACGAAAAGGCCCTGAGCTTCGATAGAGACATGTATTATTATTTAGTGGACCTCTATCAAGATTGTTCAAATATTGACCCCGCCCAGGTGGGAGGGGTCACTCGATTTTTACATAGGCTTATAAATATATATTATAGGAAAACCTCTAAAACAACGAGGCCTAGGTGTTGGATATTTAACATGTAGCATTGCCTGGTGAACCTCTTCCAAGAATATTCAAATTATGACCCCAGACCAAAATTGACCCCACCTGGGGGGTCACTTAATTTTACATAGACGTATAGGAAGATCTTTAAAATTTGTCTTCTTTCAAGTTTGAAACCACAAGGTCTACAGCTTTGTTATTTGGCATGTAGCACTGCCTAGTGGACCTTAACCAAGATTGTTCAAATTATATTCCCCAGGTCATAACTGACCCCACTTTGGGGTCACTTGAGTTTACATATGCTTATGTAGGGAAAACTTTAAAAAATCTCTGAAAGTACAAGGCCAAGAGCTTAGATATTAATTAAGCATGTAGCATTGCATTGTGGAGTAGGATTGCTCAAATTATGACCACTGGTCAAAATTGACTCCCTCTGGGAGTTACTTGATTTAACATATACTGTATAGGCAAATCTTTAATAATCTTTAAAACACTACACTTAATAATCTTCTTTAAAACACCAAACGGTTATATAGGGATAAATCTCCTTGTCTAGAACCGCAAGGCCAGAGCTTCAAAGATGTTTGGAATGTAGCAGTATGTAGCGGACCGCTGCAAACATTGTTCTAATCGGGACCCCAGGTAAAATTTACTCCATCTGTGGTGCAATTGTGGACCTTGTAGCCAATGGTAGCCAGGTGTTTGAAGGGCCATCGTGGCAACTTCTTTATGAAAATCCCCACCAAAAGCAATTTTATATTTTGACCAGGTGGGCCAAAATGGATGTTAACAATGCTATTTATTGTTTAAATATATATATTCTGTGATGTAAAGTTTGAAAATAACCTTCATGTCTGCAACTTCACATAAATGTCATAAATCACTGATAAACTTTTACATACATGCACAATTTTTCCAAATGGCTACTGGTTAGTTTGGTTTAGCGATGCCGCAACAAATTTGAAAAAAGAAAAGAAACCCGACTTTTGGCGTTTACAATATTCAGAGAGTTCAGTCAAATAAAAGTCAGTGTTTTACTATGGCATGAATAAATCCAAATCTGCAAAAATCCAAATTTTCGGTACCATCACCAGATTCCACCTTTATTCGTGTATTAAAGGATTTATTTTATGTTTTTTGGTGAATTTTTTTAGATTTTTTTCTGTGAAATAGAGAATCCACAGTTTTGAAACAATGGATTATCATTTTTATTTTCACTGTTTTTGCAATCTTTAACCCGGATTAACGTCAGAAGGTATATCGGTCACAAACTAGTAGATGCTTTAAAAGCATAAAAGGAATGAATGAGTTATTAATTTTACAAATATAATTTCAAATATACTGTATGAAAGGGTGAATTTTCACTTAGTGAAAACGAATGCTTGCTGGAATTCAACAATTTTTTAGAAGCTTTCGTATCAAGAGGAGATGCACTTGTCGCAAGGCAATTTCCGCCATGGTGATTTTCCACGTTGTTATGACGCTTTGATTTATATATAATATTCTTGTCCGTGTCATTTCTCAGCAACCGCTGTCTGGAATTAAAAAAGCTACGAGATGCTTAGCTATCAAGAGGTGCGCTTTTCCGCCCCGACTATTTACAAAAAGACCTGCTTGGGTTCTGACATTACCATACACGGACCATTATTGGCATGGATTCAGCAATATATATTTTAATACAGAATTAATCATCTAGAGTTATATAAATATGCATTTTATGATAAAAACTGTTTAAATTACTTAAGTTCAGTGTGACTATAAAATAGTCTAAAATTATCAGCTCAGAAAACTATGCCCATCTCTAGATAGATTCGTGGCTGCTTTCATAGCTAAATCATTTTTTATATTGTTTATAGTTCCGACCGACCGTGGGATTTCTCCCCTGGTGAACTCGCCAAGACCCCAGTTTGACTCCCATGCACATTGGTACCTGACACAATTTGAAAATCTAGGTAGTTTTGTTTTTACCTGACTGCAATACCCAGTCAGTTTTGTCCAAAGATTATGATTATTTAGCCCAATTGTGTTGAAAAATGCCAGGTGCCAAAATATAGGTGTGCGAGCTGACAGACCTGACACGCGTTTCAGGCGTACAATGGTGCCTCGTGGATTCTTTATTTGATGTTATATCATGCTATTTCATTTCTGAAATCCATTTCAATAAATAAAAAGTGCTCGGTTATAGTGGATGTGTGGTATATGTCCCCGTGTATGCGTCTGCAACGTATTAAAGGTTTCTGTAGTGGAACTCCACAAGCTGGATATATAATGCACTTCGTCGCCTGCATTACACAGGAAATTAACCGTTTATACAGCAACATTTCTATAGAAAACAGCTCTCGCCCGCCGTGATCAAGTTCGTTTCTCTATTGCAGATATTCATTAAGATAATTATATTAAGGCGGAATCGATAGACATTTTTGTATTATTTTTTCCTCAGATTGCTGGATTGGATAATATTAGTTCCTGAAGCCAGGGGATACAAGGGAATAACTTTATAAACAATCAAATATTTGATACAAAGAATTTTTATGAGTTCAATAGTGGCGTTATTTAGAGCGGCATGTTGTGCGTTCAATACAAAACTGTACTTTTGCGACATCCATAAGGCATGATAAGTGTCACACAGTCACTGACAGCTGTTATAGAAACAGACCCCTCCTAGAAACCAAAAAAAAAAAAAGAAAAAAAAATAGTGCATCATATTTCAAGTCAACATGTTAATCACAGAAACCCAAACACTGCAGTGTATAACGAATATTCGCAAATACACTAAATATAACAGCTCAGTACCCAATTTACGTTGTGCCGCCTGAAGTAAACAGAAGAAAGAATATAGTTATTTGTATATTTTTAGATTTATATTGGTCAGCAGAAATACAGCTAAACAAACATATTTGGCGTTTCTTCATAAATTGCTCATTTGATACGATTCTTCTAGTGTAAATGTCCACTGTCAAGCGAAACTTAAGTGACTTTTTCTATTGAATATAATTGATATACATTCCCTTAGTTATAAGACACTAAATAATGTGTTTTGCAGGTTAATAATTTATTGACATATATTTTTGAATACCAACCTAAAGTATACTTCCTGTCTTATGTTGAAATAAGTGCGTCATTGATTCGTCAAAAGACTACCACAGGTCTTTGACTTAAAACTTTGTTCATAAATTAGGTAGCAAATACAAATATTTCTACGAAGTATTGTACAATGTAGCTTTGTTTAGTATATTAGTAAGACATTTCTACGATACCAAACCTTGATTTTTTAATAGCAAAATAATTTTGGTAATTATGTAAGTTTTTGTAAAAGAAAATATTTCAACTCTTGCGCTTTCTTCATAAATTGTTCATTTGAACGATTTTTAAATAACTATTATGAATGAACTGTGAAGAGTTGTTGTTCCAATGGCGTATATGGTAAACATAAGACAAGTACTTATGATGGGTTTACGAATGAGTGATGTTTTGAAAGTCTATACTGCCAGTCTATGTCAAATAAGAATAACGATTCATTTTCTTGTTGGAAACCCATTGACCTACCTTAATAATTAATAGGCCATTTACTTCGACGTCCTATTATGTTGCCATAATTATCATAGGTAGAAATTGTTCCTTTCGGTAATCAAAATAATGAGAAACATAAATAATATGTTGTACAGTGGTACCATAAAAATCAAGTTAATATTGTAATATTCACGTGGTCTTTTATAATATGATAACCTTCATTTAGCAGTCATTTTGTCCTCTTTATTCAATACTGAGCACAAAATAGTTGTTGTGATAAGACAGAGTCTGAGAAAAAAAAACTGAGAAACACTAGTTTGTGCGAGGTTATTCGTCCATCACAATATGCATGACTTACTGGACTCATCGAACAGCAGTTACCTCATTCGTGTCACTGCGTCCAACTTGTACATAAGGTTGAATAAACATATCCATATATATGGAAGTGCATTATACTGAACAGTGAGATTCTTCAATGACTTCAAAATGCTAGTCTATAGTAACATTCAAATGACCTTTCGCACCGTGTCTACACCCACTTAGCAGGTTATTCAATACTGATCACAAAATAGATTGTTCTGTTCAAGAGAAAAAACTGAGAACCATTACTTTGGGATAAATACTAAGGAAAAGGTTAATGCGATACGTTTTACAAACAGTTATTTACTGCATGGACTCGTCAAGTATCAGTCATCGCAGTATTAACAGACGCGTGCGCATAAATGATATGGCCACTGAAATCAGTAAATGTGTCCGACCTGTACTTAATGTGGAATAAACAAATACTGAAACCATATCAGTATTTATTCATATACTGAACAGTTAGATACTTCAAGGACTTATGCAAATCTATTTTAAGTACAGAGTTCCTGTCATTTTCTTCCCAGATGATTAAATGTTGTAACCGTCATTCGAAGTATAGGCCCTACCTTCCAAGAATTCATCAAAATCAACTTGCGCGAGCTCAGAGACAAATTTGATTTAACCACACAGGAACAAACCACAGCCGAAGCTGAAATGAAAATGAATACAGAAGGAATACAACACAATTCACCTAGGTATGGAATTGGGGTGGGGATGCAGTTTTTGGAGTAATTATACTTAAATTGCATTGACTGCTTTTGAATTATTTTGGATTTTATTCTTTTTGATTTAGAGTATCTAAACTTTAGAACCCGCGTTTACAAATTCCATATTACCAATTTAATCGACATAATGATTGTAAGCTATTTTCAGTAAAGTGATAAACGACATAAAAGTACTAGACACCATCATAAACAAACAGTATCTTTATAGAAATGTGTCATAAAAATGACTTTTTACGTCAAAAAATATTTTTGTCATATAAATGATTGAATCCAGAATGTAAACTGATCTAAGAAATATGATATTGTATTTCCCGTGGTATTGCATCCCGCGGTTTTTTGTTACGCTTGTAGTAAAAGTTGTACAATTGTTTTATTGTTTACGATGTCCTTTAAGACAGTCACGCGGCAACTATCCCGTGGCCCCCCCCCCCCGGGAATACAATTCTTATGTCGTTGAAGCCACTCCAGTTTGTTCAGTAATCACGGAGTAAACGAGAGTACACTGACTGAACTAACGTGAACATCTGAATTATAAAGCAAAGAACGAGAGTAATGTATCCAAAAGAATGAAGGAATAGATCAAGATAAATTAATTTTATTTCAAAAAGTGGAGGAGCAAGTTGATAGATATTTTGCAAGTAGCAATGCTTAGTGGACTCCTACCAAAAATGTGCCTAAAAACCGGATCATAAAAAATGTTCCAATCTGGAAAAACTGCTCGGAGAATGCTAACGTGAACCTTATTTGTGCTTATTGGGTCCACCAACCCCCGTCGGGGTTTTTTTTGGGGCCCCATTGAACTATCATAAGGGGATTTGAAGGTCTGCTTACGTTCAGCCGTTAAATAAATAAAAAATTGAACGGAATCTATCAAAATTTAAGAAAGGGAAAGGTAATAAAATTGTTAACGGCTCGGGTAAAATAAGTCTAGGCGGGTAATATATGTCCATATATCACTTCAAAAACCAAATAACATATAATATATTAATATAAATGTCTTTTGTCGTCAAAAAGAATGATTGTTATATAAATTAATGTATCAAGAATGTAAATTGATATGAAAAATAGAATATTGTATTTCCTGTTATATCATATCGTTTTACTATTTACGAGCTTCTAACAAAAGTACACACACATTCAATATCGTGGTACATGTCCTAAGGTGATGCAACTATCATGTGTCGCCCTCTCAGGAAAACACTTCTTATATTATGTATCTGTATATTGAAAGTCTCCGAGCTTGTTTCCATGGTCTTTGTGTAAACCAGAGAGTAAACGGGAGCACATTGACTGCAAAAGGAATCGTATTAAAGATAATGAAGGATTAGATCAAGATAAAAATATATTTTATTCCTTCAAAAAGTAAAAAGTAAAAATTTAAAGACATTAAATGAGTTTGATGTAAAGTGAAATATGTCCCTTTTTTTAAAAAAAAAAGCAATACATGTACCTATAGCTATTTCGTCCGGCGGTGAGTTTGTGTTGCCTTATACCACGTTGATAATGCAAACCAAGTGATCTTATTTCATAGCAATGCGAAATTCCCAACTGGTGATCAGATACATTGTAGGTAAAAGGGTTAGCAGTAAACATGCAACTTCAAGTGCGATGTTGACCATTGAACTAGTGATGTTCATGTTATGTGCGATATCCAATTTTGAAACATACAAAACACAAGATGTATGATAATGTGGCCTTTACTTAACTTTGAATGTAGCAGTCAACGAATTTTCCTCCAAAACCACTAGGCAACTGTTAATTTTAAATGGTTATGGGATGATCTACAAAACGTTTGAAAAAAATTTTTTTTGGGGGATTGGGGGGCATGCTACAGAAACCAAAAAATTAAAATCTTCTCTTTAAATCAAGAAAGCATTTAGATAGCAAACTGAATAACTGAAATGGCACAACACAGTTATTTCCCTTAGACCCTGTTCAGGAAAAATGTGCTTCTGTTAAGGCTGGATATCTAAATTTTGAATGAAAGGAACGAGATAAATTGCGTTTTTGGTCAGAGGTGTCCTGAAATAGTTGGAAAATTTGTATTTTGTTTCAGTTTTTACGTCAGAATGTATTCATTGACTTCTTGTTGACATCAGTGACTTTGCATGGTTCCGGGCATTTTCAAGTATTATTCATACACATGAAGTTTGACCTCAAATAGTGAAAAAAATGCCGGTCAACCTCTAGTTTTCTGCTGCTGAAATTTTTCTCTTAGATGATAGTATTCAGAACAGGTATTATTTTTTTTTTTGGGGGGGGGGGAGGGGGAAGGAGGGTTAGAGTGTCATTTGAATTAACGTAGTTTTCTATAGGAACACTTTTAAAAAAATCTCTCAAACCGCAAGGCTTTAGATATTTGACATGATACATTGCCTAGTGCACCCAAGAAAGACTATCAACCCTGTGTTAAAAATGTCATCTGTTTCACATAGGCTTAGATGAAAACAATTGTCTCAGACCTAGAAGGCATATAGCTTAGATATTTGGCAGATAACATTACCTAATGGTCTTCTACGAAAATTGTTCAAATCATGACACCCTGGCAAATATTGACCCCGCCTATGGCTCACATGCTTTTGCACTGAGACATATTGGAAAATGTTGCAAATCTTCCTGTATCAGACTAAAAGGTCTAGAGTTTAGATATTTTGCATAATGTTCCTGAACCAATCTTTTTCAAATAATACCACTTCGGTTTAAGTTGGCCCCGCTCTTGGCCACTTGACGTACTGACATACTTTCTTGTTTTTAAGCTACATAAATTAGCAATATGGATAGTTTGCATAAATATTTCAATTTTTACCTTGCCATACTTTCTGTTTTTGGAGCTACATCAATGAATGAAATTTGGACCATTTATACTGTTCTGCATGTACGTTTCAACCACACATTTATTGAACATTACCTTGACTTTTGTTCCTGTTTTTGAAGCTACAGCAACACAATTTGAGCGTATGTACAGTTTTTAATGCAGATTTCAACTTTGACATTGACCTTTGGTCTGGTGTTTGGTTTTCAATCTAGAGGGATGAAAATTTGACTCTCTGCAGTTTTGCAAAATAATTTCAAAAATTCTTATGACTCACCTTGATTATGACCTTTTCATCTACTTTCTTGTTTTAGATTCCAATGATACTCAAGAGAGCACTATAGGACCATCAATGCCCTGTTCCTTTTGTGTTCTGAGCGTTTGAAATATGCAAACCTCGTCCCAAATTTCCTAAAACCAGGCTTCATCAATGATAGCTACTCTCAGAAAACAAGGATTGGATACTTTCGTCTAAGTCTCACTTTAACCTGACAAAACTTACTGCCAGGTTGTTTTTATTATTTCACTATATACTAACATTTCCGACGTGCACTTTAGTTCTGCCTATAACACTCGCAAGAGGGGTTGGCAGTATCCAGCATAGATAGAAGAGTAGACATACAGTACATACACAAAGCTCATGCATCTACAAAGGTTACAGGTTAAATGACCCAAATATGTATTCTTCTACAACGTAATGATGAAAGATACGATTAGGAAGTGGTAACAACCTCCTTTGTTATTTGTGCCAACAAGTCTTTTTCAACACAATTTTAATGAACACAAATATTTTAAGTCTACAACTTTTAAACGTCCTAATTCACATACTAATGTTGTCAAGTCTCGTTTATATTTATCTGGTTTACCGTACCATATGAAATTATACATATTTTTAGATGTCCTCATGAGGAATTTGTAGTAGCGATGAGGAATAAATTAGTTTTGGTAATGCAAATGATTTACTACCTGAACTTTTTCAAGCAGAAAATGAGTTTTGCCATCGTTTTCAAAAGTCAAACCTAATGTATATGCACTTTCTAACGTCTATCTAAATTACTTATCGTGACAATATGTTAAATCTTTTAGTGACCGAATTCGCAGAATAACGGATAAATCAGTATTCAGTTTGAAACGAAAAGAATATTCAAAATTTGTTATTACCGATTATTAATTTTTCAAATATTATTAAGTCTTATGAACATTTATTGAAGAAAGGTTATATCTTCTGCAAATAAGGATTGTTTGATTTTTTTTATCGTCATCATAATAAAATATGCAAAAAATAAATAAGCAGGGCGATAGTGGGCATCCTTGTCTGACACCTCGCTATATCTGGAGAGGTTCAGAAAATGAACCATTATGCAATATAATGCTGGATACACGTTGTGAAAAATGCTTATCCAGTTTCTGCAATCATTTGCAAGTCTATGTCTATTGAGAATAATGACCAATTTTCTTGATGAAACCCCACAAGCAATGCTTATTAATTAATAGGCATTTGACCTTGACATTCTCGTTTATTGTTAGAATTATCGTGGGTAGAAATGTTTCTTTTGATAATTGATATACATGAAAAACAGTGAGATTGCACATCACAATAGGTTATATTGCAGAACCCTGAAAAATCTAACATTCCCTGGGTCTTCCACACAATGTCTACCTATATTTAGCATGCATTTTGTCTAAGTGATGCAATACTGAGCACAAGAATGATTGCAGTGGTAAGCTATTAACAGTCAAAGAAAAATCTGTGAAACACTACCCTGGGGAAGTACTAATGAAAGGTTATTCGGGCAACACAATATGTTTGACTATACTTGACTCATTAAGCAAGTTTACCCTAAAACATTAATATGGCCACCGCAGTCGATATGTGTGACTTGTTTATAATGCAATTCGTACGGTATCGAAACATATACACCGAATTATGTCAGTGCCTTTTGTACGTTTTCCATTGAAAATATTTTCTTTCCTTATACTGAACAGTCAGATTTTAACGGACTTCAAAATGTCTGGTTATTTTAAGTACTAAGTTCCAGTCACTTTCTTCCCAGATGATTAAAGATTGTAACTGTCATTCAAAGTATACCTTCCCAGAATTCACCACAGATAACTGCCGCGAGCTCAAAGCCAATTTAATCACCCATAAACGAAACTACAATGAAAACATAAATGAAATACAGAATACAACGGACCCCAGGCAGTCTTTTAGAGTGGCAGACTGAGCTCAGAGTTGTAAACTATTGAAAATGTAGGCAAGTGGGGACGTAAAAGCATCTTAAACAGGCACACGTCTACCACGGACTTGCAATGATTTTAACATTTTGTTTAGTCCTTACCATAAGTGTACTGTAGATTAAGCCCTAATTTACTACTTTTACACATGGAACGACTATGAAAACGGAATCCAAAGGAAATACATTTATACTCAGCTACACTTAATTCCGCCATGTACCTGCGAAAAGCTCTTCAAAGGAACCCTTAAACAATCACATCGATTTCAGTGCAGTAAAAACCTTTAAATGCCGCACTGGATGCTTTTAAACTATTGCGTAAATTAGAACATCAACCTGCTCAAACGCCAACCCAATGCCAGTTTATACGTTCCAGATTATCCAGTAAATAACATTTACACGATGGTTGTAATGATTGTTACTGTCAGTTTCATAATGACAATTAGTTACCAAGGCATCGCAAATAAATGTCTCTATAGAAATACATGATATCATAAAAATCTTCAATTTGCTTTCAAAGCAAATTATAGTCAGAGAAATTAATGCATTAATAACATAAATTTATATTTCAAAGAAAATACTTAATTTCCCTTAGTATAAGATTATTTTACTATTTTTTTCAAAAATTGAAAGTTCACAAAGGCTCAATGTCGTTTTTCTACATGTCCTAAGGCAGTGCAAGTATCGCGTGACACTTTCTCATGGGAATATACTTCTCATGTCTCTGGATCTTGCAAGTTTCCATGGTCTTTGTGTAACCCACTGAGAAAACAGAATTAACTACTTTAAAAGTACATTGACTGACATACCGGGAATATCTGAATTGTTGAGAAACTATCATAGAATATGAAGGTATAAATCAAAACATATTTTATCCGCAATATGTAAGAGTTGTAAAGACGAGAAAAGAGTTTGATACCGACATGAAGTTTGAATTTTGAAAAAGCCTAGTTGTATCGATAGCCTCGTAGATTTATTTTGGTTCGTGTCACTTCAGACTATGAAAGGAAAGTGAATGGGGTATTATTAGCTACATTAGGTAAACGGTTTTGCGATATACATGTAGCCATATTACACAAATTTGAACCCCAAGTGCGACGTTGACCATTGAGCTAGGAGACTGGTATGTTGTGCTTGCTGTGGTCAATATTTGTGCTTATTTAAAAATCATTCAAAGCACAAAAATGTGTAATAACCATATGCATTAGTGTCATACTTGAATGGAAGTAGGCACCAAGGTTTATGAATGATATACCTCTTGTTTTATCGGCAACGACTATCAACTATGCAATAATTTGAAACAGATATTTTTGATGCATGTACATGTACATGTAGGACACAAAAATATGGAGTTGAAATAGAGGCGGTTGTACACTCAGACAAACGGTCGCCTGTTGCGATTACTTTATGCATAATTCTAGGGGTTAATTTCGAATTTCACTTTGAAATTCTCAAAGATCTATAGTGCTCCAGTGAGGATATGTCTTCGATAAATATTATAACAATAAACATCAATATGGAAAAATTAAAAACAGAAGGTCATATAACTGTTTTTGTATTTATTTAAAACTGATCCATAAAATCTTTAATAAGTTTGCCATGACGGCGCTTAATCGCTCACCAAATGTTTTTTTACTGAAACAGTAAAAGTCATGAAACTTTTCATGAACAGTCTTATAGGGAAAACATCAACTTTCAAGATGGCGACCATTTTTCAAGATGGCCGCCATATTATCTTTTTAACTTTAGTTTGACTTCTTGACTTGAGTAAGATAAATTTGTACTGCAATTATAGCTTAATTACCATACAAAATTTATATTTGTATAGATATAGTTAACGCTGTTTTTATACAATTTTATCTATTCAAAGTACTGAAATTACTGTTTTTTAAAGTTATCGCCGCATACTTTGTCAAGCTGGTCCGGGCCGTTTTATCGATAATTATGAAAACATTCTTCTTAAGTTCCAGATTGAAACTGAAACTAAAGCTTTTCTGCCTTGACTGTGTGACCCGACTCCTGGTCCGGATTCTGCAAATATTCAACCCAGGAAAAGAAATCTCAGATCGAGTCTCTAATGTACAGAAGATAAACAATTCTGCTGCATCTACAAAGTTTACCGGTTTCATGACCCAAATACGCATCCTTCTACAGCGTAATGATGCAAGATACGAAAACAGGTGACAACCTCAACCTGGAAATAGTTTACATGATTTCTGATGTAGGTTTCTGGCCATTTGTATAGACGAGAAAGTGTTAAAGTCATTTAGGGATATTATATTAAAATAGCACCCCATTAAAACGTTGCTTGAATAGTTTCTGATGGGTAACTGTTGACAGACGAAAGAATGGTCACAGCAGCTCGACCTGGTCCCCATGGCTCAGGTGAGGTAACGAGAATAAGGTGATAAAACAAGCATAACAATCATAATGTAATATCATGACAGTATGAGGTGAATGATATGTGCAATAAGAAAGATAAATATCATATACACTTACTGTATGTACTTAAAAAATATCTATTGATATAGTCTAGGCTGTATCCACAAAGCATCTTGGCAAATTATCTAATTAAACTTTTTATCTTAAATTAAAAAAGTCTTTGAGTTCTTAACAAGTTTTTGTTTTTGAATTTTTCTCTAGGATTTGCACATTGTCTATGGATTATTCAAGAGGAATCAATGATTTAAAGAAATTGCCTTACGAGAAATTATTTAGCTATGTTAGAAATGTTGCTGAGATGTTTTATGGATACGGTCCGTGATTTCAAAAAGCCAGTACTGTATCATATCTATGAAGACATTTGATGTTCGCTTATGTAGGAACAATGTTTAACTTAGCTTAGCCAGATTGACAAAACCTAGAGGACTTTGAATTTTGGATTATGAATTTGTTCAAAATTGAAGACCTATTGTTGGGATCGGAACCATAACAAAGAAAACGAAATTATAGTAACATCCTGAAACGAACAAAATTTTTCTAGGATAACAATTTTCGTTTATTAAATCATCATGAGCATTGATATTTAAATTCAACAATATTTTTTTCCAAACCATCAAAGAAAATAACAAACTGATATAATGTCAAATAAAATACATATACAATGTACTATCCCCAAAGACAGTGCAATTAGAAGTGAACATGCGATAAAGCCATTTAACACTACCCATATATAATGGAATATAATTTTAATAAAAACATGGAATGCATTGCTTCTTGTCGATATTTTGTGTCATATTATTTATGTAAGAAAACAAATGTATAATGTTTGTATATACAGGGTAGCTAGGTTCATTTTGCGAAAATCACAGAGCTATAGGAACAACAAAACTGAGGTAAAGTTGAATGTATTGCAAATAATATGAACAAATAAACATTGTTAACGGTGTATTTAATTCACTTTTACCGTATCAGCTTCGTTCAATTTGCCGAAGATTTATTGAAATTTCCCGAAGAAACATAAACAAATCATTTTTAAAATTATAAATGTGTGTTCAAAGATGCCACTGCGTTTGGTTAAACAGTAAAACTGCAAAATAACTGCCCTTTCACTAGACGCTGGAGGGGACAAACGGAAAATTCTAAACTTTGAATAGTCACTGGCTCATTTCAAAAAGTCTTTGAGATGTACATGTCACAAATGAAAATTACATGTTCTATCAATTAAAGATCAGTTATTCCATCTGAAAAAGGCAAATGTAACTTATCGTTTTTGTGGGTTTTTTTTTTCAACGAGGAAATCTAAATAAGTTTCATTCGATTTTAAAGATATCAATTACGTTTATAAAATTTGGTTTTGCGAAATAATTCGAAGTTATCATTCGGTTATGCTGCTTGAAATATATACTAAAACTGTCGCTTATATGTTATAACATATGCCAGAATATGGGAAATATCTGTTCATGAAACGTGTCTCTACGGTAAGTGCACTCAAAGAAAAATGTCGAAAGAAATGCATCTAGTTTCCTGTGCTGTTCCCACTATTGAGTTATGTTATCTACTGCGAAAATAGAACAAAATCTTCAGCAAAACTGTTACGAACAAGTGAATGAAACACAGGTTTGGTCCAATAACAAAGAAATGTTTCACAATGAGATGTAATATTCAGTATTCCAAAATGGAATGTACATTAAAGGTAAATGGGATGTCATAAATAAGAAACTGGAACGTTTGTATGTAAGATGAACATTTTAACACAAAATTGATTTTTTTGTGAATTGCAAACCACATGCATGATATCTCGCCACAAAAGCCACGTTACTTTTTTATCGATCATAGTTAAATGATAAACAAAAAATAGTTTTCTCCATAAAAAGAAGACCTCCTCGTATTTTCCCCAAAGTCTTTTAAATATTATTTTTTCTTTCAAACTTTTTCTTAGAACTCTTGTAACACTAGTTAAGCCTGCTCTACAAGAACGTAATGCCACGTTACCCATTAATTAATCAATTAATAACCTTAACTAGGTAAGTTATTCTATTTACTTAAATGCACATCAAATGCCCTATATTGTATAACATATTTCCCTACCATACAATGTGTCCAGTAATGAGTTTTAGAGGAAGTCAAAAACATGTTTATACCGGGCATGTCACAACAGGCAACATAGTCTAACATCCTATAAGAACTGGTAACAAAGTCTGCAAAATTTTGTCATATACTCTTCCAATCGATCTAATAGTCTGCCAATCTGCAAGACAGAGTCTACCAGTCTGTGATACAGAGTCTACCAGTCCGTGTTACAGTGTCTTCAAAAGTGAATTGTAGAATATGCAACACATGCCGCACCGAGTTTCTTGGTATGCCACACCATGTTTAACGGTATGCCACACCGTGTTTAAGGGTATGCCATGTCGTGTAACATGGTATGCCACAATGCGTTGCAAAGACTTAAAATGTAATTCAATTTTCTCTCTCTGCGGAAGCTCAAACTGATAACAAATACAACCAGAACACAAACTCAAGTTAAAAAAATACATGTTATATGTGAAATGGACAACAATTGAACAATTAGCATACATTCGATAACTTTACAAAAATGATATGTCAATTTTTGTATATATAAAATAACCAGGATAAAGTCTTTCACTAGTTACTTTCAAACAATTCATTTATATAAGAAGTACGGAACAACTTTTCGATAGTACTTTTCAGAATAATGTCTACAAGAACAAAAACAAAGTATCTCGTAATGTCATGTTTTCTCATAGTTAAGTGCTACCATTTAAAATCATATTAAGTCCAATAGTATATATGTAGTGAATTTATAAATACAAGGTGTTCAAGTAACAAACAAACCGGCAAATTAGCATATATCAAATAAATGGAATAGATTTTGTTGTTTGTTAATGTTGTTTGGGCATATTTGTATTCATTTTTAAAGTATAAGCCCATCAGGCCTTGTTCACGATTAATGTCAACAAGTAACACACATAGGTGCATAACCCTATGTCAAACAATGTATAAAAGGTTTTTTTCATATGGTGATAAATTAATTAAGAAGTTACATGTTCTGAAGCCAGTGAAGAGTGTACTAAATGTATGGATAATAAGACACTCAAAAAAGACAAAAACAATAGGAAGCAAAACTGCTGCCAACATCCGTTCTTTGTTTTGTTTCGTGTTTACCTGTATGATGTCACTTTACCAGAAAATCAATGAATTAGGAGAATTAGCAATTTCTACATGAATTAATAAATGTACATCATATTTCTGCCTGCTTCATGAGCGCCTGAATTATTGATAAGGAATAAAACTCGAGGTAATTGATTATTCTACATAATTGGGCCCGTGCAAACAACATTAATTTTTTGATTGATTTATACTTTATTATTTTCTAAAGCAAGCCATTGTGACGTGCTATTCGCTGCAGAAGAAATTAATTGTAACATCACATGATTTATGAGTTGCGTAATTTGCGCATGAAAATCACTCAAATCGCATAGCTACAGACAACAATCTATACATTTGAACTTTTGTAAAGGTAAAGCTACAATTGTCTGTGTAGAATTACACGTGTTTATTTAGTTGTGGTTCTGCAGCGAAAACATACTTGATTCCTTTAATTTGTAATAAGCATGCAATGTGACTATTTTCAGTGTCGTAAAAGTTATCCCCAACGTGAGTGAAAAAGACACAAGCAAAGTTAAATAATACCCAGAGGCATTCTGTACAAATTAACACCATCATTACAAAATTGGTAATTTAAGCTACCACTTATTTGAAGATGTATCTAAAGACTATGTAACATTAGTCAATTCACGGTCGTATGGAATATTGATTGAGATTGAAGTTTCAATTAATGCCATTGAAGAAGTAGATAGCACATGTTTGATTCTCCGGACACATTCACTAACTCCCGGAAGGGCCCTTTGCTACACTATTTAAATCGACGATTAATCATAAACTTAAGCAATAACTAGGTTCCAACATTTTATGAAAGCTTACTGTAACATGAAAATGTTAGTGATCAGCTATTAAATTTGTGCACCAGTAATATGGTTATGGCAAAGAATGGTTACCTTTCCAGTATCTAAAAACTTATTTTTCATTTTAACGTTTTGTTAACTTTTACGACTTGATCTGTTCCTAAGTTTCATTAAAATATATATATGTATATTGTCATCTTAAAGTAACGTTAGCTCTAGAAAAGCGCTCTCCGAATTGTACATAACCGAAGTTTGTTGAATTAAACGTTTAAATTGATACCGTTTCGAGACAGCACGATGCTTTTTGAAAAGATTATAACAGCGCGCATAACAACATGCATTGTTAACCTGTAATATTACTATAATGTTTATGTATACAGGGTAGCAAAACAGTTTTATGAAAATTGTAATCTAATTAGATTTGGAATATATTGCTGGAAAAAAAAAGAAATGAAACAAAAACGAATAAAACAAACGGTAACCTTTACAACAGCACGCAAGCACGATCTATAGAAGATGTCCGTGCCAGCGGACTTTTTCTCTTACACCAAATAGTGTCAGATGTATAAACAAAACAATTTAACAGAATAAATTAACAACCCTTTTTAGAAATATCACAGTAAGAAAGGTTCTTTCAATCACAGAATGTCAAGGTCACGGTCCTTAATGGGAATGTCAATATCTCTTGTGGTTAAAGGCTCCTCGTTAGACGAAGGGCTTGTCTTTCCTGAATTTTTTTCTGTTCCTGATTTGCACGGTATTTCAGGTGAAACTCTATTTGTCTTTCCACGATTTGTATTTTTCCCGACATTTTCACTTGAATCCGTTGAACTTGTCTGGTATTTTGTGTGATATTTTGGCTGTTTGTGCCTGTCTGGAACAAACGGATTTGAAGTTTGTTTAGCATTATTTTTATTTTCTTGTTCATGCTCACTTTGACTTATATCCATATTTATGACGTCATCACACATATTCGCGAGATCTGATTGGTGAACACTACTTGATGACGCGCCATGAGATGATCGGTGGGGAGAAGATGATAAAGATGTTTTTGGAGAATGTTCCACACTATTTGTGGTTGTATTTTGTGGTGATGTAAATTTAGAACAAGTATGAGAGCACTGACATGACGCCACGTGGGATGAGCATTGCGAAACACTAGGAGAAAACATCCGCAATATTTCCGAAATCTGCTCGTCTATTCGATTCATCTTCTGATGCATTATTTCCATCTCTTCTTTAAATTCTAGTCTTATATCATACAATGACGTCAGCATTTGTTGCTCAGCAACAGACAAAGGTGCACTTGATTGATGTCTACTACACTGAGAACCGTCAGAACTGTTACTAATTTGATCTAGCGTCTTATTGCTTTTAAGAATCCCACTATCAAGAGACTCCGTTTTCTTCAAATTACTTTTTTCCTCGTCTTCTGGGGATTCATCAACAGGCGGTGGAGCGTTTTCCAACACTTTGTTAAGTTTGGCAACATGTCTAATAATTGATCTGGATGATTCAGTGTTTTTGATTTTGTTTTCTGGTGCTTTATGAATTGCATCTTCTTGTGCGCTTGTTTCTGGTAGTTTGTATGTATTAACGTTATTGCTTTTATTTTCAACACCTCCACCTAAAAGCTTACCCCATTTTGACGCTCCTCCCCCTAATTTCGGTACACTATTTGCTGATGACGGACTTTCACTTACATTTATTATTTTGGTAGCACTAATAGGCCGGTCACCAACTGTAAACACTTTCGGTCCGCCCTTTTCTAGGTCTGGACCTTTAGTGTCACCCATTTTGCGGAATCGGGATATAAGTTTTCTGACAGGATGGTCATTTGAAAGTTCCAATGGCGGATCATTTTTTCTTTTTTCGGCCAATTCTTTCTCCTTCTTAACATCGGCCACTTTCCTAAATATGATCTGAAAATAATAATAGTACTAAACTTTATGCAAGAATTCATTTGTGTTGAAAACTTTATACTATCACTTGTCATTGAAACGCACTAAATTGGCTTTTCTTATAGAACGTGTCTGAAAAATACTCGTGTATCAATACAATACAACATGGCCAGTATTGGCGACATTAAACCTGCACACAACATGAAGCCTTGTTGTCTTTGGTTTGGATCAAATTGCTTCAAAACTGATAAACTGTATAAAGAACAGAAAAACTCTTAAAGCCCAATGATCACTCTGAATTTGCCAGTATAGAATTATAATCATTTGAACTTTGTTCTTTTACTGAAAAATACGTTTCTTCACGTAAAGTCTTGTCAGAGAGCATTTCTTTCGTTTTTTATTCTCTCGCAATATCTTTAATATACGTTCGAAGCAAAGTAAGGGGCAATTGTTTTTTATGTATATAAATAATCGGTAAGACATCTTCCTTCGTACAACAAATATTACGAATAATTTTAGCATCCAAGATGATCTTGTGCCTTTAATATGTTTAAAGAAGAACTAGACACTCTGTTTCCTTCGTGCCATAGTATGGTCCAAGCGTAAGCTATTTCGCCATTTAGGAAAACTAAAGATCATTTTGTTGTATTAATCAATATTCTATTATCTTTTATTAAGACTAAATGCCGTCATTGGAGATTGTTTTCCGCGTTATCACAACGCTATTTGAAGCCTCTTTAATTATTCAAAACATTTCTAAAACAGTTGGGCCATATTTCAGAACGTTAACATTTGCATGCTAGCATGTAATGCAGTGGGAAGCAACTAAACGATTGTATTTTAATTTGAAGAAATGCCAATCCCAGAGGCACCACATCGGCAGAACATGTCCCCTTAAGCCGTCTGTGTGTTCGCAGTAAATATCATTGGCTGACATTGATTTCCCCAGTGGATTTTTTTTTGCCACACGTGGCAAGACTGCAATTGAAATTAAAATTAATAAATTTCGAAGAACGTTTGTCCTCTGGAGATGTACACTGGAATAAGAATGCTGCCTCAACATGCAGGCGATTGTATTTTATGTTTGATGTTTCGAAAAAGTGATACTTTTAAAAAACAAGGCCACTGTATCAGAATCCTTGCTTGCTGGTTTAAACGTCAGCATAATAGTTACCAGGATGAGATTTTTTAAATTTTGTTCACTCGAGGTTTGGGGAGCATTTCTTCAGGCTTATGTCTGTAAACGTGTTTAACACTAGATTCAGATTTCAAACTTCCTACATCAAACCGAGTGCATTCTGGGAGAGTCTAAAGCTAAGACAGGTCTCGTTTTGATATGTTTGTATGTTGGATAAAGTGAAAGCCGTCGCCATTATAATGTTCCATGTTACGTGACTTAGAGACACGTTCATAGTTTCTTGGTGACGTTTATGTCATTGTTTATAGATACAATGTACACCTGATTGTTAAAACGGCAGAGAGAACAATCAATTTAAACATTAGAATTAAGAACAAAGCAAGAGTTTCTGCATTAAGAAATATATCACGCTCATAGTTTCTTGGTGACGTATATGACATTGTTTATAGATACACCTGATTGTTAAAACGACAGATAAGAACAATCAATTTAAACTAGGGATGGCAACGAATATCCGGATATCCGAATATTTGTTCAGCTTCCGAATATTCGAATACGATAAAGTGAAAGCCGTCGCCATTATAATGTTCCATGTTACGTGACTTAGAGACACGCTCATAGTTTCTTGGTGACGTTTATGTCATTGTTTATAGATACAATGTACACCTGATTGTTAAAACGACAGAGAGAATAATCAATTTAAACATTAGAATTAAGAACAAAGCAGAGTTTTGCATTAAAAATATATCACGGCCATAGTTTCTTGGTGACGTATATGACATTGTTTATAGATACACCTGATTGTTAAAACGACAGATAAGAACAATCAATTTAAACTAGGGATGGCAACGAATATCCGGATATCCGAATATTTGTTCAGCTTCCGAATATTCGAATACGATATAGGTATCCGAGTATTCGGTAAATGCGTACAAAAAAAAAACGAATTTTAATTAAAAACTTAAATATTAACTTGTTGTTTTCATGATAATAATTAATTTTCAATTACGGCCGATAAAGTGTCAGTTTACAATACCCGGTTGCTCTGGTGATGACACTTTCGATAGACAAAAGAGATTATGCAAACAAAAGAGTTTCTATTTCTAGGTGTGAATTGTTGAACAAACTTTAGATTAAGGCAATTTCTTCAAGTTTTTAAAGCCTTTCCTTTTAAACATTAGAATTGAGAACAAAACAAGGGTTTCTGCATAAAAATATATATTCAGTCAAACCTGTGTTAAGGACCACCCTGCGAATAAAGACCAACAGGGAGATCACAGTTCACTACGAAGTGTTTCAAAAACTATGAGGGTATGAAAAAGGTAAGGCATGGAGAGTTTAACAGGTATTTTTTAGGAAAACTTGAAATACTCGCTAATTTGAGCTAGCAAAACTCACTTTGCTTTAATTTACAAAGTAAAGCTATTACAGAGTTGGTCTCTGTTATAAACTATGTACTAGTACAATTGCATTTCTTCTTGGATGCCAACGAAATATCGTGGATTCGACTTACTTTTGTGCTAACAATGAAAATGGACCGGCTACATTGACGCTTAGAATGTTTTTTTTATTATTTCACATTGCTTAGAAACAGAGCTAGATATCAGATAAAGCGTATTTCTCTGGAAACTAAAATCGATTTTTCCCGATTTGGTTTTGGTCTTTTTACCTAACTTTAGAAGAACAAACTCAAAGAATAGACTCCTGTAAATTATTTTGATTGGTAACTCTATAATAGGCATTGTAACATATGATATGACTTACTCTATGTCTAAGATTATATGTGAGAGTAAGGTTTCTGGCGAATGAGTTTGCAAAGGCATGGTAGAACTCTAGCACTTCTAGCAGGCGATCCCGCTTGATTGTGTGAAGGTCACAGTACGTGAGAGCTCGAACATTAGCTGTGGACTGACCATACGATCCTTCTTTCCAGAAGTTATCACCGAACACGTCACCCTTACCTACAAACACAACAAAATGTTTAGTAATCACAATGAAGTCATGAATCCTCAATCCACTACCATCTGTCGTACGCAAAACTGCCGAGCTATCTTCGGTTTATGCTAGAAATCAGTTGTCAACGACGAAACTAAATTTCCCCGCTTTTTAAGGCGGTGAGTAAATAGTAAATTTAGTAATAAAAACGAAATTGTAAGTTCCTAGAAATGTATATTGGAATTGCCAGACCCCTTCTATCCCTATTTTTCACAGGAATCGTCTTCCCTTTGTTATACATATTAAAGATAAAGTTAAATATTTGTGCCATATGTAATTTAATACTGACGACCATAATTATTTAAAAAAGATATTCAGGATCCTTTCTTTAGTATTCAACAAACGATCTAAATAAAACATGTAAGATTTCAACAGAGGTTTCTTGAAATGTTCTACGTCTTGTCCAAGATATGGCTCTGGACGAATGTAAATGGAAATCACACAAATACTCATTCAACTTAGCTGTTTGGGTAGCAAAGCGATTTTGTTCATGAGTCACCTTTCTTGAATCATTTCCAGTTTTCATGGTATACAGTTCAATAAAAGGTAATTGCATAGCGTGATTCTATGGATAGGCATTAACATGACTGCATGATCAAAACGTATTTATAAATCGGATTACTACTGTACTTGTAAATATGACACATGACAACTGATTACTTACTTAAAATTGCAACAACCTCGTCGTCCTGGATGACTTCTAATGAACCGGAAATTACAAAGCAGAGGGCATCGAGTGATTCCCCTTGATGGAAAATAAGGTCACCAGGTGCGCTATGTGTCATGGTAAAATGCATGGCCAAGGCACGAAGGCAGCCGTCGCTGGCGAGACGAAATGCCGGATGTTCCAAAAATACCTTTCTATTCAGATGTACACAGAGATCCGCCTTCATGTCTTTAGGACAATAATTCAGTACCTGGAAAATCGAATAATACAATCACCAAATGCTTATTGCCAAATGTATTCTACGTGACTTAACAAAAGAGTTATTAACGTTTGATATCAAATCATAGTTAGAGGACATTTAGCTGATCAATTCCATTTAAGATTAAATAAGTAAGCGTCTGGTAACTTAGTTACTGCTAAATAGAGCTTAACTGTATCATGTTTTGTATAAACATAACGTTTTCCATCCTTTTGCCAAAGCAATTAGTGCGAGACCAAATAAAGTGTTTCAACATATATTTAGGACCACAAAATGTATATACATATATTAGGGACTACAAAGCGATGCAATAATATCTTCGGATAGAGCATTTCGAAAAGGTTTAAATTTAGAAATATCTGAAACATCATAAAGGTTGAGTCCTCAATATATGAAATGTCGTTCTCAGTAAGAAATATCAACCCTAATATTAATATCGACCAAAACATTGAATGTCGACAACAAAATGAAATGCAATTCACAATATGAAAGTTTGCCCACAATATGAAATGTTGTCTGCAATATGAAATATTGTCTGCAATATGAGATGTTGTCCGAATATGAAATATTGTCTGCAATATGAAATGTTGTCCCAATATGATATATTGTCTGCAATATGAAATGTTGTCTGCAATATGAAATATTGTCTGCAATATGAAGTGTTGTCCAAATATGAAATATTGTCTGCAATATGAAATGCTGTCTGCAATATGAAATATTGTCTGCAATATGAAATATTGTCTACAATATGAAATGCTGTCTGCAATATGAAATATTGTCTGCAATATGAAATATTGTCTACAATATGAAATGCTGTCCGAATATGAAATATTGTCTGCAATATGAAATACTGTCCGAATATGAAATATTGTCTGCAATATGAAATATTGTCTACAATATGAAATATTGTCTGTAATATGAAATATTGTCTACAATATGAAATGCTGTCCGAATATGAAATATTGTCTGCAATATGAAATACTGTCCGAATATGAAATGTTGTCCGCAATATGAAATATTGTCTGCAATATGAAATACTGTCCGAATATGAAATGTTGTCCGCAATATGAACTGTTGCCTGTCATATAAAGTGCCAATCAAATACAAATGTGTTATTCATCTGCCAAGGCAATGTCTGTGATGCTACCAGTGCTCCATGGCAACGCAGTGATGGAATAGATGTTTCATATATTTCTTTGGTTTTAAAGAGTGATAAATTTTTTCAAAACAGAGAGCGTTATGTGATATATTAGGTCTCTTTAAAGCCATTTAAGTGCCTTCGGAAATAATCATTCACAGTAAAGTTCAGTAGACCTTCGGGGAGAATTATGTCTTGAAGCCGAGAAGGTAAAGGAAGATTAATACATCAATATCAATGTACTACTGTTAAAAAGTCAAAACATTTGAAATGAAGGTAATAACAGTCGATCTGTTTAGTGGTTTCTCATTCGCTGACTTGACAAAGTTTAATTATATGGCTAAAGGGGCGAGGTTTTTCCGGGCAAATAAAGAAGTAATTTGTCAGAAAACCAATTGCAATTCTTGCACGGAACTAGAAATGTCGGAATTTAGAGAAGTTACGACGTTAAAATGTTACCTTAGACATTCACATCAAAGAGACATTCAAGGCACTTTAATCACATACCATATTTAAAAGTGTGACCGTTTAAAATAATTTAATCGTTAGTTGTTTAATACATCATCTAAAATAAATGAATACATCGATACTTTCTGAAACGTTTTGAGGCAGTTTTGCAATTGTCTTTACCAAATCATGTATGCCAAGAAAAACAGCTCTGCCACTTTGATCCCCGTATAAATTGTAACCGATGAAAAGAACCATCAACAGTACAGACAATGTCTTGTCAATTATGTATAAACTCAAACAAACACAACACATTCATCATTTCTACGTACATATTCTTTGACATAAATTTCAAGTAACTGAAATATTTAAAGACCCTAGTCCAAATTGTGACATTTACTTCACTAAATCAAATGTCGTCTGCTTCAATAAATCAATTGTCATTGTTTAAAGATGAACTTTTCTCGAAGACAATTGCAAACGTGTGTAGGCAGATATCATTCAAAAATATACCAGGCATAATAGTATACATATACATATACATGTACATGTATTTGTTTGAAAAACGTATGTTCTGTTAAAACGGGAATACATAATGAAATGAACGGCATCCAGTTCACTAAATTATGTTACAGTTACTGGAGTGAACTCAACATACCTTAAACACGCATTATCGTGCATCTTAAGAACAGTTACTCAGACATTTCGATTACATTTTGTTAGACCATTATCTTTTCAAATCATCATAAAATTTGAGTAATGTCTAAACATCCTTTTATTTAACACCCTTAAAGATATAAGCCGACCTCAAACCATATAGTCACAAAAACATTATCACATCACTTTCAAGCTTCTTTCTTTGCAAACTGGCACCATACAATTGCGTTGGAAAAGTAGACCTTTATGTTGTTACACGTTTCTGCAAAGTCTCGGTTTTTATGTAAATGTTCGTAAAGTACGTACATAGTCATACATATAATATTCCGTAAAAACGTTGTGAAGGCTAGAGTAGTTTCTATGTTTGAAACAGTTTGCCTCTTTTACATCATTAAGTTTGGTTGGGTGTGTCTGTTATCTAATTGTAAAATCTCTAATTGTAAAATCTCTTATTGTAAAATCTCTTATTGTAAAATCTCTAATTGTAAAATCTCTAATTGTAAAATCAATAAGATAACAGACACATCCATCACGTTTGTGTTGTTTTTTTTTTTCAACATTAACATGAGAATTTAACTATTCATTTCCTTATCGGACTTAGTAAAAGAAAATATGTCATGTTTAGAGCCTTGTTGCTATGGCAATAACAATCATCTACAAGTATTTTGAGACAACAAAGATGTCTACATTATTATTATTTATTTAAGAACACCATTTTACCATCAGACAAAAGTGTCTATTTTTATTGTCTAAAATTGTATAAATAAATAAATTTCCGAGAGCTCAATGTCGCGCCTGAAGCCTGTCGCGTATCAAACGTCTTCTACAACGTCTTTTTTTTCGTGTGTCAGTTGGCATGGTAATGTTATTGCTATTATCAACAGAAGTCCTGGAAGTCTTCTTTGCAAGAAATTAAGAAACGAATACCATGCTCCTGTCGGACAGAGTCGTTTCGAAACCGAAAATCAAATTAAATCTGTGTGCGTAAATTACACGTGGAATAAAACAGATAATGTGCACACCTTGAAGTCACGTGATCATTTTGAATTTGAATTAAGTATAATTGCGTATAATGATTGACTGAAAGCATTATAGAACAGAAGAATTATAGAACTATTTTCATTTATATACAAATAATCTTGACTTAAGCATTTCTTTCGTATGTTTATTACTTTTGCACAATTGTTGTCCAAAATCTTTTCTTATTTTTTCAAAATCATTGAAACAGTGCTGCGTTTTATTTAAATGTTCGCAATGATTTTGGTACAAGTAACGATCAATGTCTTCAGTAAAACATCTTTCCTAGTCAAGCGGAACGAGTAAGAGACTAGTGGAATTTTGAATGACTTGTTATTGCCGAAGCAAAGATTTTTGCATGGACGATAGTATGCAAAACTTATACAAAACACATGCCATCAATCAGTCCTTTTGACTCTGAATAATAGTCAATCAGGAAAATAAGTTCTCTAAAATTCATGTAAATAACCAAGTGATACATCGATACTTTCTGAAACGTTTTGATGCATTTTTACAGTAATCTTTACCACACCATGTACATGTAGGCCAAGAACAATAGAGCTCTACCACTTTAATCACTGTATAAATTGAAACAGGAGAATAGAAACATCAACAGCACTGACAATGTCTTGTCAATTATGTATAAACCCGAACAAATACGTCACATTCATCATTTCTATGTTTTCTTTGACAAAATTTTCAAGTCACTAAAATATTAAAAGACCCTAGTTCAAACGGACATCTACTTTACTAATTCAAATGTCGTCTGCTTCACTAAATCAATTGTCATTGTTTGAAGATGAATTTTTGTCGAAGACAATTGCAACTATGTGTAGGCAGATATCATTAAAAGTAATGTGCACACACATGTATTTGTTTGAAAAACGTATGTCCTGTAAAGCGAAAATACATCACATAGAGTATTATTAAATGAACGGCATCCCATTTGCCAAGTACTAGTGAACGTAATAGAACTTAAACACACGTTTATCACGTGCGTCTTAAGAATAGGTATACTCAGACATTTTTGATTATCATTTGTTAGACCATTGTATTTTCAAATTATCAGAACAATTGAGTAATGTCCGAACATCCTAGGTGAATTCTACGAAGTGCTAGTTTGTACAGTTCATAGTTTACAGTCATGTAGATCACGCTCAGTAAAACGTTGCGAAATTGCAATGTCATGAGTTTGAGGCAGTTTGCATCTTTAACGACATAAAGATTGGTTGTTTATTGTAAAATTAGATAACAGACACACTCATTACGATTGCATTATAGTGTCAACTTTAGCATTATATTAAAATTGAACTATTCGTTTCATTATCGGACTTTGTTTAGAGCCTTGTTGTCCTGGCAATAACAATCATCTACATGTTTTTTGAGACAACAAAGATGTCTACATTAATATTATTTATTTAAGAACACCATTTTACCAGCAGACAAAAGTGTCTATTTTGATTGTCTAAAATTGTATAAATAAATAAATTTCCGAGAGCTCAACGTCGCGCTTGAAGCCTGTTGCGTATCAAACTTCTTCTACAAAGTTATTTTGACATGGTAATGTTATTGCTATTATCAATAGAAGTCCTTGAAGACGTCTATGCAAGAAATTAAGAAACGGATACAAATGTCCAAAAAAAAAAAAACCCAAAAAAACAACATGAAAACGCGACAATGCCGCCAAAGCAGGATAAAACGGCGCCTGTAGAAATTGTAGAATTAAAAAAAACTTCTAAAACGAAAAAAAAAAAAAAACAGTCACCTTGACATCCCCTCCTGCAAAAAAAAGATTTTTTTTGCTTAAAACAATCAAACACTAAAAAATAATCTATTTTTAGTAAGTGACCTTGACCCGAAAAGAATTTTTTTGCTTAAAACAATTTAAAATCTGAAACAAAAATCTATTTAAGTAAAAGTTTCCTTGACCTTGAACAATTTAAAAACTTGAAAAAGAAAATAATTATTTTTAGTTACAGTGACCTTGACCTAGACCCTGCTGACCCCGAATGCAATCCCAAGCTTCTTCTCCATGCAAGCTACCTTCACACCAAGTTTCATTACAATTGGTCACTCCTAATTTAACTTATTGAGCTGAAACCATTTTTTCTATTTTTAGTAACAGTGTCCCTGACTTTAACCCTAGTGACCCCAAATGAAAAATCCAAAGCTTTGTCTCTACGCAGGCTACATACACACACCAAGTTTAATTGCAATTGGTCACTCCTGACTTGAGTTATTGAGCGGAAACTGTTTTTCTATTTTTAGTAACAGTGACCTTTACTTTGATCTTGGTAACCCCTAATGCAATCTTAAGTTGCGTATCCGTGCAAGCTACCTACACACTAAGTTTCATTGCAATTGGTCACTCCTAAGTAAAGTTATTTAACGGAAACCAATGTTTGACGCCCGCCCGACATACGACATCGGCATTCTGATACGCAGGGTTTTTTTTAAAGAAAAAAAACCACTTCTTAACAGGGGCCATTAAGATGACTTGTTATTGCCGAAGCAAAGATTCTTGCATGGACACCAGTGTGTAAAATTATACAATCACATGCCATCAATCAGTCATTTTGTCTCTGAATTAAAGTCTAGCATTTACCATGGTGTCTGACAAATATAAATATGTCCATAAATTTTGTATATATCTTACATAATGTTTGGTGCAATATACTTATCAATTTGGTTTTGTTCAAATCGTTACTTGAGAAGTTATTGATTTTGATATTTGTAAGAAATTTTACATTTGATAAGAAGCAATGAATACTGAACTGGCGTTTTATCCGGTCGCAGAAACTGTTCACAGGTACACGCGAGATAAGAAGCTATGAATACAGAAGTGGCGTTTTATCCGGTCGCAGAAACTGTTCACAGGAACACGCGAGATAACATGTTTTGCCAATTAGTTTTGTTTTCAAAGGAATCAGATACAGGAAGATATACAGAAAAGAAGAATGTGTAAGAAAAGCAAATTATACTGTCCATTGATTACGATGGTATACCGACGACTCCTTAACTCTAATTATAGAATGAAAATGAAGTACTTCTTATTGACAAAAGTTTTAAAAAAGATTGACCCAGATGCAAAATGCTCTTTTGCCTTTTTTGTCCAAATTACCTCCGTAACTGAGTGATTTAAGTCAATAACTCGCGGTCTAAATGCCCCGTGCTTACGTTATTGTTATTTTTCCACCGGATTTCAACAGAGCATCATAGATAAAAGAAATACTCATTTTAACCAAGTGAATACATACAATATATAGTTTATATTTCTTCGTTGAAAACTCGTTCAAGATGTCTATTCCGTGCAGACCTCTAGATTTCAATGGGAGCGGAAGGAAATATTTTGCAAATCCTGCCTGAAGTTAATGATTGGAAACTATCATTATTAAGCGAAATGTTGCTTTACTGAACGTCTAGCAAGAGTGCTGAGGAGTTATTAATAGAAAAACAAACATGGTCACCAGAAGACTTGCCTAGTAATCATCTATTTACCAGAATAGAAATGGAAAATAAAAAAAATCTCTCTCACTGTTCAGATTTTCAAACAACTTCACTTTAATGATTAATATTCCCTCTACCATGTTTGTACAAGAGATGTTCATTCATGAAACTATGGATAAGACTTTAGTAGCTGATTCATATAGGAAACTTTTAAAATAATATATTGAACACCGTTACTCAAATTTGAAATTCTTTCGCATAACTGACCACATATTCATTTTTCGACGTGTCGTATACTTATTTGACTTCCGTAGTAGGACGCGTTGCACCACTTCGTTATAATGCCAATGAACTGCAAATTATTGGCTAGCGCTTCCCGGTACCGAAAAGCAGTGTACTGCCCGGGAGCCTTCTGAAACACAAAGTGTTATTTTTTATTTTAGTTATTTATAATAAATCATGTTGCAAAAAAGAAAAAAGACACGTTTGTCGGTTTCTGGACAGTACGAAGATCCTTTTGTATTCACGAGGTGTTGTCCGGGGCCGACACTAGCGTCTTGTTATGGCAGCGTTTCGGTACCGGAATAGCGGACTGCCCGGGAGCCTTCTGAAACACATGTGTTTATTACTCACCTACGTCACCACTTTTTTTTTTAATTAATTTGTATTTATTCTAACATTAATTTATATCATAAACATTATGTAATATCCGTTATTTATAAATTGCATTTTGTTTAAGATGTATAAAACCTACCACATATCCACCATTTTACAATGGCATTGAAAGAGACAACATATATATAATTTATACACGTGTCGAGTTATATTTATATCCCATATCTAATTATTGACTAATATCAAAATATTAGGTTGGCATTAACTATGTAAATAAAAAGCTTATTTTCCACTAATTAGTTGCTAGATACACAAAGTAACCGTTATCCATGTGTGTAAACAAAATGTTCTCTCAAAATATGACATTCAAACGTGACGGAAGGTGTCAGATCATGGTTAGCAACTCACATTAGTGCTTACATAATTCGTCATATTAATTAAAATAATTTTAATGGTATACGAGACCTTAAGTTTCTTTCTCGGTAACCATGAATATGTTTTTAATGTTTATCAAAAGTACAATCATAAATAAGAACTATATTTTGTATTACATGACCTGAAACAAGAGCAGAAGTGTCATATTTCATGGCTTTTGTGCTTGGAAAAATAACTGAAAATATCTGTTTGTTAGAACGTGTTGAATTTCAACTCATTAGTAACGTGTTGTTGACAGATTGCTAGGATACAAGATGTGTCTCCGAGATCATCTACAGTATCATTAGCACGGGCAATCGTCATATATTGCGTAATCGATGTTGTAATTAGTGACTGATAGACAATTTTCCAGAATCACGGTGGTCTGGTAATCATTCCGTGTTTGCTACATTTATTGTTACCATTATTCTAGGTTCATTGAACATTCTGTTTCCGCATTTATGCGCATGTTCATAAAACTAGAAATTGACAATCAACCGTATTTTTCAGCATGTTGTACGACAATGTTTGTAACATTTGATGTCAAAAGAGAAGAATAATGCCCAAACACCATCATACTAAACAGTCACCAACAATCACAGGGAGGCTGAATCTGCAGCAGACAAGGCACAAAAATCACAGCCCTAATTAATCTTTACAATGTCAGTAATTTCACTAAAAACAGCAAATAAAGAACAACATAGACATAAAAACAAAAACGCCACATTGCACAAAGCGAATACATAGTGAAGTTAAAAACATTGAAATTGGGGTCACAGATACAGCCAGTCATATAAAATGTTAGTTACTAACACCTTCTTATGCCGAACTCGACATTAAGAAAATTGGAGTAACGACATTTATTGAAGTTCTAACATTAGTGACACAGTGCCTGAGATTTTGATTTTAAATGAAACCTAGTACGTGAACATTAAAACAATTGTTAATTACCAATGCATTCAATAGCTGTTCAGTGGCAGGGATAAGGTGCAAATGCTATAGAAGTATTTTGGAGTGCTCAAGGGAACAATCACCAGACATGTGGTACGTTTCAAAACACTGGCATAACTTTGGAGGCATTTCCCCCATGCGTTGTTGTTCAGATTGTTACGCAACGAATTAACTGACAGTTTGTCTGTACATCAGTTTTCTTTTATCTTATGTTTTAGTGTTTCAAATTGCTCCAAAATACACACATGCTAAGAGCACGTCGTTTGGTTACATACTTCAAAGATAAAGACAAGAAGGTGTATAGTGTTTATAAATCCGTTGTTATATTGACTCAAAATTCCCAATACAGTAAACTCCGTATATAACGACTCCGGATATAGCGAAATTCCGGATATAAGGAACACATTTTCTGGACCCGATGTTTTTCCTTCTTTATCTTTTATGAAAATGCGATATGGATATAAAAAACTCCGGATATAAAGAACAATTTTAATCGGTCCCAAGGGGTTCGTTATATACATAGTTTACTGTACGCCCTTATCTTATCTTTAAGATCGTGGTATCGCACAGAAAAGCTTCGTACAGTCTTATCAAAACTATTTAGTACAAAGCGTTGTCCGTGAGTGGGGCAAATTGTAGGTAGGTTATATGTCTCAAAAGTTCCAAGAATGAAAAAAATGCAACGTTCACAGAACGCTCCCGCATATTTTGCTTCTTGTTATATGGACATATCATATGTACTCCTTATTCAGCGTAAGGCTCGACTTCGCTAAACTACTGCGCTGTAGTAAGCTACTGATTGTGAAATTTACATCGTCATCTCGATACTACGGAACAGCTCATACAGGTTTTGAAGTCAATGGTAGAATCATATCTAAAGTGACAAGAAAAATATGAAAAGAATTTTAGAATGCAGAGCACATAAAGGCAAACAATAAAATTCATTTCAAATAATTGATTCTATAACAAGATAGGCTTCTGGGCATATCTTAGAACTCTTGCCTGTCAGACAAGAGACGACACGAGCCCGTTATAACTTGAGTAAGCGGTGGAACATAGCATCCGGATCTTACTTTCGAACTTTTTTAAATATTCAAAAATGAAGAATTTCACGAAATTGAATAGAATTCCGGATAACTCTTTGCTTTATACAGAGGAAGCTCTAACGGGGACTTATGAATAACTTTAAATCACATATTGATTTAACCGTCCTAGAAATAAAATAATTTAGCGATAATCTGAATTTCCTAAAAGAACTAAAACTATGTGTTTTCAGAATAACATATTCCAATATTTGTTTGTTTCTCGTATCCCTTTTTATTACAGCCATCAACTTACCTTTGTCACTAGTTGCGCATGTATCTTTTTGATAGAAATTCTGGTTACTAATAAATTAAAGGGGCTTTGTTGTTCAGAGTGTTGGTTAAATCAATATGTGATTTAAAGTTATTCATATGGTACAGTTACATGTTTATCGTAGATGGTATCAAAATGCGCTGCCCAAAAGTTTTACTTTGTTGTAACTTTTCAATAAAAAGAGGTGGCCAACATATTTAACTACATTAATTTGTGCCCTGTACTATTTCTTGAAACAACCTAGCAGAAAATACGTCAGTGTTAGAGTAGTTTCCCGTCTGTATATGAATAGGGCCTTTTTATATTTCATTTTGATTACAAGAAAAGAATTATGCTCTATGTTGTGAGTGTTGACAGACGTCCCCATTACTTGTTTAAACCTAATTATCTCCACCTAAGATAGAATTATAGCTGTGATATTGATAACTGTGTGAATACAGTGGAGCCTTACCAAAGAGTAATTGAAGAGAACAGCCCATCTGCTATAGTGTATATGATTTACAACGACTTTATTTGGAAAGCCAGAGCAGTGCCATGTTCATTTGCTGATTGGTTACAGCTAAAGGGCAGTTCGCAGAACATTTACATGTGCTTCAGATAGTAATCATGGTACTTGAAAGGAAAGGAGGATAAAGCCTTTGTTTGCAGAGTTAATAAAATAGGTTTTCACATTATAATTAGAGATAAGGAGATCGATGTTTAATTTTTCTTGATAAAAAAAATTATGTAAAGAATAAAACACAAGTTAAATAAGTGACAAATACAAATGAGGCTGACTTACTTAAAAGTACGGCAAAATGCCACTTCGTTTAAAGATCTTTTACACAAGCTGGACTAAGATCTGCTTTGACTCAAACAATCAAATACAGATTTCACAAATATTATTTAAAACACTGATAAAAACATAATGTGAAAAGCCAAATACATTTTGTATATAGTAAGAAATTAAAAAAATCACAGACACAGGATGAACTCAAATTGCCTCTAGTTTTCGAATATAAGTTATATAAGTAGATTTTAAAACACTTCAAGAATCAGTGTGAGTTTTCTTTTTTTACCTCATAACTCTATAAAGACTATTTGGTTAAAATTAGCAGAAATGCTTTCTTTGACTAATATTTCCGCAAAATAATGTTCATAACAGGAATATCACCCAGTCTGTTTGGTTTTGCGGAAAATATATATATATGCCTATAGGGAATATTCAGAATAACAAAAGGAAATCAGTTGTCAGCTATAGTCTAAGAGTAAATTCTGGGTAACAAGTGACAGTAATATGACCGAGTGTTTCGCACCATCCGAGAAGCGTATGGAACCTTAACGTATTGGCAACTTTTGGACAATGACCTGCATTGTGCGATATTTTCAAGAAATGACACCAGAATATCTATAACTTGTGTAACATTAGATCATTCTTGTTATTGGAACGTGTTACCATATGGTAAACTAGCACGTGAGACTCCCTTGAGTGTAGTTTTTATAGTGAATATATTGCCAAAAGGTCCTTGTTTATCGACCTGTTGACAATGACTGTATGTCTAGAGGAAAGGCGTTATAAATCGAGTTTTGTAAGGTTTTGTAAGGTAATCGATTATTACATAGCATTGTCTTTGCTAAATTAAACTGTCCCAACGAGACCACCTTAGAGCTTCCTCTGTATAAAACTAAGAGTTGCCCGGAATTCTATTCAATTTTGTGAAATTCTTCATTTCTAGATATTTGAACAACGTTCGAAAGTAAGATCCAGATGCAATGTTCCGCCGGTGACTCACGATATAACGGTCTCGTGTCATCTCTTGTCTGATAGGCAAGAATTCTAAGATATGCTTGGAAACCTATCTTGTAATAAAATCAATCATTTGAAATGAATTTTATTGTTTGCCTTTATGCGCTCTGTATTCTAAAAATCTTTTCATATTTTTCTTGCCATTTTAAGACATGTTCACCATTGACTTCAAAACCTGTATGAGCTGTTCCGTAGTATCGAAATGACGATGTAAATTTCACAATCGGTATCTTACTAAAGCGCAGTAGTTTAGCGAAGTCGATTACGTTGAATAAGGAGTACATATGATATGTCCATATAGCAAGAAAAAGCAAAATATGCGGGAGCGTTTTGTGAACGTTGCATTTTTTCTTATTTTAAGAACATAATTATGAGACATATAACCTGCCTACAATTTGCCCCACTAACGGACAACGCTTTGCACTAAATAGTTTTAATAAGACTGAAGGACGAAGCTTTTCTGTGCGACACCACGATCTTAAAGATAAGATAATGGCGGACATGTATTGGGAATTTTAAGTCAATTTGAGTAATTGATACTAGCGTCTGATAAATGTAATGAAAATGTTTTATGGGATTAGAAAATAGAGGAAACTGTAAATATGGTTGACGTTTTTAAGTAATAACTCGCGATATGCCATGGCACTGAGCTATGCATTAAAAGGCGTTAAATATATGAATATTGACGTATTGATAGTTTGCATGCCTTCAAAGGCAGAAATATAAGCAAGTAAAGGTCATAATATCGAAAATTAATAAAGCCTGCACATGATAGACGCAAATAAAATGACATCAAGGTAGGTGGTTATGTACAACTGACTCTTAAATCAAACATTCGGCGGCAAATACTGACACACTTTAAATAAACGTCGATATTGTATCAAAGCAAATAGTTGCATTCAACCCGTGGTGTATGAATTGAAATCAAAAGTGACAGTATGTTTCAATGTGAAACTGTTTTGTTTAATATTTAAATATACTTGAAATCGAACGTAATTTGTTCTTGCACATCTCCCCTAGGAAAGTACTGATTCATCCCTGCATGCGCGGGGTAAATATTTAGATGTTACATGTTTTGTTGTGGAGGACTGGGTTGTCCCAATCTGAGGTAAAGCAGGAGGTGGGGGATATGAGGAACCGAGAGAAGCTTCGCTTGGTTACTCAAGGCCCTTGCCTTTCCCTATGATCTGAAGATCTTAGTCCTCCACAGCAGGCACTGTAAGATACCCTGAACATCACTTAGTCATTCTTACCTTTGCTGCATCTATGCCTTTGGTGATGGCCCAGGTAGAGACAATATAGTCCATGACTCGTTCACTCAGTGATTTTGGGACATCGTGCAGCTTCATAAACTCCCTCACGTTGTTCAACATGTCATGATATCTCGCAAAACTCGCATAAAACTGCTGGAAAATGGTTGTCACGTTCGAGAAGATCGTCGCATATAACAGAGCTGAAAAAGTGTTAAGAAATGTTAATGCTTAAGGATACTCCAGAATATATTCAAGACTTGAGAAGAATCAAAACAATAAAAGCTAATCATTTATAGTGTCAGTATTAAAAAAAAGTATTCTATAGGAAATCTTGTACATGTAAACATACTATCCGACAATATACTCTGCAGGTACATTTTACTCCCTTATTTTATCACGTTAACTAAACGTGCGTCAAAATATTTGACATCACGTCCGTTGTTATTATATGAAGTTTCCCTCAAAGTGTCAGTCTCTTATACTTATCGAATAAGAATTTATTTCAAAATTCAATAATGTACAACATCTAGCAAGTTTCTTGCACATTTTATAAGCTTTTCGAGTCAAAGGAACATAATTGTTTTAATATACACATGTATATCTACTAATTGAGAAATAAAAAAAGCTTAAAATAATACTTTTTAAGATGTCAGTGTTATATTTCCCTTCATTAATCAAATTTACATTGATATGTTTTATATCCCGTTGAAAAAGTGATTTTGATTATTAAATAAGAAGAAAATGTTGAAAACATTGATAGATTACTACTATATTCAATATGATTTCTCACATAATTCATTGCTGCAAAATTCGTCGGTTTTAATGTAGAAGAAAGTTGAGAATGTTTATGTATGTGAGAAATTGACAAGTCGTACGCAAAGAAATTTGTTTACGGTGTAATTGAAAAGTCTACAAATGTAGGCCCCCCTATGCCAAATTTGTCTTTCAAAATATATTATTTACGATGTTATTTGTCTGCAACAAATCTCGACTGTCGTAATTTTAGACTTTGTTTTAAATCTGAATACCAAGAAAACCCTGATATATCATAACATTTCAAGCAAATCTTTGTGCACAGGTAAATATGGTTTCAATTATATCTATATTTTTATAGTCTCATCCACATACGCACACCATACAACGAAACATACAATTCTACAATGCAAACATACAATAGTCTCATAGTGCATCATTCAGCATGATAAATATCAACAGTTACTTTAATATATTGCACGAGATTTACGCTAAATTACTACCAAAAATGATATCGTTTGCCCGTCATAAATAGACCGAGTCCGCGGAAGTAGGTGCTGTGTAACACCGGATATAGCTCCTTTTGAATACAGCTCCGCAGTGAGCTGTATTCGGTGCACATTAACGAATACAGCTCCCCGGAGAGCAGTATTCGGTGTGCATTAACGAATACAGCTCCCCTTATCATATGGGAGCTGTATTCGGGGTTCTTGTACCTTTTTTTCGAATAGAGCGCCCCAGTGACCCTATGCAACATAGACGTATCATTCGTTTATACATATTCGCGGCAAAGAATTTGTTATAGAATAACAAGGACCAATACCGCTATTCAGGATGCATTACTTAGCCCTGGGATGTCTGTCTTTTTTTTCCGTACGTTCTGGACGGACAGTTGAATGAAAATTAATTTTTTGCAGATGTTGAAGAATTATTTTCTTTCAATAAACCTTCTTTGTTTTCATATGACGGTGGCACATAAGGCAAGAAAATGTTGACGGAATGAAATTCATGTACGTCAGGGTGTACGGTCTGACAGACGGACAGCTAAGACAACAGACAGGATAGGACGGATAAGATGTAACATGCAGTATATTGAACTGGTGTTAGATGTTTTTAGGTTTTTATTTCTATCTGTGGACATTTTTGTATGGACATGGCTTTTTAAATATGTTGAAAAGGCACACATAGGGAGCTTTATTCGAATTTGTATATGCTTTTGTTCGAATACAGCTCCGCTTTACCAAGGGAGCTGTATTCGTTAATGTGCATCGAATAAAGTTCCCCGGGGAGCTGTATTCGAAAGGAGCTGTATCCGGTGTTACAGTGATGCGTCTGCACAAACTAATATGTAGGTCTATATAAGTTTTCATTAAATGCTTTGTGGTATATAATACAATTGATGTAAGGTATACAGTATGATAAATGAAGACTAATGTTTGATGTCAGTATATAGTGTTGTGGAACTGTGAAAAAGTGATATTGGCCAGGGACGAACAGACGTGTGAACAATTTTTATTGACCCTAACCCTTGGTCCTTGGTCAATATCATTTTTTCACAGGTCTGGCAAAAATATTGACCTCAATATAAGTCTACTATTGTACAAGAAAGCAGCACTTGCTTATCTGCCATTGATATAATAGTTAAGAAAAATTATATATACGTTTACATAAAGTATGTATATACATGTACGACAAATACTGAACTCATATATCAGTGAGCCTTCTTTCCTTGAACATTTAATGGACGTATCTCTCTTGGGGGTAATCGAGACATATCAATATAGGTTTATCACTTGAAGTTATCATATAACAAACTTGATTCGAACCAATCAGCATGTCGGTAAAATGCGTGGGCTAAAAGTCTTCCATTGCCGTCACTTGACGGAAAGGAGATAAACTATATCTGTTGCTATCTGTTTGCCTTTAATGGTGTATTGAAGGGAATAATTAAGACATTAAGCCTGCAGCAGACTGCAGCATCATATTGATAATTACAAATACGAACTCTTCTATAGATGAAAGGTCCTATATGAAATATTGCTGCGCAATCTGTTACATGCACCTTCCACTTGTTGATCGATGTTACGAGCACCGGCCTTGCTTATAAGTAATGCAGAACAAGACACGCGTTAGTTTATGCTACTTTATTTAAGCTCGATTGTGAAAGCTTGAAGCTTATCAAGGCACTCTCGAGTCGTTCACGCCGGATATTTAATTATGTGTTACTCTGATTGCTGCAAAGTGATATTTGTATTAATGGAAAATGTAAGACTTAGTAACATTATAGAAAACATGTTTTTAAAAAGAGAAATTAAAATTGTCTTTGCTGTGCAATATATTTTGATTTTAGTGTAATTTTCAACATGGCTTCATGCTCCTCACACTCCTAATGTTTTTACAACAACAATATCGATAATATAGACAAATACGTGAAAACAATGCTTTTTTTTCTTTTCGTCTTTCACTCAACTGTAATTACTTTTTTTAACTCTCAATGTCACGTGACTTTTCTAGAGTCGGCAGAGTAATCAGTCTGTATATTAACAGTGACAGTTAGTCGGTGAATGAACGATACGTTTATAGACGAAAGTCCCTCAAAACCTACGTAAACATAAATGTGTTCTGTAAAAGATTCTGATTTTCTTTTTCTTTTTGGTAATGATTCACTTATTTATGTTTACACATATATACATGCTATTTTGTTTTCTATAATTTTCATTATAGTATATGCTGTAAAAACATAGCTGTGAATGTTCTCACTATTTTCTTCTTCTCGAGACTAATTCTATCGGTTTCTTACAAAAACAACTATTGTGACTTATTTTCGCATGTTTTGTCGATGTTTTTTGTAAATTAACTTACACGAAGTAAGTTAATACTGAAATATTATTTGTATTCAAATAGGGCCATCTATTCTTACAGTTCAAAGAAAACGTAAACCCATATATCACTATTATTTGCGGGTGCCTATAGACCTATTTAGTAATCTATCGGGTATAAAAACAATTACATAGGAACAGTTCTAAGAAACAAGATTCTAAAACCAAAATACAGCCTTTTTCGAAGAGTATTAAGTGTGACTTAACACATACAATGTATAAACCAGGAGAATTGCAAATAGTGCCATCATATGTTGTATTTGTATTGGTATGCAAAATAAAATTGTATATTTTAATTTCATATAATTTGAAATAAATGATAAAAAAATTAGTAACAGTTAAACTTTGATGTGTTATGAGTATTATCGGCATTCCTCGTTTGATGTTTTAGTTATCGTCGGCAACCAAGACTCTTTGCTCATACACAGAAAAGGGAACGCAGACTGATAGTCGCTTGGTGGATTAAATCGCCGCCAGCTGAAGACCATAACTCAAGTGGAATGGATTATGCAGTATTAAAACAGTTTCAATGCTAATAGATCTAGTCATAACTTAATTGATTATGACTTAATAGAAACTTGGCCGGAATGGCATGAAGTCCTTACAGAAATCCCATTAGATGTTTCTAGTGGCTAAAACGGGAGTTTTAACTATAATTTGCTAGCACTGCAAGTCAGAAAATACTTAGTGAAATTCGACATTTGATATTTGGTAATAAATAATGGAAAAAAACGGATAACTAATTAAATAAAGATTTATACCCAATTTTAACGTTGATGTATCCCCAAACTATTGTCTAAATGGTTACATTTCATGATTTTGTTTATAGTGTGTCTGAAACTTCGCGAAAACGATACAGTTCCCTGATATTCTGCTAGTTCATTAAGTTGCAGATTCTCAAGTTGATATTTCTTAAAGAATGGCATTACCATTTTCAAATATGACTTTCATTTTCAAATCTTTTCACAGATATGTTTTCATTTACTCCTACGGATTGTTGCACTATGGTAATATAGTTAAAATAGGCTTTGTGTTTTTTTTATGAATAGTATGTTTATTAATACTAATCTAAACCACTCCGTGACTACATGTACGTCAAACACAGTACCTGCGGCCAGTGACTTAAAGACATATAAACCTCTCTCAAAGTTTGAATGGTTAATTCTTACGACTGGTAACCGTTGTCACGACCACTAATTGAACTTCTTTCATTTCACTGGTCTACGAAATTAGTTTACACAGCAACCACCTGTCTACTGTTAAAAAGTAACAACCTTTCGATTATATGTCTTCAAACTCGGTGTTAGTTCAATTGCACCTAAGCTAAAAACAGAAAAACATTTGAAGAATACACACGTGTAACCTTTCGATATAATTTTAGACTTCTTTATATCTGTACCGGAAACCAGCTCTAAGGAAAGATATTACAAATTGTTACTTACATCCAATGATCATCATGAAGACGGAGAACAGTTTTTCGGATTCAGTCGCCGCCGACACGTTGCCGAAGCCAACACCTGTCATGCACGACAAAGTGAAATATAACGCTGTTAAATATCTCATGCCTTTTCCAGGGCCACCAATAAGGTCACTTGTAGTGTTTGAATAATAAAACTCACTTCCGGTCACATTTGATAAAACTGTCAACCAGCCATAGTTCACATGTGCAGAAAGTTCAGTGACACCTATAGAGTACCATATACAAGCCAACCAGTGTGCGAATAACACGAACACAAGAATCAGCATAACGAGCATGGCGGCCCCGTACTCGAGATAGTGGTCCAGTTTCCGGACAACACGTCCCAGTCGCAATAAGCGAACAACTTTTAAAGCACTGAACAATGTACTTATACCCTGTAAACAAACAAAACATTTTAAATAAGAAAGAAAATACTGTTGCCATGCAGAAGACTGTTGCCATGCAGAAGTTTCAAAATTCTGGAGTTACTATAATATGCTTTGATAGCCTTAATTTTAAACATTTTTAAAAATTATTTAAACATTTCATGATGACAAACATTAGGAAGGTTGATAAGTTATCGTAAAATGTTGTTTAGTTTCTAATACATCTATCAAGTAAGAGCCTTAAGACTATAAACACAATGGATGCTTTAAAAGCAAGTAAAAAATACCTGTTCTCGGGTTATTTTTTTTTCTTCTAGCGCATATAGGAATGAAAATAAACTGCATGAAATTGTTAAATACTATTTAGTCATGTCTTTGGTTATATTAATTTTCTAAGCTAATAAAATGTAATTCTTGAAATTATGATGGTTACTGTAAACTGTGATATCACTCTAAAGAAATGCGATCGCATAGACAAGTGAAAGAACACTGCTTTATACCTCGTCCACATCTTGGAAGGCGTTGAACACATCGTAAGGTAAACACGAGAGCAAGTCAATCACAAACCAACTCTTCAAATAGTTCATTCGTATAATTTTTGGATCGGATATAACTTCACCACTCGCTCCAACAAACGTAGTGTGGAAATTCAAAATGATATCAATGAAGAACACGACGTCTACAATGCTGTCTATAACCAACAAAGGAACCTGATCCATTGTCTTATTTCTAAAGGCCGAGTTATAAGGGACAGTGATGGCAGTGTAGAATGTTAGTATAAGAATCAGCCAGTCCCAGATGGTTTTGAAAAGGCAATAATGAAGGATGATATGCGGTGGGGTCTTTGGCGCCTCTAAACGGTATTGTGGAAGTACGTCAGCATTAAGGTTCATCATCTGAAAGTATTATTAATTAATAATTGATTAAATAATGTAAATATTAATGGCTTGTAATGAATTAGTGAAACCAATTAGCGCAGACTAAATATGGAATATTTCATTTTTATGTAAAACATAATACTAGAATATGGAGAACAACCTAGTGGACTTCTTACAGTTTAATACAAGTTTCAACACTTTACTTCGTTTCCATAGTGGTTTTATAAAGGTTGAAGCTTACTGACCAAGTTGTACAATGTTATTGAATGGATGGTGTTAAAAACATACACAATTTTCCACACAGGTTGAAATATCCTAATGCTTTACGTGATATTAACTTCAGAGACTATCAGCTTCTATAAAGTTAGTAATTGATTTATTAGAGCTGCTTTTGTGCAGGATTACTTTGTGTCCATGGCAACGTAAAAACATGACATACTTTAACTCTTATTTACATGCGTTATCTACTGGTTTAGTTCTTATAAATGATCCAGGAAATTCTGAGCTATTAAGTTGGACAACTAATAGGTTCATTAAGACCAGCTATAAAGATGTGTCTAACACGTTCATCATGATCTGAAAATGATTAGTTATTACAATTTCAGAATCTCTGATATGTAATTCTTATATAGGGTTAAGGGGCACATTTCATAAACAGAAATTAACATCAGCAGACAGACTTATGACTGACCAACGCATGTTTTAGAAGAGAGCTGTTCCATACCAAACCCCTTAGACTTATCGGTCCTTAAAACCAGCAGGTGTCATTTAAGTATTGTAAAAGATAATAAAGTTAATGAAAGTTGTGAATAAGAATGGTAACCATACAATGATACTGCTGGAAAAGTTCCGTAACAGAAACAATGTCAAATACAGACAAAGTGTAAACAACTTTCCTTGGAGAAAAAAACAACGGTGTCTGAGTGTCGTCTGCCTTGTGATCTGTCCGAGGTTATTTATATAGTCATTGAAGCGGTCTAATTTTAAAATTTTAATTTCCAGAGAAAGATGATTAATTACTTATTAAAATATGTAAGCAGGCGATGATATGCGCATTGCAAGTTTTCCAACCTCACTATACAACACACTCACTGAAAAGAGATACACTAATGACACTTTTGACACAAGCGGTATGTACATTTCTACCAATACGTACAATTTCTTTTCCGAAAAGGCAGAACATTATTTACCTGCGCCATGTAAATACATGTACCTTGTCCGTCGTACTTACATTTGCAATTTGTGAAGGCCGCGTTGCCTCGAACCTCATGCTTGGTATGCTTGAGGAAAATTGTAATATCGTGGACCTGTTCCTTGTCACGGACCGAGCAAGTCGTGCAAATTTACTCATTCCTATAAAAAAAATATACATACTAATATTTGTATCAATATATCTATATGACAGTCTGCAAACTAGTTTTGCAGGTGAATATCAGTGTGAAATGTAAGAGGTTGGCTGTGAATGTAAAGTAGTTCCTTTCTGAAAGTAACGGCACTACTTTCTGAAAAAAGTAATTCCTGATTGGGAAAAGAGTGTATATCTGGACCAACTGTGTGGAAACCTTGCCAACGGCTGTCTATGCGGAAAGTACAAGTCTCGTCCTCAGTTCGGAAAAGTCTTTTACTTTAAAGCAGTTCTACATACCAATACATCTTTTAGAGTATGAGCACTGTGTGAACATATGGTATACATTGTAAACATATTCTCTGAGCTGAGACTACCATGGCGTCAACAAAGACAATATTGTTTTCGTAAACGATTGATTGCTTTCATTTATTTTCTGTAAAAGCTTCTCTAATCTTATAATTTCAGTCATGAAAAATTAATGATCATTCATGCTGACTTAAAACCTATGTTTTCAATACAAAAGACAATATGTATTATTCATGCACCTGAATCAATCGCATTCTTATACGACAAAGCATTTCTGTATTATGAAGAATACATTTCTGTGCTAGCTGTTCTGCCATTTACTTAACATTGCATAACGTCTATATAATATTGATTGGATACCTCGTAATTAGCGGTAGAATTTAAGACTGTTGTCTCCTTAGGTTATTTATTAGCACTACAGATTCTGTAAATTTGCCAAGAGATGTCGTGATAACTGACCTGCTGGGTGCAATGTCAAACAGAGATTCATATTGTTTACTTTACATGTTATACCTTACCTCGGTTTCGTATTGTTTACATTACATGTTACTTCCTTACCTCGGTTTCGTATTGTTTACACTACATGCTACTTCCTTACCTCGGTTTCGTATTGTTTACACTACATGTTACTTCCTTACCTCGGTTTCGTTTTAACTCGGCAATTTTTCAAAATGTGCCAAATTATTTACTCAATACGGTTGACATTGAAGCTTAGATAGTAAGAAACCATGGCAATAGATGACAGGAAAGCAGAACATTCAATGTAAAGTGTCACTTTTATCTTTGATGAGACCACCTGAAGGAAGGAAAGAATGTATAATGACTCTATATTTAACGTTAAGCTCACCTCTAGCGTTCTCGTCATCTATAGGCTGCTTCAACGCAGTAATGTCTTTAAACGTACAGAGAATGAGTATAACCTGGTCCTTTTCATTTCTTATAGGGGCCATGTTGAGCAGTAGCCACAATGGGGATCCTGAAACAAGATAAAACATGGTATTAACAAATACACCAACAACATACTCTCTTGTAGGTGTGTAGCATACACAGTTTTGAAAGATTTGATTCGCTGTCTGTCTAAGATCAGATTAACTTTATGTCTTTTGTGAGTGTTTCTAAACCAAGTTCTTTGCATCATTCAATATCGTCTGAAGACACGCCCAACACAGTAAAAGATTTTAGAAATATATACTAAATGCTTTGAATTACACGGAGATGTTTTGCGCCATTTTATAACGATGTAAAATGCTTTTCAAATGTTTTGTAACATATAATACCAGTTAGACGTGGTATGCTTATATTCGTGATTCATTTACTTATAAAATATCAAGAGTCACGTAAAAAAATCACGTAAGTATTGTATTTGGATTGAATGAAAATGGCACAGAGTGTTATGAAAAGAGAAGTGTTATGAAAAATTGTATTATGAAGTGTTATGAAAAGAGAAGTGTTATGAAAAAAGAAGTGTTATGAAAAGAGAAGTGTTATGAAAAAAGAAGTATTATGAAAAGAGGACAAAGGTACTCTAGTTTTTATTCTGAATTAAGCATCTGAAGAAATAGACTAAACATATGTTTCTTTGAGAACATAGAAAACCTACGACTAAAGAAAAAAACACATGCTCTAAAATATTTCACCATTTGGATAAGACTGAAACAGAGCATTGCATTTACAATTTGTATTTTACGCATGGGAATACACTCATTTGTAGTACTTTAGTGAACACATCCATGCCTTTTATTGCTTTCAGGATTGATCAATTTACTAAACATGAAAGTTTAAAAAAACTACTGTAATTTCCTGACGCCGTTCTTTCTCCGTATTCATACATCATACTTTAACCAGTGTGCTTGTAAGTAAAAATTTCCACTTGACAAAATTAATGATTAGTTGTACTTTTCTGTGTCAGATTATACATTCTATAACTTATGGATTCAAAGATGTTAATGCAAATTATTTTCTACGAATTTGAGAGATAGAGATACGTTGACGTAGGTTACCCCATCTTGTGGTGATTCAGATTCAGACAGTTATTCCCGTAAGTAGATATTTTTCTCCATTATTTTTTTCGAACAGTCAAAACTGTTATTCTCAAGAGAAAAATAATTGGATTATACAGACAGTAATGTTGAAATACAGGAGAACAAATTCAATCAAATACACTACCCATCATGACAGAAAATTATTGTTCGTTTGTAAATTATAACCAATTGAATATTTTCGAGCGATATAGATTGGCATTTCTTAATTCATTACGGACATGCTTTATTTTAATATTTAGTAAATATGGATGTTGAAACATGCAGTCACGTGGTCGGTTTCAGCAAAATCGTGTAATATATTACGTACTGAAAATCACACACGTTTATAATATTTCTTTTCTCCATTAAACTCATCCATTGAAATGCGGTTGTTTACGTATGAAACAGTCATGCAGACAGACAATTGATTAGCAGTATTGAAATTCATTCTGTTTCATTTAGGATTTTACAGTCTATGTGTTAATCAATGAAGGTATCTCATTAAAGCAAACAATAGTCAAGCTCTTTATTTCACACACTGACGTTATTTACGAGCATATAGTAGTTATTTAAGAAATGATAAATGTGTCCCTGTATTTTATCGTTGAATATAATACAGTCAGGAATTCGGATGCGTAGCACGAGTGATTTAATTTTTTGCATCAGAATGGCTGGCTGTATTTTTGTCAAAAGCGATCACTGAAGTACAATATTGTTCATGTATGAGTTTTGGGGTTTCATCGGTAAATACCATCTCTATATCTAGAACAGACATTTACATGACTTTTACCGGAGACACTGGCAGTAAGACACTATCAGAATGTTGAAGATTAATGATGCCGGATTCAAAAACTTGATTTCATCAATATGACGTAAAACACGAATGTCGTCATTTAAGCATTGCATCAAGGAAGTATCTGATATTGTCTATCAGGCATGAAAAAAACATTATGCAAATAATACAACATTCATGGACTCTTAAAGCATTGACTATGATGTGATATTCACTCACAGAGGGCAATATTGACCGGGGCGATAGTCGATGTCAATATTTATTTTATTCTGTTGAATACCACATCATATCCAATGCTTCACGAGTCAATAGTTGTGTAATATGACATACATATTAAACTTGTTTGAGCTTAACAGTAATACTGAAAATATGCTGTCACTCGAACTTCAAACAAAGCTAGCAATATTTCGCTACAAGTCGATACTTTTTTCTGCTTAACTTTATAGCCAAATGCACTCATTGACTTCATTGATACAACTGGGTTCTATTTGCTGTAAAAAGCCATATAGCGTATTTTTTTTACTATAGCTTTGATCATTTCCTTTGGGATCAGTTGTTCACATGTGTGGCAATATTAACAAGAAAACCTGTGATACTACGTATCACAGCGGGCCTAGAAACAAAGCTTTCATGTAAATATTTTGAAATGGGAGATGCAAATAAACTTTACAGACTTTATAACAGAGACAGAATAAATTTATATTCTAGGTTAGTGTAAAGCAAATACTTGACTATCTGATTTGTGCATTTGAAATTTAGTAACTCTTTCTCATTTCCAGTGTATCATTTATGATTTAAAAAGAAACAAAATCATATTCATGAAAAAGCTTTAAATAGTATTATGCTCTTTCCTTTTTTCCCATTAGATTGTATATACGAGCCCTATTTTCATTCAGCGTTAATTAAAACAAAGTTAACGCAGCAATATCATAATATGTTCTACGCTATGTTCCATTAAGGTGATTCGCGGAATATACAATACTATCCTGTCTCTATCCTCACAAAATCGTTTCGCGGCAGTCAAAAATAAATTGTAAACAGAACAACGCACATTTTTACGATTACTAAAAGTCTCGTTACCGACCAATTAGTTAACTTTGGCTACCTGTCAGTTTATTGCTGTAGACCAGTCTAATAACACGAAATGTAAGCAAGTCTGATAAAAATAGAAAGTGCATCCCGACCACTTAGTAAACTTTGGCTACCTTTCACTTTATTGCTCTAGCATGAAATGTCTGATTTAAATGTACTATCAGTGACTGTACAATGATACATCCATTCAAAAACAAATGAAGTATGATTGTAAAGTTTAAACTATAAAAATCGAGTCATAGTAACGTAATGGACCCATTTTACCCGATACCGGAAGATACCGGCATGTTTGACCGATATCGGTTTTTATACTGGCCGAACAATAAAAACTTTTCACTACTTATTAGACGTTACATAAGCATATAAAATAATTTGACGCTTTACATGGATAAAAGATAGAAATAAAATTTTTTACAATTTTAAAACTACACAATGAACAGTAATTTAACCCATTCTTTATGCGATTTTCAAAAAATTTTTTTTAAAAAAAAAAAACCCCCCCCCCCCCCCTAAAAACTTCCCCCCCCCCCACAAATAATTAAACCCCCCCCCAATTAATTCTTTATAATTGCAATATATTTTAAACAAAGACATGCATGACTGCTGCATCCAGATATCTAATATCGTCTTTGAAGAAACACTAAATATATGTGTATTTATTTGTCTATGGAAGTTTTGCACTGAAAATAAATTTGAGGTATCACAAAACGACTTGAATTGTATTACGTGTGACACGTGACTAGAATACGCGTGACTACAAGTCGCGCAATAATTCAAGACTTTCAAATACTATACTATGTTGCCAACATTATTGTGACATATGATTAAAAAGTAGTGAATTATGCAAAATTAATCTTTGGGTGACAATTTCTGTATTCCATATCATCCTACATGTGTTCTTATTGCTAACTAGATTTTGATTAACTTTATCTGGTAACAGGGACCACAATCGAAATTAAGTGAAATAAATCTTCCCTTTTTGTTTCATCCCTGGTATTCCTGCATATAATCTAGAGCGTTTCGTTCTTCTTTTTTTAAAATATGCTAGAATAGCGGTAATGAACGTTTTCTCGTGTTATAACGCCTGCAGAAACCCTCAGGATATGTTGGTGCCCTCGCCCTAACGGGCTCGGGCAACAACCATTCTGCGGGATTCTTCAGATGTTATAACACGAGAAAACGTGCGTTAACCCTACACATAATCAATGTCTTACAATGTCGCTAGGTCAGCCATTTCTTTTACAATTATAGTGTTTTTTTCGATGACATCATAATTTATTTGAAATTTGTTAATTTTTGGCCATGCACAAAAATACCTTGGCAAATATTTCCTTCTTAACTCTAGATCTATATAAAATGGAGATACGAGTAAAAAATGGTACTCAGATTCAACTTGATTCATGTTGCATTTAGTACATATACGTTGGCTTCTTTCTATATTTCGGAAACGGCCTTCTTCCATAGCTAATTTATGAGCAGAACATCTAAATCAAAGCAATTATATGGTTAACATTATCAACACAGCTTAAGTATTTACTTATATTTAATCATTTTCAGAGGAAACGATGAAAAAAGATTCTAACACTACTAACGTCTAGATTCACTATTTCTAACTGTGACATGTTCATTTTAATGGGTTTTATTTTTGCTTTGAAAATAAAAATGTATTGCAAAATGCGAACAGAAACTCGGAACGAGCAGAAGTGACAGAAGCAATTGTGTTTATGACTTTACAGTAAAAATTTTAAATACGCCAATTAATCCATCCGAGAACTATAATGAGTTAGATGGTGTTCTAAAATATCCACACACTGTGCAGTGACGCAAAGTAATTTCAAATCCCTCGGTAAATGACAGAGGATTATATCTAATTAGGTTTCCACAAAACCTCTTTAATGTGTTGTCTCCTCTTTTGCTAATGGAAAATATGGCCACCATGTGTGACGATCTGTTGTAAGAACACATTGTAGGATGCTGTGCATGATAGTACCAGGTCTCACATACAATGTAATTGGAATCCTATTTAGATTTTTGCCTAAAAGCCGTTTTAGGAAATCAGGTTATGTCGTTATCCTACTTTTTCTCTAATTAACGATGCGTAAACGAGGCTACATTTACATAAATAACTTATGTGGAAAAATATCGACCAATGTGGCGTGGATGGCAAATATCAAGGTCTAAGAACATCTTCACATTTTCTACATGTTCAACAGTACTTTGTCCTATTTTTCTGGTGTTAAAGAAACATTAACATCAACGTTTTCTTGACCCGTAGAAGTGTTTTTTAGAAAACATTCGTAAAGTTTATTTAATGCACACCAGGGATCCCTTATACCAATCATAGAATTATTATTAATTTATGACGAATGAGGAGATACTTAATGGTATCCTTTTAAAACTTTTTTTTTTTTGCTGGGTTACTTTAAAAACTAGCAGCTTACCCTTTTTATCGAATTATGTGCTAAAGTTTTTTCTTAAGAAAACATTGAAATGTAGTAGTATCTGAAGCTACAAATAGATTGCATTATTTAAGAGGGTGATCTGTAAGTTACTAAAGTGCTGGCAAAACTCAAACTCGTGTCGTGCTACAGCTAACGAAAACTTTTGTAAAACATCAGTTGAACGAAGGACAGGTTGCTCTAATTGGGATTGTTGTTTTCCAGATTGACTTAAAGTCTTGCATGAACATGAAAATATTTGTGGAGATGACTCCTCGGGAAACAATTAACTATATTATAGTCGGCAGTCTTTTTACTTTCAGGATTGATACCACATGCGCTCCCGCCTGACTAGCGGCATGTTACTGATGCATGCTGTAATGCAATGATGATGGATGTTTTAATTCCGTAAGCAGCTCTGAGAGGATGTCTATCTTCCGGAGTACGTGTGAATAACTTTACTTTGATCTCATAATAGTTTTAAATTTTAAATTTTTATATCAGCTTTAATATTAATCAATCCGTTAGTAAATTAAAGAACTGAAAATAAATCATTATTAAAGAGAACATTAGCTCGCTCAATTCAACGAGCAAAGAAGAATATAGTCCATAGTAGGAGATCGATATCGTTGCAACTTTCTTCAACACTTTAGAATTAATTTAGATTTTAGTACTGGCATTCGCCATGGTTTATTTCATGCGGTTGTGTACACCAAGACCACAACGTGAAAAATTTTTTCTATTCTAATAAATATTATGAAGTACATGTAATAATGTCATTGTTCAATGTCTTAAGATACTATCATATTTTGAGCATGGTTATATAGAACTGAAATTGCACCGTCCGTCCGTGCGTGCGTCCATCCTTACATTTTTCGTGTCCGGGAAGAGACTTGCATCGAAGGACTTTAAAATAACTTGGTACAAATGTTCAGCACATCAAGACGACGTGTCGCGTGCCAGATCCACGCCCCTATCTCAAGGGTAGAAGTCACACTTTAATGTTTTCAGCAGTATGAAAATCTGATCCAGCCCCATGAGTTATCGCCCTTAAGGTGAACTGATTCAAAGAACTACTTTTTTGTACTATATATTCCAAAACCGATTCTATCTAAATTTGGATATGAACGGAATGAAACATCGATACCTCTATACGCATGGTATCAAATAAACATCTAAATTTGCAAATAAAGCCGAGAATAGATCTTCTACATTAACTTGTTATACCTTTCGAACGGATACAGAGAATACAAAATTAATGTAGTCCTTTAGGGTAAAACACATCTAAGAAAAGTTCTTCAAAGTTAAAATTGCATCGTTACGTTACGACTGCCTGTACTCAAGTTAAATTTTATGTAATATGACTTGGCTAACATTAAAGCAAAGTGAAAAAGACATACAACGTACCGTTACATTTACAGCTGTCGATATATCGTTACTTTAAGGATTTGTGAATTAAAGTTGTGTTGCTAAATAGAGAGTAATGATTTTTAATTTCATAGAATATCTGTATGTCTTTGAATGTATTATTTGTTTTTGTTGACTCTCAAGGTTGAATTATTTGCATTTTGGTGTTAGTGTATTTGCTTAATTAATTGGAATGTTATAAATGAGAAAGCTTAAAGTGAGCATTTACAGTTACTGTACACGGCGTGCAGGTCATCTTCAGAAAATAACTGTTTTAGTGAGCTAGCAAGTTTAAATAAAACTACAGATATTTAGGACATCACTAAGTAGACTTTAAGAAGCAACTATAGGTTCCGTCAGAAATCCCCATTACAAATGGCTCGTAATTTCTTTTACGGATTTCTAGACAACTGTTTTCTTCAGGAACTAGCAGCGCCGTGGGAGAAGCGAAGACAGGAAGCGATCCGGGTGCCCGTCACTAACAGTTGGCTAGCAATTGGAATTGAAAAATTGCCTGCAGTAGATTGTCAAGGAATCATTGACTGGCTACTTTAAAAACCTTTAGCATCGCTTGTATTGCAATAGCAAGCAGACTAAACTCTAGCAGAAACTTAATTATGCCAGCAGCGAAAATCAGCCTCCTGGTGATTAAGGGACGGAAAAAAAGATTACAAAAAGAAACCTGCATTTACTCTGTGGCCACCTTTCATTTCAGATCAGTTTACTGCTTAGAGTACATGCGTTCTAGACCATGTCAAGCCTTGTGCAAAAATAATAATCGGAATTGATTTACCTCCATGCAGACAACAGTCAATTTTATCTGCATGTGTCCTTATCCGAATTGCTAGAATGAGCAAGAAGATTGCATTATTTTCAATTAAATTATCTGTGATATAGAGAAATTTGCCCCAGAATAATTCAAGCTATTATTCATTTTAAAGCGATATATTCAATAAATGACAATATCTGGAGACCGAAAAATAGCATGTTGTGCTGTCAGAAATTGCAAAATTGCTATTTATTACGTGTGTAATACCGTTTATGATAGACCATTCTACCAATTACACGTCAGTTTATAATGTAACAGATATAATGATGTTTTCATAAGTGGGGAAATCATAGCGGACAATAAGATAGGAACAGGTATCGTAGCTTACTTGATTGACACAACCAGAGTGTTATTTGGTGTAACAATATTAATGTTATTTGCATCAAAATCATTTAAATAATGCTTGCATTAAGAGTCTAGTTATGTTTGGCATTCATTTTACTTAATAGGGCATACAGTTTACACTTATGTATACACTTTAATACAGTTTGCACGTGTGAGTACACTAAAAAGATATGTCTTGTGAAAATGATATGACTATTAACACAATTAATAGTCATATTTTTTATTATCGTTTAAACTCTCTTGATAGAACCGATTAATTACATTACACCATTGTTTAAACACAAAATGTCGTTGATAAAACAATGCACGGTGCAAAGGACTTGTGTTTAATGAACATTTGAACTATTATTATTACTGTTAATGTTGAAGCCGACAGCGCAAATGGCGATTATGCCTCACGTCTCATTCATTTGTAAACAAAAGCAGCTGGTAAATTCAATAATGATTAAAACAAACAAACAACCGAGTGTACGATTCACAAGTGAGACAAGCAAATGATTATGACGAAACAAGTTATACTCTTGCATAAATGCAATGTAAACTAAGCTATAAGAGTCACTGTTGGAAATGGGTTGTCAATAATCCGGAGCGAGTGAGCAATATTAAACATATAGGAAAATAATATCATTTGGTCCGTGAAATTTCCTTCGAGCGAAAAAATAAGAACTTGCAATTAGATATGTGTATAGTGTTATACAATTTAGCTGTATGTTCCTTTAGCTTAAACTAAGCTCAGCCAGAATCAGGTAAGTTTAATCAATTATTTCAAAAGGAATCAGGTAATTTGGATTTTTTTTTCATGGGTTCAAGAGAAATTGATGCAAGCGAGTCCGATGACTAATTTATCAATTTGGTATGGCATTAAATAAAATTTTTCTAACACCAATGCAATTATACTTGAACATATATTTTTCACTAAGTTTAGTAGAAGTCCTTGCAAGATGGTTAATGGTTCTAGTGGAACAGGTTGAAATAAATTACTTACTACATTCTTTAGTTTGATCTGAGTTTGGTGTTGACCAGTACTGTTAAATGAATATACTTCCGGTCAGCCGCCATATAGCATTTAGCACATGTTGCCGTGGTGTTGCACTAGTGTTAAAATTGCAAATGGTCGCCATGATAAATCATAAAATGTGGTACTGTGAAAGTATCAAGGATGAAAGCCACGTTATATCAGAGTGCCTTACAGTTATTTAGGAAAGTTATTTCTGTTATTCGCAGTTAAGTATCTTGGTTAAGTACCTTGTCAAAACAAGACACACTCATTGGAATATTTGGTTGGAACAATTGTTACTTGCATACTGTTTATCGTGTTGTTTATTGCAACACTGGACAATTGTTCCTAGCCTTCTTTGGTAAATATTGGTACAAGAATGTATATCATGTATGTCTTATTTTGTTACATACTTCAAAATAACAACCAATCACACAGGTTATTCCTAGTCTACATTTTTATGAATGAAATTTTATTATTTGGTTTGTATAAGGTTAAATGAGTACGTATATACAACATAACGAAAATCAAACACATTAAGTTCAAACTAATCTAATATAGCTATATTTGAATTAGTCTGTAATAGAAACCGTTCGTTATTTTCAAGGTTTGTTGTTTGTCCAAGTAAACAATATTGAACATAGCAGGAACGTGATCGCGGTGTGAAATCGGAGATCAATTCGAGCGACACATTTAACAACGTGGATATGTTAATGGAAATGCAAATATAATCACTCGTCTATCGGTCCTTACTTTTCATTCGTGTTTTAAATAAATTGAAATGAATTTGTGAAAACATGAAATTGGCGTCCCAAATAAAATACTTCTGTACGTTAAAATTGTCTATTTTCATCAAAAAGATAGTCAGCCCTTTTTTTGAAACAGTCAAACATACTCTGCCACGTTATGATTTGGTTACCTTGCTGTATACTGTGTGCAGATATAACTACTTCATATCATATATATTATTACAAGGTGTCAATAAGTTTTTCATGTTTGTCGTCAAAGTTCATACCCAGATATAAAACTTACATTTACTAAATAACAAATTTATTATATGTCGCAAGGAAAGTCCAATAGTGCCTTGGATGTAAAGTTACTTGTAGTCATTTGACCACCACGAGGCAAAAATAACCAGTATTTGGTCGAAAAACAGTTTTTGAAGCCAATTACATAGCGCAGTAGTTTTACATTACAAACAAAAGATGTTGATTTTTCCAGTTTGAATCTAACTTCGATTGCAATGCTTTGGATCATTCAGCTATGAAACTCTATGGAGCATGTATGTCAATAAAGTACCGCTTCATGAATGGTTTTACTACAGCACGTTAATAGTGTATTGACTCGCAACTGATGTTTTAAAGCAATAAGTTGAGCAGTGCAACTATAACATTTCGATCGATTATCAGTTTTAGTCATATGTTTGAATGATCGCATGATAATCTATGATTAATGTGTTTTTCCCTGGTGTCGTATGAAAAAAACTCATTAATGATATTATGTTTTCAGTATGTATTATTTATATAGTACATAAGCAACTATCAACATGCATGAAGTATGTAACAGAACCACAACTGATGTAGGATTGTTGTATTTATTTAATTTCTTGTGTATATATATATGTGTGTTGCCCCTTCATAAATATTGGATACTTAATCATAAGTGTTCTCTTTGTAATCTAATAACAAAACTTGAAATGTCGAAAGAAAGTGAAACATATTGAATTATTTTCTATGCAAACAATCAAGGAAATGGTTAGAATCCAAACTTAAATTGCATAGCAGTGTTTGTTGTAGTCTTGAATATCTGTTAATGGTTATTTTATGTTCACTGCATCCTGGCTGGACCCACGTATAGTTGATTTATCAGGCAGGATCAGCCGTAGTTTATTTAGTCTGGTCTTTCTGTCTAGCTCACTCTTCTAGTTTTATGTTTGTATCATTAATATATCTTATTTGTTCGCTCAATCTATTTCCATCCTACGAATATTTTATTTCCTTCTCTTTCTGTCAAAACTTAAAACTTTAATTGCATTTAGGTTGATCTTTGCTCTATTTGATTCACTTCACGCCCACAGGTAGTAATTTTTTTTCAAATTTATTTAGAATGTTCTAATCAACACGAGGCCCAGGTGACCAACATTGTAACACTCTTGATCAGTTTAAACACTGTGCATTATTCACAGCTATTATGTTAGTCACAGTTATTTATGTTTGTATTTGTACCCTGGGGAAATGTGTAATAGTGTGACTACAGAAATAGAATTCTTCATGATTATCATCACTAAAGACCGGTATCGTAGCAACCCACCGTTGCTGTAAATAACGCTTTTATTGATACAGATTTTAGTGTAGTTAAAGGGGCACTTCCTACATCAAGGAGATTATATTTTCCAAACATATACAATGTGTTCAAATTATGTAAAATGATAAATATATACAGTTTTGAAGAAAAACATAATATTGAAAAATGTCTCAATCAACATAGAGGCTTTCTGTTATTACTTGTTGTTCAACAACAGCTTTGCATGAATCATTGAATGTTTTACGTTACTGCAACGCATTTTGAAACTTTTAGGTTAAGTAATGAAATTTGCAAATGTTCAATTATTTATGAGTACTTTTATATTTTTGAACTTATATATTTTTGAAACCAAATTTTGGGATTGCCTATTTAAAATGTGAGGTCAAAATATTGTTTCTCAAAAATGTTCAATTTTTTTACCCCTAAAATATTCCTATTGTGCCTAAGTTTACTACTACATAATTGTTCTTTCCAGTTAACTCATCATTTTTTAAATATAACAAATGTAAATTTCCGGAAGTGCAAAAATCCAAAACCTCACCAGTGACCCCCTTAAGTAAAACTTTCGGAACTGTACACGGATATAAACGGTATGCTTTACTGGTTACTGGTAACTTTTTATTCACCCGGCTTTGCCTATGCGGCAATTGTTCTCTTGGTGGATAGTCCATTTTCAATTTGTTGAAAGATTGTTTTCATATTAAAACGTATAGGTTTACAAGTGAGCATATTTTAAAACCGTTTTCCTTTTTCTAAAAGGAAATGGCCAGTTTGTGTAATATAGTAATATCTAGTGCAATTTTACCATAATATTACTAAAAATGAGCACAGCGTCTTACTAATATTGTTATACAATTGCAAAAAGTATGCCTTACTGTTTTTCTTGTAGAGTAATATCTCCACTTGTTCCTGTTTCAAAGCTTCAAACGCTTCTTCTAGCTTTTTAATTGTTGCTTTGTCGGTGAGATCTCCGTACATGAAGCTGCACGTACTGGACTTCTGCATGACCTCTGCACGGTTATAGCCAGACAACTTACAGAAGCCGTCGTTACAGTAGACCGTGGGGTAATCCACAATACGTGCGTTAGCCAGCAAGAAGCTAGAGTCTGAAAATAAAAGATAAAAGGTATGTGAATAATTTTAAAATCCAAAGGGAAGTGCTCCGTAGACATCTTCAATTATTTTAATGCGTATAAGTTAAATTTTCTGACAAGAAAGATGACTTCTGACTTTAAAAAAAACGTATGGAAAAAGGACTTAAATATTGCCAGTCGTAAAGGCTGACATCAAATGCAAAAAAAATCCTTCTAGGAAGCATGAATTAGGTTAGTTTTACTTCCAAAACTTCAGTAACTGCGACGACGTAGAAAATGTCTGTGATGCAGAAGTTGTTAAATGTTACATTCAAATGCCATGTACGTGTCATAGCTGCCGTGTCCCTTTATATCCAAATATCAATCAACGCAAAAAAAAAATCAATTGAACGGAGGCGTGTCACAGACTGATATTTTACAGTCTCTAATGTTGTGATTACTTGCAGCCCAACCCTTTTGCTATGTTGCAAATCTATATTTTTTGCAGATTTTCTTGAACACATAACTGTAAATTATTATGTATGTGTATACATATATCTTCTAATAAGTTGTACATTGGCAATAAAATATTATTAAACTAAAATAATTTTACAATTTTATGACCAGATTTGTATGATTAGATGGTGTAATCTTCTATCACATCCCGAATAAGGGCAAACATCAATTTGGAGACAGAAGTAAATAGACATGACACTATATAACTATAACAGGGAATAGTGTATAAAATGAAACAACATAAATGTTGTAAAAAATGGTAAAGGCAGTTTGTTTTATTTTAATTCTAATCATAGGCTACATCACTTCCTTTGCTGTTTTTAGATCAAAAGACATTTCCAAACAGAAGGGGATTACATACATTCTTAGTACAATGAAACGATAAAAACTTTGGAAGAGTTTGGCGAAGGAAAATCTAGCTTTTGTCAGATGTCATCTTAAAATCTGCAGGGAAATAATATTTTTAAGATTTAAACTAATATACATGCAAAGCAAAGGTTTAATTCAGAAACATAACATATATATATATACATAAATATATATACATGTACATAACTATAACACTAACACCTAGTTCCTAATTAATGCTACATGTTCATGGTCCACAGAAACCCAAACCTAAAGACAAGCTATCCATAGAGAACTTGTTTAACAATGCCACCATGATTATACAGCTGATATTACAGCTTCATCCAACGTTTTTGTTGAACATTACACACATTTTATTTGTATTAAAGGGTGTCGACTTAAGTCAATACTACAGCAGATATTAAAGTCCCAGGATCAAATTTATTTTACTAATATAGAAAAAGAAATTTACTGATAGGATAATGTTAGAATCATGTTCTATTAACTCTAAAACAATGTTGACATCTACCTTTCTTTCGTATTCCAGTTGTTAATTCATTAAAAAGAGTTGAGAGAAAGCCTTTCTTAGTTTTGCAATATCATCGAAATAAATCTTGCACTAAATTTCTAACATGTACATCGATTAAAAAGCAAAGTTAGGATTCTTTTTGTTACAAATAAAGATCATTTTCCCCAGTAAGACATCTTTCTTGGTTAAATAAGAGCTACTTGTAATTGTGATCCTGGTGCTTTAAGGTTTTGAAACCTCTACTTATAGATAACATAAAGACTTTATATATACAAACTCAGCTCTTCTTTTAAACCATTGTATCAGGCTTGGCAGACAACCGGACCAGACTGTTATCAGTAAATATTGTTTAAAATTTTAGTTCTTCTGTATTTGCAGCCTTTACAAACACATTTCTCGTAAATCAATACACTACCTGCAAAAGCAATTCAAATCAGATTTCAATAGCTAAACTATTTGTTTACCATCGTTAATTATAGCATGGTATTCATTATTAGACAATAAACGAACAATTTCAGAAGATATAGCGCCCTTTTTCTGTCCGGGCAAATATCATATGAAAGCAAATACTGAAAAACATTATTTTCCTTTATTAGAGTGACATGAAACCATTTTGTTAATGATCGAAACTGGCCGCTAATTGACAATAAATACGAACGATTGTTATTCATATGATTTAATGACGTCATTCCTAATTGTTGCTATGATATAGGTAGGTGTCAATTTCAGCCCTAGAAAATGTATTGATTCGACCCCCATCTATTCAAATTTATTTTATTGTCTAACTGTAGATGTATTTCCGCTATATATTGGAATCGATACTATATTGTGCTAATTTCTCTACGCGAGCTTTCTGTCAGTCAGAATATTTTTGAATACTATGTTTTGCAATTTTAAAAGCTACAAAGGATGAAAAGAGTTACAAAAACATATAATAGTATTTTATTGCAGGACACATACAAATATATATACATTGTTTGGTTAGGCGACAACAGTGATCATCCCATAGTAATTAATATCTACTGAAATCAGCTCGATTTAACATGAATACAATTAAACGTAACCATGTTACTATAAGTTTGATGTCACGTCACAATCTATATGTTCTCTATATAGTAAACTTTGTAGATTGCGACACCGGATATAGCAAAATTCCTGATACAAGAAACCCATTTTCTCTGCCCTAGTTTTTTCCTTCTTTTTGATATAGAAAAGATATATGGATATAACAAACTTCGGATATAAAGAACAAATTTAAATGGTCTCAAAGAGTTCCTTATAAACGGAGTTTACTGTATATTCCATCTAAAATGCTAAGTCACACCATGCTTAAATCAATAATTGTCGTCAGATATCTAAAACACATTTGAAACTTATTTGAATTTGAACTTAATTAATTCGAATATTTACTTCGTTCATACCATTTTTCGGCATTGGTTCTTCCGTAGTTATTTTCCTTCATGGTCACCCTTTATATGCATATTCAAGTTTATGCATTCTGGCAGCTGTGAGTTTTTATAGCTTTCATGCTATTGAAGCATTTTGTTTGACAAAACCTTAAAGGTGGTGTTACCGTTCAAACTCATTGCGATCATTTTCGCTCCTACAATAACTAATATTGCCATAGTTATAACCAAAATATATGAATTTGTATAATAGTTTTATTACCATTGAATAAAGAGGAAATCTGTAGAAAACAGAAGAATTTTTTTGGACGCCTAGTCCATACTTTTTGTTTGGAATCTGTCAATTATTGATAGGGATAACTCAGCATAAGTCACTTCTTGAAACACATTTTCAAAGTATTTACTGTGTTTTGAGCTTTGTCCTTGACTATTATTTGATATCGTCATGATATCGTCATTTTGAAGGGTAATATAACTTTAATCGCACTGCTCTACCTTTACTCTATATTTACCTCTACCATGTTTCGAAGAAGAACTACACTACCATCTTACCAAATGGAGAATAAAACATTGAAATATCTAACTGCGATCAAATGTAGCCTGCCATCAGAGCTGCACAAAAACATTGTAATGTATTGTATTTCTTCCAGGAAACCAACCCAGGATACAGCATACTTCCAAGAAAGAAATTACTGTTCAATAACACCTTGATAATGTGATTTTCGTGTTAGGTAAATGGCCACCGCAACGGTACTCAATACATCTTGTTTTCCCGGCAAACATGCTTCTATTTTTGTTGCTGTTCTGTAGCAACGCATTTCACAGGTTGACATTTGAAGGCAGTCACTTATAGTAATAATGTCCTTCTTTTTGAACAGCAATTTTAGAAGGTTTCCAATATATCAGTGTTTCCATCTGTACAAGAAACAATAAACATTATTGAGTTATCATTGATCGGCTGGTCCTATTTTCAGCACATTTCTATGCTTGAATACCCAACTTGATACATTTGAAAGTGAACATCATTTGCTTTTGAAATGTATGATTGCGCAGTGTAAACACAGCAAGTCGATACACACACAAATGTACTAACTTTGAATAATGCCACAGTTTATTTAAGGAATGTCGTATGCAGTGACAACAAGCGTATTACTGTCTCTGCAGGGGGTGAAATGCCGTACGCCATAATAAGATTGCAAATAAAACGTTTGTAGATTTGACATCATACTTTGACATCAGAAGTTCTAATCTTTCGTCAGATTGTCGATTGCCATTGATACACAGGTGAAATGACAGTAGTTCTGAAATTTTTAGGGCAATGTTGCAACATATACAGATGTCATATTTAATATGTATTTTCTAACCCTAAATATCTCCATTTTGTTATCTTAGTTCTCTGTCGTCATCGTTTTTTTTCCACAAATATTAACTGATTGTTAATTGCTGGTTTCGCTTTGATGGCTAAAAGGATACTGGTATTTTTATGGACAAATGTAGATGAAACTACACTACCGAGTGTGAATACTTTGTGTTTATCATCGAAATGTCTAGGATGTCCGCTGTTTGTGTTTGTGCTTTGGTTCTTGTTTCAATTAGTTCAGTTAATTCTTGCAAGTGACAAATTGTAAAACAATACTGTTATTTTGTCAAGTTGACAGCAGTACATACATTGCTAGTTTTTCTGGGGCGGCGTTAGGCCATATGCTGCAATTTCAGAGTCGGTGCACTCTGTATCGTTTGGCATACTGTTATATATATTCATGCTATTATACACATTCCTTTAAACAGATCGTACAGAAAAATCTTTTGTAGTGCCTTCATTAGAACCTGGGTACCATATAACTGCAAGTTTTGTCTCTAGCTATTGGTCTTTCATTTTTATAGAACATTTGCATATATCGGTTGGATCTGCCATTCTTTTTTTTTCTCAAATGAAGAGGAGGCATGAATAACTTGTGTAAAGATTGTATGAAGTATAATCACACAAATAAAGAATGTTTATTTATAGTTTTAATAAAGCCCATTTCGTAACTAACAAGCAACCCAGTATTTAATGAACCTTATGCCTGTCCGAATTTGATATATGAGTTTGACTTCCACTTTACATTGACAGATATTAACCAACCATGGAGTTTACTGTCGTTCTGATATCGCCAGTGACGTCCTTTACTTGCCCTGGTATAAGCATGTCATGTCGAAGACTGTCTCTTTGCATGTTCTTTGTAAGTGTCTATAGATTGGTGTAATTTTGAAAGCAGGTACAAACTCCAAAGTCAATAATTGGATAATGGTCCGTGAGTTTCTTCTACTTTGCGGAGAATGAAATAAAATCATTGAATTTGATGGCATCGGCCTGTGCATTACTAATAGAGACTGTCTTCTTTTTTCTACTTCATTGTTTAACATTAGAATTTTCATGATGTCACTGGTCATACTATAAGACTGATAGTCAACTTAAGGAATAGTATCATGCAGAACTGTACTGTGATGTGAGGTCACCAATAGAGTTCATGTATGATTAGGGAATAATTTTGTTAGGATAACAGTCTTGACCCAGATTTCCCTCAATTCTTTTAAATGTTTGTTCATTCTTTCATTTTGTTTTGAGAAAATTATTTGAGTATGTCAAAAACTATTAATTTTAACCGAAATTCTGCTTCATAGTGAATGCATGTTTTGAACTAAGTTCTATTCTATGTTCAAAGCATGTTTTGACCTCACCCTCCATGCCTCTGCAATATAAACACGATTACGACGCCGGCTGTTGGCTGAAGAAACGTAATTTAAATACGGTAGAGAAGTCGTTTTCGTTATAAGTCCCTTTAAATTACAACGGCTTTATATGTACACTTCCTCCTGCTTATACATCTCCGATATATTTTGCCATTTTTGAAGTATCCAATCATCTAGAAATTCTGGTATATACTACAGAATGGAAAGCATCGCACTTGTTCATCACAGATCCTGTCAGATCAGACATTTATTTTTACTTTAGAACTGATGAAAACACTAAATAAAAATGCAGTTAAGTAGCAGAATTTGGCTCTTGGAGTAATCATCTCAAAGGAGCGGCGAAGCAATTCGTAAATTTACTGCATGTAACACTACAAGGCGGATGCTTACTTAAATCTATAGATAGACACACAAGAGTGGATGGATAAATTATTTATATGAGAATTTGACAGAATATGACACCAACGTACATTTTAACCGAAATGTTAGGAGCTGGTACGCTGCTGTTCACTTTGTCACCAACTGTGCGATTAATCGAATAAATTTAAAACCGGAGACACGCAACTGAGACAATGATCATTAATAATGTAAGAACAGACGCGTCACGATTTTGCTTACTTTGGGGAAAAAACACTACATCCAGACGTCAAACGTACTTACGAGTTATTTTTGCTTGAGCTTGTAGTAATATAGGCTACCTCTGTTTTGAATGATTTAAATTGTGGTTGGTACAAAGTTTTAACACAAAAGAGGAGAGATAATTAATTTTAAGGTCAAAATGACCTCGGTAATAATATCAGATTACGTCGTTATTTTTAAAAGCGTAGTGAAAAATATTAAGCCCCGACAGGTACAGAAGCTGCAGGAAGAAACATACACTGAAGAATTAGTCCTGTTACTATGACAACAGGCAACAAACAAAATGTACATACCACACCTCAAATTGAAACATGTACTGGCAACGCTTCCTAAAATACAACATGTGAAGCGAAGAACATCACAGGCACAAAAACAAAGAATAAAACAAAACCCATAGGCCTACTGAACAAACAAATGAAAATACAATTGTACTAGGTTGAATCAGGCTATTTTTTTTAAAGATGATCGGCCCGATAATGAGTACATGAAAGCAAATAGGAGCTAGATTTTGTAGTAAAAATTAATCACATTTAGCCAGAGGGCGCCAAATGTCACAGCCAAATGTCGAACCGATGACCCTTCGCTTACAAAGATGTAAGGGCAAATGCTCTCCCGTCTGGTTACCTACTATGTCCGCAATAACATGTGCATTAGGAAAACACACTTAATCCTTCTTTTTCTCATCAAATATGTTATTCGAATTATTGACCGTTATTCAATAGCCGAGGAGATATAATAACTCTACACTTATAATTAACATTGGTTTGGCGGCAACTATCAATTTCTTATATGAGCACGAGGTTCAGATCGAACTATCCGTCACTGAGGGTAACTGTTTTGGCGGGAAGAGGCTCTGCCGAGTTCCCGCGAAACAGTTACCCGAAGTGACGGATATTTCCATCTGAACCAAGTATCTCATGGAAGAAACTTTTTCTTGCATACCGTCTTGCACTTTGAAATAGATATTTAAAAACAAACTTACCGAAATGATGCATTTTGATATAAAAACAAACATTCTTTAGATGTTATGTATGGGAAAGTGACGTCACATTTTTAATAACGTGACGTCACATTGTTTATAACTTACGTCACAAGTAAGCACGAAAGTCGTCTTACACGGGGGGGGGGGTAAGATGAGATTTTCCAGCACTGGTAAAAACTGCAGATATCCCCATCTGGTATGCAAGAAGAGATTTTCTAGCACTGGTAAAAACTGCAGATGACCCCATCTTGTATGCAAGAAAATATATTATGTTGATAGATATGAATTATTTACTTTCTAAAATTATAAAACCCATTCAAGAAAGACTGAAAACGCATAAGTATTTGATTGACCTGTCTCATCCCGTAATACCCAATCAAAAGATGTCTTACAGAGTAAATTTCTCAATTCAAAAATTGTTATATACATTCTATTCGTCATTTCATTGGCGGTGAGAGTTCCAAACTGCCGGTCAAAAGCGAGCTTAATACGGCTGCGACGAAAAAGCCACGAGCGCCGCGGAAGCTCAATTGGCGAATTTTCTTTTATGGTCAAGACTGTACGTTTAAAAGAAATATGTCATTTTGTATTGAATCCGTTTGTTACGAGCCCGTATCGATAAAGGATTACCGTTTGACATCTTTGACAATCTTACTAAGTCTTAGCGGCTGAACTTGGCGCCATTCCATAAAATTGATATATTCTGACCTCACATGTATACCGGCGTTCATATTTTTTCTTAAAGTATTATGAATGATTTTTTTGTAGTCGTTTTTACGCAAATGATCGGATTTCGAAGAGAAAAATCCTCTTCGAAGCATCATGGCGGTCCTTAAGGAGGTCTAGTAAATCTGAAGTGTGCTTGAGTGTTTATGCAGTGGGTACTTTCTCTAACAGTGCTGTATGGGCGATCTGTACTGATTGTCGCTCGCGCCATAAAACTCTTTACCCTCAAGAACACCATAAAAGGAAATGATTATGACTTAGGGCACTTATCTTAAAAGAACTATGAATGCCATTTTAATGGCATGCTTTTTTCTCCGACACATGTAGCTAAAAACGGTCGACGGGAAAACACGATATATTAGGGTTGTAAGGTCGCTCTGTAGGTTATTATACGAATCGGCGCAAAAACAGCGTTGCCGACACAACACTGACGTCTTATATGACGTTGTTCTCGTACATAGCCACACAAACTACACTTAACGAAACTTGTAACGGCGCCTAGTACAATATTAAATACTTTTAGTATTTTATACATGGTATATCAACAAAACATTTTACAGATGCATTTGAAGTAATGACAAATAATGTTATGTAATGTATTCGCCCCTTTTTAACTATAATCTCCGACTTTCCGGATGGGTGAATAATATGTCCTAAGTTGCACGTGCTGCACGTGTTCAACTTAAGATAACGTAAGTGTCCGTAATTAGACGACCAGTCGATATCTTTAATTAAAAAAACATGAAATGGCCCAAATATCAAATCAAAATACGGCGAGGTCGGCAGGTATTTTAGAAAGCTGCGCACAATATCAGGAGTTTGTTACATTTACTTTTCGCTTTTTACGCTTTTAGAAAACAAAACTCCTTTAATTTTCATTTTTAAGTAGATGTTTTCAATTTAATTCCCAAGGTGATAAGTATCTACATGTATCTCATATTTTTTAATTTTGATATGAAATGACAATTCAATTTTACTTTTGGCTTACTGCCTTTTCATCTGTTCGAACGCTTTATTTGTAGAATAAATTAAACTTTCTTAGAGTTTTGTCCATAATTGTGTAACAAAGTGTTGTACATCCTGTGGACTCTCAAGAGATACTAAAGAAGGTAACACTATTTTGTATTGACTCAAAGTTCAATATCGAGCTAAAATAAATTAGTATAAACTAAATAAGTGGCGTTAAGGTCACGAGATGCGTTATTCGACTAAATAGGACAAGTATCATTACAGCATAACGTGGTCACACGCGCTAATAGATGAGCGCTGTTCCGATAACTTGGCCGTAATAATTATTGTTGAACTTGTTATTTGTTAAATTTTAATACTGTTTTTATGAACTTGTTATCTTAAAAGTAACATTATGTGATATTAGATGGGCGAAAATCGACTACTTTTGCAATATCCTAGTCGGCAGATAACCTATCATAGAATCGATCGTAAAACAAAGAGTTGATGTCGAAATTGTTTGAAAGTTTGCAGTCATTTTGAATTTAATGTTTGCGATATGTTCAAAATGTCGGTACTTGCTTCCGATTATGCCTCGGTCACATATCCGTACGGTGTCCGTACGATTTATAAAATCGCACGATTCCACCAACTTTTAAAACCGTAGGTTGTAAAGATCTTCGGTCACATGCCTAGCCTGTACGATCTTTTACTGCAATCGTAGGATATCATACGGAAGAGAAAGTCGTGTAGAGCTATGCCGGGGCCCCACGCCCGGCCCTTGCGAGCTGTTAAAGTGATTTCTACGAGCTCTTCACACGGGAGCTCGGTGAAACATTCCCCCCGAGCCCCCCGGCCCTGTACGAGTTCAACAAATCCTAGATGCTGAGTAGCGATGTTCGTACGGACTCCGTGCGATTTTGCTTTCGCTGAAAACTCTGTACGGAGCACTAGCGTTAATGTCACCAGGGTATTAGTTCACTTACTGCACTATATAGGGCGTAAAAGTTTGGATGTAATTCAACAGGTACAATTCAACAAATAGTGGGTCGATAATGTTTCTCTCGAGTAGTAACATCTTAAGTGACATTTCTTAATCACCTGGTGCGTATTCCATTAGATCTTAAGTGATTTCCTAAGTCCAAAATTTTTAATTATTATAATTTGCTTAAAAGTCAATGATTTTGTGTTATTTTATCATCATTATAGAAATTGGTCATAGCAGATTTAATAAATTTTCAACATGCTGCAATGCACATTCTCCTTTTTAAATGATCTTTTTAAGGAAATTATGAAGTTTAAGGAAAATCTTAAGATTTGACTTAAGATGCTACTGGAATATGAACCCTGTTCATCAAATGAAAACGTTACTACTTAGAATAACGAGATCGCACATTCACAATAAAGACGTTTAAAATCCCTTCTTTCGGTGTCAGCACCGGTCATACCTTTAGGAAACCGTCACTGAAAGTAGTTAGCATCAGACGCTAGAAGTATACGAGATATGAAATAACAAGAATGTTGACCTACTAATGTAAATGCGTGTGAGTTACCTACTCATGTACCATGCGTGGCATTTACTTATTAATTGTGTGTGGTACTTTGATACATGGCCGACGTCAATCCGCTAACATATAACTTTCACCTTTTTCGTTTAATGCTTTTTGAATCAAATATTTTCTATGAAAAGATTTGTGACATCTTCAACTTCCAAATTATGTGAAAAATTGAATCATTTAAAACAATATGAGGACAGTACCTAATCAGAGAAAGTCAAAAGTCATTATTATTCAGAAACGTGTTCGTTACATGCAAAAATGGCTAAAAAAATCATAGATTGTCGTGACAACTTAACACAAAAATGACAAAAAACGGTTAGGAATTTTTAGAATAAGTTCTGCATTCTTTGTACTCTAGACAGGACCTACTTTTAATAACAAAATATCTCTATTTCCAGAAGTCGGTCAACACAGTCAGAGAGACCATTAAGTTAAAAAAAAAGTAGTACCGTTTCATGTGATTTGCTGTTTGTTGAAGTCATATGACTGGATGAGGACTCGGAAATCTCAAAAGTTACTTTCCGCGTTTATTCTTTTTTATGATTAGACATGTTAATAGCATAATATATCACCACATTATATCATTTTCATTGTTGTATTTGATATGGGGACAGATGTATTGTGATATTAGCTAATTTAATAATAATACGATTAAAATGACACCAAAAACAACAATACAAATACCAAAACCGATTTTAATATCAATAACCACAATAATCATAATAATAATATTGATAATGATAATAATAATAATTGCAATGTACTAATTACTGATATTTTGTTTAAAGGTTTACAGGACTGAAGTCAGATACGTGGATATAACAGGTGCTTGTGCACTTTTGGGCATTTACACGGAGAGGAATTTATATTCTCGTGAAAAAAATATCTTTTTCAGCATAAACAAAACTAAGTATTTTGGTTCTGAAAGATTCCATCAAACAATAATTGAATTCTGTAAAAAAAAAATGAAAATAGTCCTTTAAATTATTTATCAAATAGTGTATTTAATATTACTGTTTGATGCCTTCTCTTAAAGAAAGTAGTGTTTCAACCACCATTCATGATAAACAGAATTTTAAATATATATGGCTTATTAGGTACATATTCACAATTCTACAAACAAATATGTGCTGAAATAAGAGAGATGGAACAGGAATATCCCATTGAATACAAAATAAAGACTTAGAAAATAAGATTTCATATAATATAGAAGACTATACAAGAGAAAGTTGCCAAACGCTTTGCGAACTGGTTTTCTGTATATTTCAAAAGTAAATATTATAAATACATGTACTTACGTTGGCCACTAAATCTACGAATGATGTTCTCTAAAAAGGTGTTTTGCGGGGCTACTAAGCCTCTACGTGCCCCAGGCATGTTGTTATTATTTTCTTAACACCGTAGACAGCGAAAGTTCAGGTGAATACACATGGCTCACTTAAAATCCACATATTAAATAGTAAATATCACTTAATATCCACCATTTTATCCCCTTCTGCTATATACGTCTCAGGTAAATACTCCATAAATAATGAGAATTTCTCTCTTAAAGAATGAATTCATTCTGAAGTTAATTCAAGCCTCTTTTAAGAGTGTTTATTTCAATTCCTGTAACATTTTCCCCTACAATAACGAATATGTCAACTAGAGTTTTCTCTTTCCTGTCGCAGAAATCGATGAAACATTGGCAATATTATCAATTTTCACTCCTGTTCTACCTGGCAGTTTATATTTGGCGACTTGCTACCAATTCCCCTGCGGCTCAGCGCGTCCTATACGTCACCATGGCGACGACGCAGTCTTCTGCTACATGGCTCGTATACGATCCTTGTACAATACGCAATATCAATAAAAGAGAAAAACGGTTAACGATATCATCAAAGAATAAAAAGCGATAAGGGATATTTAAAAAGATCAAATAATTTTTTTGTTCCATGACGAAGTCTCCTAAATCTGTCGAATTAGAGAGTATAATACTGTTAGCGGCGTCTGCGCCCGTACGTTAAGGGTCCCCTAGAGAAGGTTTTGCCTATTTAGTCAGAGCATAAATATTTAAATAGAAACAAAATTAAGTAATTCTTTGTTCCGGACGTTTCTGTTAATCGATTCTTTGGGCTTCAATATTTCATCATTAGTCTCATCCCGACCTGTAAATAACTTGAAGCTCTGTGAATTATGGTATGAAGACACACTAATGAAAGATTGACAGCTGTGGAAAAATACACACAAAAAAATATGTTCAGTTAAAATAGTTATGTTCGCATGGTATTGTTAATACTGTAATCGGTTTGAACAGCAAAATGTATTGGCATAACATTTATTCGTTCACATGGCTACTTCATAACCATGGGATACAGCTGTAAACGGAAGAACAACGCTGCATGTCTCATCAACAGATTAAGTAGAGTGACAATGAATGATCTATGCGAAACATTAATCTTCAAAAAGAAAAAGAGAAGAGAAAATACATTGAATGGTACCCCTCTCGGTCTGTATGGAACTCATGATGATATCATATAAGTAACTCTTTCTTCTTGTTATAAGAGAAAAGCAACACTTTCTTTGTTTAGTATAGTGTGGGTATAGATGCAAATAAATCTACCGATATATATAGTGGAGTCGCCGTTCTCGCAGTGTAAGCGCGTTCTCGCAGTACTGGATGGTGCTTTTCGACCGAGAATAAAATAAATTAATACAAACAATACTGACACTGCACAGCGACACACGGTAAGATCTTTTCTGTCCAACTGCAGTGACATTTCTCTAAAAAATATGATTAATCTTCCTATTTATCCTATATTAGATTTACGTTATATATAATTGTTAACATCTTGAATGGGAAGTTATTCATGATGTCATTTACCGGTTTTTGTTAAATTATGAACATTCTTGTGCAGTGTAGAGCTCGTTAAGCTGTCGTTCGTGTGCATTTGTTGCATATGTCTCTTATTTTATTTGCAGAGCTTAAAAATTTTAGATATCAATTAGTAAATAAATATCAAACTTGCTTTTCGCACTTGAGATGCTGATTCGTCAAAGAAACAAGCTTCAGCCCGTTGTTCGTAATGATCTTACAGTTCGCTATTCAGCTTGTAGTTCTTATTTCAGCAATAAGACCGTTTTTCAACTAGCAGTTCGAGTTTTAGCATGTACATGTAGTTCTCAATGCAGCTTGTACTTCAGCTTGTATTTCATTCGTAGATCGTAACGCATTGTTTTTTCATTCAGCTTGAAGATCGACACTCGGCTTGTCGTTCGTATTTCAGCCCGAAGAACGTAACTCAACTTTCGGTTGAAGATCGACACTCAGCTTGTCGTTCGTATTTCAGCACGAAGAACGTAACTCAACTTTCGGTTGAAGATCGACACTCAGCTTGTCGTTCGTATTTCAGCCCGAAGAACGTAACTCAACTTTCGGTTGAAGATCGACACTCAGCTTGTCGTTCGTATTTCAGCACGAAGAACGTAACTCAACTTTCGGTTGAAGATCGACACTCAGCTTGTCGCTCGTATTTCAGCACGAAGATCGGAACTCAGCTTTCGTTTTTTAATTCAGCTTTAAGATCGACAAATTCAGCTTGAAATCGACATTCAGCTTGTTATTCGTTGTTCAATTGTCGGTTTGTGAATTATAATCCTGCTTGCAGTTCGTAGATGCTAAAAGTTATGAATTCACGTGTGAACTAAAAGGTGTAAGCGGGATCTGGGGATATTAATTAACTAATCTAAGGCTAAATTACGAACAACAAGTTTGATATTTATTAACATATGGACTACAAGCTGAATTGCGAACTACAAGCTGTGTTAACATATAAACTACGAACTACAATTAAGATTGTAATTCACGAATTAACGAATGGAACTACGAAATAAAAGCTGAATTACAAACCACAAGTTGGAAAAACAAACTGACATCTGAACTGACGGTAGACAGGTGTTGAGGTTTAAATAACGGCTTCGATTTTATTTTTTAGTACAAATTGTCTCTGGTTCGAAACGATGTGACCATCTAAAAATCTTTTTCTTGATGCGAGTGGAAAATGGTTGACTGCAGAGGGTCAATGGACAATCACCCGTACTGGAATATTTGTACCATTTATGCAAGAGTTATTGACCTTCAATACCAATTTTGATACAAGTCTGTAACGTTGGTGGCCTTAGAACCGTACTTCAAATACACCCCGAGCAGCAACTACAAAGTTCCCAATGTTAAAAAGGTTTTTGGCTGTAGATCAAATGTCGTTTTTTTTTAAAAAGAAATGTATTTAAAAGGTATTTTATTCAAAGCGTAAAAAGTTATAAGATTTTTCTTAAGGACAACATTTGCCGGCTTTCGAACTGCATTCACTGCTTAGTATTGTAAGTTAAAGAGTAGCATTTGATTTTGATCGGAGGATCGGGCCAAATTGCTTGTGTGTTTTGAGCAAATAAATGCAAATAAAAAATAATACTTGAAAAACGTTGCGGACAATATTTCTAAACTCACTGATAAAACTAACTTTTATGAGGTTACTATAATACTGAATTATATTGGACGAGCACACACCTGTGAAACCTGACATTATTGGACGAGGCGCTAGCAGAGTCCAGCATAGGCCTTCACATTCTGTGTGCGAGTCTAATAAAATTCGGTATTGATTCCAACAACCTATAATGACCTCTTTATTTCACATTACCAACGTTCAGTGCAATTGTCATCATCGGAGTTAGCAAAAAGCGCGGCGAATGGAGTTTGTATACGACCTGCCACAAAGATGTTGAATAAATAATAAACTTGATCGCTTTGCATAACTATTCCATCACTGATTTTGAAAAAATGTATATAATAAAACAGTTCTTGACTTTTGATTTCAGCGAACGCGGGACTATATTGACCATGCAAGCCCTTCGACCTTGCTAAATCTAAGCCTAACATAGGTCAATATAGTCTCGGGTTCTCTTCAAAACTTTAACATTACATATTGTCCCACGTCATTATGTACGTATGATTTAGAACCCCTACAACTATACAGTACATATTTTATATTTGAATGTACAATATGCTTTGTGAGACTCATACATGAAACGTGTATGTTCCTCATTTATTCATGAAATAAAGGATACTGTTGTTGCTGCTAGTTTCATTTTATCTTATATTATGTAACTCATTTTGTCATTCCGAATAACCTTTAGAATTTTACGGAAGTTGCAACGCATTGGCATTGAGTTAATTTACCTCAGTGTACCAAAGTAAATCAAGGATAATTTCAATACACAATATACGTAATTTTATAACATAAAGATGCATAACCGTTACGATAATGTATGTTATAAAATCTAGACCAAGCTATATATTACTAGTAAACGATTAAATTATATTATAATACCAGTGCACTGAAGACACAAATAACAGAACAAATAAATATCAAATATAATAAGTTTGATAAGTTTTTTTTCATAACTCCTACTGACCAAAACGTCCGTTATACATTTACAAACACATATATTAGCCGTTTTCCTTAGTCTAGTGGTTTATGCATCCGCCCTGGGAGCGGGATTTCGAAGGTTTGAAGCCCAGCAGGGGTACGTTCTGATATACCCGGTTGGTGAGCCGCACGCTAGTTAAATAATGGTTACCGTATGCCTACCTGCCTGGTGCCTGGCATTAAAAGGATAGGATTCGGGAGGTAAATGTCCTCATAAAGAAGCCGGTGTCTCATAAGTTAGAAATGGCTGGCCCTTTAAAACAGGGGTGACACTATAATAAACTTACACTTTACTTTTACTTTTATAACATGGCAAATCAGAGCAAAATATATCTATCATGATACATAACAAAGTAACGGAAAATGTATACAAATACATGTATTACAATAATGCAATTATGAAATAACATCCGTTCCAGCGGTGTTAGTCGTTTGATAAACAATGATTTGGAGTACTGATACGAAGTAATTAGCCACGAAGGCCAAAGGCATGAGTTGTTTATAACTGAGCATCAGTACGACAAATTATTGTTTATTAGACGATAACAACGCTGAAAATGATGTTATTTCGATTTTAACATGACCAGATATTACAAAATGTGAATAAATGCAAAGCTTTTTCTACGCGAACGCTCATTTAACGTCATGCGGCGCAATATGACGTCATGTTTACAGCATATCGGTTCCCGCGTTGTATATGGTTTAATATAACATAAGTTTTCTACTCTTTGTATATAGAGACAAAATCGTGAGTCATGTTAGAATGATTGATCATCCATTTAACGTAAATATGATGTTATAAAATATATAGGAAAATAAACAACAAACAATTAAACAGACAAACTAACTTAAGGTAATCTCGATAGTATATTTATATAAATTATATTATTTACGTCTCATCCACAATCATCGTTTACACATATAAATTCATCAATGTAAAATAAGTACATGGCCGCTGTTTATAGAACAACAAGAGACAATAAATTACAAAAAAGAACATATTGCACAATACTGCACATATCACACTTAAAAGACATACAGACAGCGTTAATCGTTCCACGAGTTTAAACATAGTTTAAAACGCTACAAAATGTAACCAATTTAAGACTTTGAAAGGAAAATTGTTAGACTTATTCCACATTACAATTATGCTTGTACTGTAACACATATTGCCTCTGATCAGATCTGAAACAACCTGCATAACACTATCTGTATGCTCAAATGTAAAATACCAAGTGATAAATTACCTATTTTCTTTAAAACCATAAAACAGGATTTTGCAGAAACATGAACCATTCTAGGGTCGAAGAGTATAAAATTTATCTTTTCAATATCTGTAAATGTGCTGAAATGGTTATCACATGATATGGCCTGCTCAACAAATCTTTTCTAATAGACGAATACTGTTGACAATGTAAAAGAACATGTACATCTTCCTGTTCAATGCTAGTATTTGAACAAAGTGGGCAAACTCTATCAGCCACATTCAACCTTTCATATCTGCCTGTCGCAAGACAGATAGGGGCAACACCACAACGAAATTTTGCCAGGGCTGATCTGTGACTCAACGACATTATAGCTGATACATATTTTTCTGTTTCAACCCCTGTTTAACCAGTTCTGTGCCACGGGGCCAAAATCGGGCCAATTGATATACTACGTTGAGTGCCAAGGGGCCAATTTTAGGCCAGTATTTAATAGGTTATTTAAAGATGGAATATTGGTTGAAGGACAGACTATTCTATGTCTCAGTAACATTGAACATATTAAACAGTATTGGGATTGATTCGGGAAGCGTCGGGTATAAACTTTTGTGACGTCATCAACGTTATGACGTCATTTATTTTGGCACGAAATCTCGACTGATGCGCGCCATTGTCTGTGTGATGTCAAGCTTAGTGAATATCCATAGGAGGATGTAAATTGTCGTGAGTTTGGCGTAAATTTATGTCCAAAGATATTTCTACACAGAAGCAACACCTAGATATGATAGATTTCTAGTTCCTATCCTGTTTAGTAGTATTGATAAAAAAAAGTCGTTCGACAAAAAAATACACTTTATAACTGATTTGGATTAGTCCAGCTTGATCGAATTCCAGTCGATAAACATAGCAAATACGTCTGATCATACAGAGTAACTTTCTTCTCAAGAACCAAATGACGAATATATGGAGGTCTACAGTTTGTCCCTCTTCGATTTAATTCGAATATTAACAGGACAGCAACAAGTGCAATTTATCATGGTAGGTCAGATCGTGGTCTGACACAAGATTTAGTTTCCAATTTCAAAACTTGTTATAGTAATGAAAGAATAGTTTAGATTAACAGATTAAACTTTCGCTAAGTTCACCATGCAATACTGTTGAATTCTTTCTTCTGTTGTTTTGACAACATAAACGTCTGCTAACAAATATCGAATGCAAAAAAAACCCCACAAATTCTGGCAATTACGTTATTCACTTGAGAATTGCAAAAGCGCACCGCTGTTCTGACATAGTAAAAAGTGATGTGTACATGTGTGATAAGTAGTATTTATAAGATAAATGTATATCAATTATTCTGAGTCGACATGTATTTTTAAAAATACTTTTGACAATATCTATTTCAGTTTTATTATCTTTATTCTGATATTTAACATAGTTAACACAAATATTAACTTTAGCGCAATATGTATTCATTAAAGTTTGAGTACTGACCAGCATACACTTCCTATACCTTGTCAGGATAGCTGATTGCAATAACCGGACTGCGTCTTTTTCAATTTATGCAACAGACGATATTCGTATACCAAGTAAGTGAAAGCGCCCAGTTGACGCACGACGGATTTTGTTTCGTGTTTTCTCCAGTGGCGGCTTAGTTTGGGGAAACACAAAAACAAGGCTAATAAAAAAAACACCCTGCTAGTTGAGTGTACAGGGGATGGCGTGGGGTCTTCGTATGGTGTGCGTACTGCAACACGGTTATTGTAAGATACACGAAACATTCTAATATCATTAGATACAGATCAGAGGAAGTCGATGCAAGTTTGGAAAAAATGTGGTTCATATGTTTCGCGAAATCTTACGAATTTCGTGTATAATCCCATCCGCTCGTCTAACTAAATCTCGCAGATGTACAATCAAAATTTTCTGTCAGCTGGTCCAATGTCGCATCGGTTGCCAGGTTATTTCAAATGATTTTTGATTTGGTTTTGAGTTTAACGCCGTTTGTCAACAGTATTTCAGTCATATGCAGGCGGGCAGTTTACCTAACCATCATTGCTGGGAAGGATCAGTACTAGATCGCTACCCTTCACAAGAAACTGCCAACTTTCCAATATAATTAGGCATGGTCGGTAGCGGGACTCGAACCAACGGCCCTAAATCAGTTACAGGTTTTGTGATTACAAGTAGCGACCTTAACCACTTGACCACGGATGCGGCGATTAATTATATCCAAAGTCAAATGTCGGTCTTCACAAATCAAAAACAAGGTTCTCACACTAAATATTTGAACCTCCTACATGGACATAATTATAGAAGTATGTCCCCTTTCATTTATATTATTTTCATCTTTAGTTTACCGATGATAACTATTATAAATTATTGATTTCTAAAAAGGTCTAAAGGTTAAAGATTTTGTGGTATGTTCGCGCTAGGGTGTAGCAGTTGTCAGTAAGACATGCATAATGCAAATATGTCAAACAACTTGAATTTGTTTTAAGCAGAATATAATGCCGGGATCATTTGCGCTTGGACAATTTCTGGCAATTTTGTGCACTGAATATTTCATATCGTGGCTAATTTCTGCTATGTTCCGTTTTCGCATGGCGGGGCGGAAATCAAAAGACGAACATACGACAAATTACTGATTTGTCGCGTTTTCTCTTCGGCGGTGAAAACACAAGCAATTGGGGCGCCAAGTGACAGTTGTTTTCCACCAACGCGAGTTATCGCATTCAAAGTTTCGCATTTTCGCCACGCCACTCGCCGAGATGAAAACACGACAAATCATTTATCTGTCGCATTGTCGAGTCGCATTTTCGCCCCGACGCTTTTTAGTGACTGGGCGACACGCGAAAATACCACAAACTATATAAACTATTGCTATGTCGCATTCTCGCGTGGGGCGACAATTGGAACGTGACAATGGGACAGATTACTGATTTGTCTCGTTTTCGCATCAACGGGTGGCGGGGCGAAAATGCAACATACTTTTCGCCTCGTTGCAGATACACAACGGTTGTCGCTTAGCGCCGTATTTTTCATATTTTCGCCCCGCCATGCGAAAACGCGACATGGCAGCAATCAGCCATCATCATATAATGATGATAAATGCACAAACGTTTTATCTATCATAGATAAAGAGGCCAGTGGTGAAAGCTACTAGTATTTCTCATCGTTTGCAATGTGCGCTAGCCAGTCTACAGATGTAAACAAGGTGGCCATGGGATGACCTACTATTGCTTACCAATGTTACAAAGCAGCCCAGTGTAATCACGTCCGCTGGGATCTGAGATAATTTGAGAGACATATTTCATTGAATGACTTAAAATTGAGTTACTCCTTGGAGGAAATCTAGGAAATTATTTAATAATAATATGTGATTACAAAACAGATTTCTCTACACTGAAAGTACATATAATAGAATTTATTTAATACCTAACCGGAACAACAGTTTAACCCTTTTTTGTACAATGTCAATGGCGACCAGAATCACGTTAATTGATTTAATCTATATTTTCCATTTATTTACTGATAAAATGCTTTAAAATTTCCCTGAGTTTTTTTTTTACATACTAGGTAACAAGACATTGTTTGAATACAACAAAGAACAAAACAAAAGCTAATGAAATAGTTCGTTAAAATTGCAAGTCAAAAGGAGTATAAACACTCTACGTATATAATTACGAAAAAACAACAACAGATTGTTAAATTTCATTTTTGATATAAGCTACCTTACAATATCTTTGAATTGCATTGAACTTAACTGTTACTTATGTATTGAATTAGAAAAGGTTACTTAAAAAAAATCACCTTATTTAACGGTCTATCGAAGTATGAAGATACAAAGTTCTGATTGACAGTGGTGTTTTTGTGTTTTAATCAAGATATAAGTTTTAATCTGCAGTTCATACCCTTCTTACGATTTTTATTGTAGTAAATCTACATAGTGAAAAGTTATAATTTACTTGTGCCGAAACGTAGTGGAGAAAGTTAAAAGTGATGAATAAACATATCTTTGTTTTTTTCTGTCACTTTTATTTTGGCAGGAAATATTCAACTCATTAGTTTAGTACACCATGTCAAACATTTATTCCCAAAAATTATATTTGCTGACGAAAATATCACGATCTGCAATACATGATCTTTACAACATACATGTACAAAAAATAACAACCAGCACAAATATCTCTTAGATTCCCGTCATTGTTATACTTCAACAAATAATTTACTCACATGCATTTGATGACTTGTGTAAAATGTGAGAAAGATATAAAGGGGGTCAAGATACGTTTCTGTATATTTGTTATTATGTAACGAGATACTGTATATTGTATAAGTTACTTAATAAAATTTCTGTTCTGTATAAAACTGTCAAATGTTTTGTTTACTGTGAGTGAGTTTCAATGTTTTACTTCATAGTGAGTAAATTATGTATCAAGCGTCTCAAAATATATACTTGCGTTTTTATGAACAGTGCCAGATATTAATGAACGACAACTTCGAAGTTGTACTGAAAATGCGAAAGATCTTCAACTTGAAGTTTGCGGAGGACAGTATTTAGATAACAAATATTTCGTTTAGTTCTATCTCTTAATTTCAGTAACTCCTCAATCTTCCTGGTGAATACGCGTGAACCTTCTCGCTTCCTACTATTGATTGGGCAAATTTTTCATCAAATTGCGCACTGCGCAGTCAAGCTTAATTGTGTATATCCACATAAGTATATTTTGAATTTAAAGCATAAAACGGCGTCAAAACTCATATTTGTAATAAATGTTAGTGAACAAAGTTTAGCTAATGTAAAAAAAAAAAAAAATTCCCCTTTTTCCCACAAAAAATTTTTAAAAAAAAAGAAGGAAAAACAAATTAAAATTTTTAAAACCCAAAGAGCGGGGCCCCCCCCCCCCCCCTTTTTTGGCCAAAAAAAATGACGGGAAGGCCTTTTTTTTGTTTTTTTTTTTTTTTTTTTTCCTCCCCCTTAAAAAAAAAAAAAAAAAAAAAAAAAAAAAAGGAAAAAATAACCTATACGTTCTAAGTTTATTACCTTCCTATGTCATTTGTACCATTGACGGCATTAATTTTATCAAACCATTGGCTTGTGTAATTATTCATACATGTTTTCAGTGTGTTTATACATATACTGTTTTGTACGTCATTATTCACATTTTTAAACTGCTGACATCCATTTTCCCTTAACAGTAATTCAACCCTATACTGCCAGTTCTTACAATTTCTATATCCCTTTTCTCATACAATAATTAAAGCATTTAAAATTCCACTTGTGAAAATCAAACCCACGTATTGGATGCATTGCTCACTTGCTTAACAAAGGCAAGACACCATCCCATGTCTCCAGCTATTGCAGCTGTCGGAGTGTAATAGGAAGCACCTCGTTGCCCTTTTCTGAAGGGCTTCAATACATGAAAATTGCCTTTTCCCCCATTCATATGCTCCATAGCTGGCAACTGGCCAAACCACTGTTTCATACAATTTAGGCACCCCTTCTACACATCTATACTTTGTAATCAAAAGACCAAAAGACCGATAGTATAAGACATAAACAAGAAAATTGTTTTAACAATATTGTTTGCTTTACAAAAGTTGGAGCTATAGATACTCACAATGTGTACCCCGACTGATCTTATCGGAACACAATATAAGACCAGTCTGGATTTAACAAAATATTTGAAATAAAACCCACAAAAGTAAGTATACTTAAAATAAAGTGATGTCCCAAAACATTTACCCTTTGTGATAACAAATAGTGAAATGAGTCTGTAATACATAGGTCTAAGATCGAATTTATTACAGTATTAACAACTGTTCATAGTAACTTTAAATAATAAAGTTAAACTAAAATACAATACTTTATCGAACAATTTCTATCTATATCTTAGATTTTACTTAATTAGTCATAATATTGTTCTTTTGCGTTTAAATGCATACATAATAAACATATTTAGCAACATTATTTATAAAGATCACATCTATTGTACTTAACAGTTCTATGAACGTCTGCTTATATATAATATCGTAATTTTTGAAAAAAATGTTTTCCAAGTTCTCCATATACAAAGTCATTCTGAGTACATTTCTTAACATTTGATATTCATTTACAAAACAAAACACGTGTAGACGCTTTATTGCAGCAGCATGTGTATAGTCAACAGTCGATATGTACAAAGTTATGTAAAATACTTAATTAAAGTGACACTATGCGCATCTTACTGCACATAGTGTAATTTTGGTGACAGTTTTAGATATTTTGGCAGTGAACGGGAAGCAACTCCTGCATGCAGTTGTTTTGTTTTTAAAAAACTCCCCCAGTCAAAATAGAAAAAGTAGTATTTGGAATGTTATCATTTCGTTCTGGTAGCCGGACTAGTTTGGTGTATTAGGTCAAAAGCTATTATTTCCTCTACCATTTTTACACACACCTATTTCAGCTGGATTTTTACTTGAAAAAAATGCGCATAATTCCACTTTAACCAAAGATATCACTCTTGTTATTAGCATTGACTTTTGATTACCCTCAGACCGTTGTTACTCTTATTTCATAATATAAACGGAATATTACGAGAGTCGTGTTCGTACCTTTTGAGTTAGCTGTATACTTCCTGATCACATGAGAGGAGGAGCCTCGAGTGTGATCCTGCACTATACAGTCTATTTCATCTGATACGGAACATTTTATACAACATGTTGTATTTTACTGAACAAATACTACATAAAATTTAAATAGACATTAATAGGTATATAATGAATTGATTAACATGTAGTTTGTCGAAAATAAATATATTGAATATACTTATACATGACGTTAATCAGCACAGTCTCTTCTAAATCAGAGGATGACTTTTAGGAAAAAGTGGAACGTCTTTTAGTGACCGAAAATTTTAAAATGCAGCATCAGCACATACAGTTAAAACAATTCAAAAACCTTACTAGGAATGTGAACTGAACATACTGCAGCACACAGTAAATTTCAGTGTCGACCAATATTAGACTAGATCATGGTAATAATTCATTAAAATAAATCCTACACTCCTGTAATACATTGGGAAAAAAATTGTTTATACTTACAATACTGACTATATCATTAAGAAAAACAAACGTGTGTGGCATAAAAAGACAAGCTATGGTAAGAAAAATGAAACACATCAGAAACTATTTACAAGTTACATAGGAGTAAAATGCAACCGTGTTCAAGCGAACCCGGACATTAATATTGTTTTGGTATTATTGATTTACGGCCTATGGTTTCGAGAGATAACGAGGACATAATTTGCTGAAAAAAATTAAAAGGCCGTAAATCAATGACAAAGTATCCTAGCGCAATATGCCAACGACATGCACAAATATTTTTTTTATCGATTTCTTCCTTGAAGTTTCAATGATTTTCTGTCTTTGTTTGCTGAGAAATGGAGCGGCCAAAATTTGCTGAATCAATCGAAGGGCCATAACTCAAGTGCAACTTGCCGACTATATGCATAAATAGGCTTGATCAATACCAATCACTCAATTAAGTTTCACTGGTATCTGGCTAGTGGTTGCTGAGAAATAGCGCGGACAAAACAAATATGCTCGGACGGGCACCAATATATTTCTACCCTAAAGTGGTGTTTTCCATTGTATTCGTCGGAATTCAACGCGCAGACTCTCCAGTTAAATAATGAATATTATAGACAAGTAAATATTTTGCTTAAACTATATATTTTGATTGCAATATTCGTTTTGATTGTCAACAAGCGATAGAGTGAACTACGCAAGGTATAAATTAAGAAAAGAAAATGGAAAACATGATTTATAAAAATACCAGTTTTTTGCATAATATCATTATATAGTGCATAAGGATATCAACATATTTGAATTTATAATACGCATATACATGCACGTTTGCCTTAAACATCATCTTGCAGAAACAAAATTAAAAAGAATCCCATTTAATTTACTTAAATTGTCCTAAATTCCCCCCCCACACACACACACAATCACACAAAATGATTACACCTGACTTATCCCTTTCTGTAAATTGTTGACATTATTATGAACACATTGCGATTTTGTGGTATGATCCATGGTAATACAATACATTAAAAATTAAGACGTGTTAGTATTGAGCAAATACAAGTATTTGTGCCGGTGTGGAGACTGTTAAGGTTTACATTATAAAAAACGAGATATACAAATTATCAACAACTACATTGTACAATCTCATAAAATGAGATTCTGTTTTTTATATTCTATGAAAACTGTTAGTTTCATTCTGAAAAATACGATGTCATTGATGATTATGTCAAGATTCCCATGAAAGTCGTCACCTTACTAAAGCTAGAATAACGTTTGCTGAAATCTTCAAACAAAAACATTATATCGCATTTATATTATCTTTGTTTTTTGTTTCAATGGTAATGCTTGTTCTTTACCAATCAAGTGCTTCAACCTTAAAACGATCTAAACCTGTATATTATTGAAGAACTCGCTTTTCTTCTTAAAAGTCAGAAACATTAAACAAGAATAAGTTGAAATAATGCTAAACGGAAAGATCATGGCAATTTAAATAAACCTATCTTAATACATTCATTATCATGGTAATCATATTATCAAAATCGAAAATAATAGTCAAAAATTAAAAGCAATTTGAAACTGGAAATGTGTCCATATGGCAAGGATGAACACACATAGGCGTTTTTGAAGTGGTATATAGGGATATATATCACGTCTAAAAACAAATAACAATTTTATTACCCTTCGCTTTCGTAAATATTGAAAAATTCCGTTTATGTTTATATTTATCTAACGGGTGAACGTAAGTAGACCTTCAAATCCGCTTATGATACCCCAATGTCACTTCGTGACGTGGATATGTCAAGTGTATATTACCGGCTTGCCCGTAAATATCAATATATATTTACGGATCGTTGACCAATCAGAAGACCGCAAATTAATGGAAGGGTAATAAAACATATAATGAACAGACATCACAAATTGGTGGAAATTGAAGTGAACAAAAGGCCACAACTCCTTTTAGTATTCATAGGTTTCTTAATCTGTATTTTATGATAAAAAATCTTCATATTGAATTTGAATTAAATCCGCGCATTGCCAACCTTTTAAAAGTTATTGATCGGATATCGCCATTTTGCCGAAATTTGAGCCGAAAACTGTAGTAACCAATATCCACAAAACAATAATTTAAGTCAAAAACTGTAATAATTTGTTGATTGTAACCGAAAACAGTAAGCGAACAGGGGCCTTAACTCCTATAATAATTTATGGATTGTAACCGAAATCGAACTTGACCTGCATTTTATGGCAATAAACCTACATGACCTTACAAAATGAACGAGATACAATGTCACACTTTTTGTCATGAGCATGCCTGAAATTATCAAAAGTCTATAAATAACACAAATTAATAACACAAATTGATATCTATTTACAGTTTCATATAGTTTCTGTACAATCTAAGTCTAACAAAATAGATTACAAAAAGTGTCAATACTTCTTCAATAAAAAAGAAATGTTAACAATAACAACTAACTAGATTTCTCTAAAGCCATCAGCTGGTAAGTGGTGATACATAATTACATGTATCATGCAGCATTTTTTCTAATCGAGTAAATGATGAAACCATGCCTTAGTACGGTTTCTTCAAACTGGTTTGTTCTCCCGCCGCACCAATACCACTATCTCCCATTAGTCTCTCTTCTTGGGACTGGAATGAATAAGTATAGAATATAACAATACATTTTTAAGCATTTTTCAAATAAATGCATTGTTTTATTGTGACGAATTAACACTAATAGCCTTGTTTATAGATAGAAATCTATGGCAATACCTTCTTAAAGATTCCAAGAGAAAACTTACCTTGAACTCATCCATTTGCTGGTCATCGCTTTGATCAGTGTTTATGGTGTCTGCTTCATCAGGAGCTGTAAAAGGACTGTATATACCGTTGTTAATGTTCATGTCTCCAGCTGCTTTAAAAGTATTGTTGACAGTCGTTTTCTCGTTATGTATTATAATTACTTTCCCTGAAAAGCGATGATATTTCATAGTGTTTTCATCAACCGTATAAAAAATAGCTAGATCTAAAAAATTCCCCTATTATAATCATATTTACACCAAAACGCAACATTAAAACAACAAAATTCCTCATTTTAAATGCCAACATAATAACATGATACTGACAACAATATCTTGAGTCCTTTTTAACTTGCAATTATGTTGAGCGAAACCAACATTTACATTCCCTGAAGGTCAAACACATTATTGCAAATATCTCAATTTCTAAACATGTATTTGACAAAATGATTAATTTGTGCCATGATAAAGCCGAGTATAATCAAAACAAACGAACCGAAAACACAATATGACTGATCGATCAGAATGGAAAGCTTTAATGTAAAGAACTATGAATTAGAGTCTGACCGATCTTCACGTAATCAAAGCTACTAATGTATTGTATGTTTTGCATATAATACCTTTATCAATTGGAAGTAAAGCTGATACAGAATCAGCAAGAGTGTGTGCATACGTTTGAATGTCTGTATACTCGTAACTCAGGGACAAACAGTCTTACAAAAGTTATTGCATCTGATTAAGTATTTCACTTTTTGATAGTAAAGATTAATAATTCATTATATGCTACTTTTACTAACCGAGCATATTCCTTTCTATAAAACCATTCACTGTATCTATCTTTTTCAACATAAATATTAAGTTCACAAAAATCAAATATACAATATCCAACAAACCTGGATGTACACCGTTTGCAGTACGCGGAAATTTGCTTTCAGCAGGCATAGGTTCTGAATTAGAAATATAACCTTGAATTCGACTTATTGATAAAATTTCAATTGTAGAATATATTATTCTTTGAAGAGTAAACTCGAACAAAAATAATTAAATTACCAAAGTATCGCAGAACGTGATTTAAATGCTTTATAACAAGAAAATTCTTCTCCAATTCTTTGGTTTGGCAAACGTATGTGACATGTTAATTTTCCATCCGGCAAGCAGTTCATGTATCATGTGGTCGGACCGAAATATAGTCAAATGACCTATTGAACCTTATTTATGTCACAGTTACTGACTTAATTATGGAAAAGGGGAGAAAATGTGTAGGCGGCCGGATAGCTCAGTCGGTAGAGCATCATTCGCCCTGTAAGCGAAGGGTCCCGGGTTCGAGTCCCGGTCAGGCTGCACATTTTTCTCACCCTGTGACACTTGGCGTCCAACGAGGGACCGTGACTGGATATATACTTCGAGATCATGTTTACCTTGTTCTCTTAACCCGTACGAAATTCGAGGACGAATTTCAATATGGTGGGGAGTATGTCACGGTTCGGACTTAGTTTACAATTGGGGAGAATATGTGTAAATGGCCCGGTAGCTCAGTCGGTAGAGCATTCGCCCTGTAAGCGAAAGGCCCCGGGTTCGAGCCCCGGTCTGGCTGCACATTTTTCTCACCCTGTAACATTTTGGGGGCTTGTCCGGACTGAGCTACCGGGCCCCTTACACATATCCTCCCCACTTGTGAACTAAGTCCGAAGCGTGACATTTTGGCCTTGACGTTTATTCTTTATGGCGCAAACGTATTATTAAAAGTATGTATATACTCGTAGTATATTGACAAACTTCAGTTTTAGAAAAGTTGTTTCAGTAGATATAAATATATAAAACGTTTGCTCTATCTGAAACCACTTTCAAAAGACAATCGTAAGATACATAATTTTTTCTACATTAGTTCAGTCCATGAGCACCCTCTATGTGAAAAAGCGTACCAGCTAATTTTCATATCAATGTTTAGATTAATGTCTAAACTGTCTGTCAGAAAAATGTCGATGGACTTGCCACGTTGTGGATATTTTTTCAGAAATACAAGATAGCATTAAAGGTTGCGCCAAAATACTGGAAGTAAACACTAATTCTAACTTTTCATTAGAAATTGTTTTTTAATCTTCATGTACATTAACGTTTGAAAACATATCTTTCTACTAAATGAAGTTATTTTTGTGTGATATTTTTGTGACAAGTATTGAAAATGATTTTAGATTTCTCTGAAAATGTGTGGAAAATGACTGAAAAATTGAAGGGGTTGTAAATTTTTATTTCTCTTATAAAGACTTTTAGCCAGACTTTCAATATTGATGTTTTAAATATCAATGTCATCTGTTTTCTTCACATTGGTATAGGACACGTCTCCCTTAGACTATTACCTTTTTCTTAGAAGTGGATGGGGTAAAGAACTTCGTATTTCTATTGTATTTGACAATATGATTCATTTGTGCCATGATAAAGTCGAATATAATCGAAATAAAAGAACCATAGACACAATATGACTGATCGATCAGTATGCAAAGCTTTAATGTAAAGACGTATGAAATTAATTTTCAGTTCAAGAGTGAGTCTGACCGATCTTCACGTAATCAAAGCTACAAATGTATTGTCTGTTTTGCATATAATACCTTTATCAAATGGGAGTAAAGCTGATACAGATTCAGCTAGAGTGTGTGCATACTTTTGAATGTCTGTATACCCGCAACTGATTAAATCTTACATTTTTTAAAGGTACATATTAATAATTCATCAACTGCTACTTTTGCCAATAATATTCTTGTGTTTAAAACCATTCACTATATCTATCTTTTTCAACATAAATATTAGTTCACAAAAATAAATATACAATATCCAACTAACCTGGATGTACACCGTTTGCAGTACGTGCAGATTCACTTTCAGCAGCCATTGGTTCTGAATTAGAAATATAACCTTTGATAATACTTATTAATACACTTTTCAATTGTAGAATATATTATTCTTTGAAGAGAAAACTCTGGACATCTTTAATTCTTTGTGAAACAAGGGCTGTTACTCACAAGTGAAAATTATGCCCCCGAAAGTGGTGTCTCAAAGTCTGTGTCATCTCCATGTGCTCAATAATTATGGCATGTAATTTAAAAATATTTCCATACATGACAGAGTTACCATGCATACAATATTCCATTACTTTTAAACACGTGACCTTGACCTTTGAGGTAGAGACGTGGTTCTTGCACACAACACATTGTCATGATGTTCTGAACATGTGTGCTAAGTTATTTTATAATCAATCAATGCATGTCCGGACACACATGTATGTATATATACAGGATTCCATTATCTATCAACTGTAAGAGTGACCTTGACCTTTGAGGGAAGGATGTGGGTCTTGCCCGCGACACATCGGCTTGATGTGCTTAACATTTGTGCCAAGTAATTTTATAATCCTCTCATGCATGACAAAGTTATAGTCCGAACTAGAATGTGTGCATATATACAGGATTCCATTACCTTCATACTCTAATTGTGACCTTCACATTTGAGGGAGGGACGTGAGTCTTTCACGCGACACGTTGTCTAGATGTGCTGGACGTTTGTGCCAAGTAATTTTAAAATTTGTCAATGCATTACATAGTTTCAGAAAAGACACGAATATGTGCATATATAGAGGATTCCATTACTTTCAAACTCTAAGTGTAACCTTGACCTTGACCTTTGAGATAGGGACGTGTGTCTTGCACGCGACACGTCGTCTTCAACATTTGTGCCAAGCTCTCAATGCCTGACAAAGTTACAGCCCGGACACGTAAAAATGTAAGGGCGGACGCACAGACGAATGGATGGACAGACGGACGTTGTGATTTTAATATGGCACCTTCGGGGGCATAAAAACCGTACCGGCTAATTTTCATATAGATGGGTATATGTCATAATTTTCAGAAAAAAATTGGGTGCACTTGCCACATCATGGTACGTTTTAAGAAATCCAAAAGACGTCAAAGGTTGCAGTCAAAATACTGAAAAAAAACCCACTAATTCTCACTTTTCAGTCTTTTTAAGTAGAAAATAGAATGATTTTTAATCTTGATGTACATTAATGATCGAAAACATATTTTTCCACTAAATGAAGTTGTTTGTCTGTCATATTTTGTAACAAATATTGAAAATTATTTTAAATTTCTTTGAAAATGTCTGAAAATGACTGAAAACTTGAAGGGGTTGTTAAATTTTTGTTTCTCCTGTAATCAGTTTTAGCCAGACTTTCAATATTGATGTTTTAAATATAAATGTCATCTGTTTTCTTCACATTGGTGTCTTTTAATTGTGAAAGAACACGTCTCCGTTAGGTTTTTACCTTTGTCTTAGAAGAGGGTGGGGTAAATGGATTGAAATTACGAAAGCTTTATATGCATATCAACAGCTTCCTTTCAAAGCACTTCGTATTTTTATTCTGTTTGCCTGAATTTTAACTGAAATATATAATTATGAAGTACTTAAAAAATACAGCTTTAAAAATCAACCAACGTCATTGTTGCTATGGTAACAGCTTTAGAAAATATGAAAAGTGGCTATTCTTGTTATGCAGGTGTGTTTTGTTTTCACATTATGATACAAAGTATTCAAACTGGTTCAACCTGAGCCGCAAAACGTCATAAAGAAAGGTGAAATAGTATTCGGATGTTGGCAATTTCAGATAACATTGACAATAAAAGTACAACTCCGTATATAACGAACCCTTTGGGAGAATTTAAATTTGTTCTTCATATCCTGAATATGTAATACCCATATAGCATTTTCATAATAAAGTAAAGAAGGAATACAATTAAGTGAAAGTTCTAGTTCAGTAAAAGAAATGTTTAAGGTGCAAGTTTAAGTCAAGTTAAAGAAATTGTTTCCCCATTATGTAAACAATTATTGTTTAACATACGGAGTCGATATAATGAAGGACAATAAGCTCAGATTTTTACCATGAAATTAAAGAACTTCCAGAAAGATTGTTTCAGAAACTGTTACAGCAGGCACATTTTTATACCTGTATGTTGACAGCATGTTATCCTTGTAGCCTTTACAGAAACTAAGACGGGAGAAAATGTTCATATATTTTGTTATGTACCAAACATGATAAACGAGAACACATTTCTTTTACGTGCATGCATAATAATTAGCATTTATCACAATGTATGAAGATATCATTCTGTGCTGACAAAATATCAAACAAATCAAGATTACTCTTACATTGTGTCATTTATATCACGTTGTTTGTGTTATCATTTCGCCATAGCTTACATGGCAGACAGTAATATTTCATAGAAAATATATTCATGTAATCTAAATCGATGTATGATGCGTCTTTTCATAACTCGGTTGAAATTTTTGTACTAACTCACACTTTCACACTTTATGACCGGGAAAAGGGACCGCCGGACATTTGTTACATTATTCGACAAAAACTGATTGAAATGAACATAAAATTAATAATTTGTCACTCTCATGCAATACCAATCTTGATAACCGATATTCACTATATTTTTCCTACACAGAACCATTATTTTGTTTTATTTTATTTTTGTTTTAGTTAAAGTGACATTATGCTCATCTTACTGCACATAGTGTAATTTTGGTGACCGTTTTATAAAAACAATTTCCGGTTGCTGTGCATTTAAATGTATAAAACTAATGATAATGCCGCATAAGTATTTGAAGTTGGTGCGTTAGAAATAAAACAATCGGACAAATAAAATAATAGTTCCTTCCTTCGCAGTGATCTCCCTTGTGTTGTTGTAGTTGTTGGTAGAGAGATTTCGGCAGTGGAAGGGAAGCAACTCCTGTATGTAGTTGTTTTTTCTTTAAATTTACTCTCCCAGTCAAAATTGGAAAGTTATTATTTCGTAATTGTAGCTGGAAGAGTTTGGTGAATTGGGTTAAAAGCTATTATTGCCTCTAACTTTTTGACACACATCTATTTCAGCTGGATTTTTTCTTGAAAAAGTATTTGCATAATGTCACTTTAATGTAACAGTTTCATTGATTTCTCTGATATTTTAAGCAAAGTACAATCTATTCATACAGTGAGATAAATGTTCATAAACATATCTGACTTTTTGCTCCTTTCTTAGTTTCTGTAAGGGCTACGAAGATGACATGTTGTCAACATACAGGTAAAATGTCTTCTGAAAGTTCTACTTACCTTTCATGGTGTACATCTGAGCTTACTCGTTATTCATTCTATCAAGTCAGTAAAGTGAAACAATGGTTTCAGTATTGCAAATACAGTTTTTATCACTAAACCAAAGCTTGCATTATGTAAACGAGGGCATAAAATTATCACGATTGAGTCGCTAAAATTCAATGCTATCCGAAATTGTCAACATCGGAATACTATAACACTTTTATAAACAACGCTTTTTGCGGCGCAGGTTGAACCAGTTTAATTTTTTTGTATTATTAAAGTGACATAATGCGCATTTTACTGCACATAGTGTATTTTTATAAAAGCAATTTTCTGTTGCTGTGCATTCAAAAGTGTATAATTAATGATAATGCCGTATTAGTATTTGAAGTTGGTGCTTTAGAAATAAAACAAAATCACACTAATAAAATAATAGTTTATTTCTTTGCAGTGATCTCCCTTGTGTTGTTGTTGTTGGTAGAGATTTCGGCAGTGGAAGGGAAGCAACTCCTGCATGCAGTTGTTTTTTTAAAAGACTCTCCCAGTCAAAATGGGAAAAGTAATATTTGGAAAGTTGTCATTTTAAACTGGTAGCAGGAAGAGTTTGGTGTATTGGGTTTAAAGCTATTTTATTCTCTACCCGTTTGTACACACACCTATTTCAACTGGATTGTTACTTGAAAAAAATGCGCATAATTCCATTTTAAGTGAAAAAATATTAGTTTTTCTTGAAATACATATTAAACTTGCGTAATGCAAATCTTTTTACCCAATCCACTTCTTAGGAAAATGTAATAGACTAATAGAGATGTGTGCTATTACAATAAAGAGACACCAATGTGGAAAAAGATGACGTCTAATTTTTAACAAAAATATTGAAAGTCTGGCTAAAAATCTTCAGAGAAATCGAAATGTACAAATCCTTCAGTTTTTAGTCATTTTTCACACATTTTTAAAGAGATTGCTTAAACTTTTTAAATATGTGTCACAAAATACATGTATGTAAAAAAAAAATTATTTAGGGAAAATACGTTTTCAAATGTCTATGTACATCATTAGTTTTATTGATTAACTCAAACTTTCATTCATTCTCTCGTAGATCACAGTATTCTATGATGATTACCACAAAGTATATATCATTAAGTACTCTTTTTATTGAAAGGTTTTTTAAACTTGGATTTTCAGTGAACCTGGATAGAGTAAACTATCAAATGTTTCTTCTTTTTCAGAAATTTCCAGAGTCACTTGAAATAAGAAAATCGAACTCATTATATAAATCTATTTGTGTATATCTTTTTGTTTTTTTCTTCTAAATAATAAACGAATAGGAACTTCTTTTGGTTTTTAAAAATATCAAATATTTTGGGTCAGTTTTGTAGTGGAAACTTTGAATCTAAAAGTGCAATCGTAAATACGTCGAGTAAATACCTATCTAACATTACTTAACGATACCTGTATCATCGCCCGAAAATGTGCAATACCTTCATCGCTGACAAAATCGGAACATGTGAACAAGAAAAATTGAGTTAAAACGTTTGTTTAAAACATTGTCATGTCTTTTTCGTTTCGCTGTAATTGAGATAAAACGTGTCGAAGAATGTACGAGGGGTGATCTGAAAATTAACCGGACTGTTTCTATTTTTTTCTTTTACTCAACATTTTAATTTGATATTTGGAACATACAAACTTTAATTCGTCATACAAAATGATAATTTTCTCAGAAACACGGAAGGCAATTTTCAACGTTTCGTCATTAACCGCCAACTTACAGCTGACCGGGAGAGTGGCAGAATAATCAGTAATGCGTATAATTGCATGCACATTTCTTGTGTTTCTGAACAGTTTGGTGCAGCACTTCAACGGTATTACCTGGTGATAACCAGGGCTTCGTTAAAACCCTAGTTTTAAAAAAGGAGAAAGGCGCTAAAAGAAAATAACAACAAGGTATCTATCGATAAAAACAATAAAGAAATGTGTAAACAGACGTAAAAGATTACTAGAACAATATAAGATAGTACGATGTTTCAGGCACAAACAAATCTTCTCTGGTAGGTTCAAATTTTACGGACCTTGTGTAGTACTTAAAAGTTAACGACAATTACTGAGGCCTAAATTATATGCAAAATACTGACACGTATTCATATCCACTATTTCATTGAAATATGAAAAAGAAATCACATCAACTGTGCTTGTAAAATTTGTATAACTGTAATTTTCGGTGTAAGAAACACTTCATTCCCGTTTATTTATATCATTATCATGTACATACCACGAGAATCAGAGGTCCTGGAAGTGTCGGCATCAGTAGAATTTTTGGAACACGCTAAAATGTAAAATGTACCAAATGTCGTTTAATGTAAGTCATGATTATCGATGATGATGTCGGATTATGAATTTGATTCTCTTGAATTCAAAGCAAAACAGAAATATTTACTTATTTCATATGTGTTTTACAAACGTTATTAAAGTTATTGCATTTTATTAAGAAAATAAATCATTGCAATTTGAAACTAGATCTATCATTGTTGTGAATAAATACACCCGCACTGACGCTTTGTCACATATTAATGGTCAAAGATGGCTATGGCGGTATGACAAAGGAATAAGTTATACCGGTATTGACTACTTAAAGCGGAAGGAGGAGATTGCTCAACAATCCACCTATGCCATATAAGATATAATCAACAGGAATATCTTAATGTGAAAAACACCTTAGTTAATAAAAGCTAAAATTATGTCTTGCAGATCTACACTTCGTGATAATAATGTGTACCAATACTCATGCAATCCTTTTAAAACTGAAGAAGATCATTCTACAAACTACCTATGCTACATGAACTTTAATTTAAACAGTTCAAAGGGACATAACTGGTCTCTTTCACATCTACTATTCATGATAATTGCTTGGGCCAGTTTGCTCAATGTTTAAACTACTTATGCGATATGAAATATTTCTGCGGTTTTAAGATATAGAGGAGAATTGTTGGTTTCGGTGAAAGATCACGTTATAATAACTTTTTTTGGTGTTCACGAGTGAAATTAACGTGATATTACACCGATAACAACAATTTTTCTGTTTATTTTATGGTTATATCTCTACTTTTATTGAGTCTGTTTCTATAAAATATAGAAAATCGCGAGAAACGACTTCAGAAAACATAGCGCAAATGACGTCATTTTACCGACGTCATCGTCGCATGGTTTCCAGCATTAATTACGCTCGGTATACTTTTTGACGTAAATACAGGTTAAAGATTGCAAAAACAGTGAAAAATAAAGGGAATACTTTTATTTCACTGAGAAAACTCTATAATTCACTGGAAAACTTAAATTAAACCGATATAAAACTACTTACGGCTATATTTTTTAAGCCAGAATAAGGCAACAACAACAGTCATAACAAAAATGACACCAACTGAAACTAGAAAAGAACCAATCATGAAGCATTACAATATAACATGCACATGCATACCAGTATGATCATGAAATAAATATTGGGAATCAATCTAAACCTTATCTGCAGTATAGCAGTTTCTTGTTAACTTTAAAGTTATCTTTTTATTAACTTAAAGGAGGTCAATCACATTTCAGCAACATTTGATGACAATTTTTACTTTTTGTATATTCTGATTTATTTAAGGAGCAAAAAGACCCATTACATAGAGTTAGAAATTTACATTTTATTAAATTTTATAAAATTTTGTTATTACTCCCCTTTAATGTGAAAGCATTTAAAAAGTAGAGTTGTTTTTTTTTATTTCAATATAATTTCTACTTAACATTTGCATTGGATAGATAAACAAATATTTTAACATTCTGAACCAAAAGACAAGTTTTAAAAACTTAGTATCTTGAATTTTCAACTTAGTATCTTTAATTTTCAACTTAGTAACTTTCAACTTAGTATCTTGAATATTCAACTTAGTATCTTGAATTTTCAACTTAGTAAGTTGAATTTTCAACTTAGTATCTTGAATATTCAACTTAGTAAGCTGAATTTTCAACTTAGTATCTTGAATTTTCAACTTAGTTGAATTTTCAACTTTCTATCTTGAATTTTCAACTTTCTATCTTGAATTTTCAACTTAGTATCTTGAATTTTCAACTTAGTAAGTTGAATTTTCAACTTAGTATCTTGAATATTCAACTTAGTAAGTTGAATTTCAACTTAATAAGTTGAATTTTCAACTAACTATCTTGAATTTTCAACTTAGTTAGTTGAATTTTCAACTAAGTATCTTGAATATTCAACTGAGTTAATTGAATTTTCAACTTAGTATCTTGAATAGTCAACTAAGTATCTTGAATTTTCAACTAAGTATCTTGAATTTTCAACTTTAAGTTAGTAAGTTGAATTTTCAACTTAGTATCTTAAATATTCAACTTAGTATCTTGAATTTTCAACTTACTAACTTTCAACTTAGTATCTTGAATATTCAACTTAGTATCTTGAATTTTCAACTTAGTATCTTGAATATTCAACTTAGTAAGTTGAATATTCAACTTAGTAAGTTGAATTTTCAACTTAGTATCTTGAATATTCAACTTAGTAAGTTAAATTTTCAACTTAGTATCTTGAATATTCAACTTAGTATCTTGAATTTTCAACTTAGTATCTTGAATTTTCAACCTACTATCTTGAATTTTCAACTTAGTTATGTTGAAAAAATCAATTAAAAAAACAAGCAAAGTGGCACTATTGGGCTTCCGTACAACCAGGATAGGGAAATCAAATTTTGAAAATACCTCAAGTGAAAATCTGTTTTTTCTTCTTTTTTTTTGGTTCACCTCAATTATTTAAGAAAAATATATATACATTCATTATAGCATATTCAAGTTATTTCGAAGTATAACATTCTAATCCAAAAAGAAAATCAAAGGCCTGAAATTACTGGAGGATCGATTGTCACAACTGTCAAAAAAAAATACCTTTAACCATTTGTGTAAACTTTACTTTTGAGATAGGAACCCATGTGCTTACCTTTTGCATTCAGTTACTATGCTCAACTACCCTATGAAGTATCATAGCTGTGAATGGTAACTGAGAAGTGGATTTTGACAAAACTGAACTGAAAATTCATAGTTTGAACAAATTTTAATGTCATTCAAAAGTTATGGGATATACCCATAGGGTTGATTGTATTGTGCCAATTGATTGATTCGGATTTAACGTCGCACTCAACAGCTAAGGTCATAAGGCTGTTTTTAGACGCTGAGCAATACTGGCAGATGCAATTTTGTATGACACGTTTAATAAAGATATAGGTCTCCAGTTCTTTATAAAGCGTTTGTCTTTATCTCATTTAAGAATGCAAGTTATGATCCCTTGTTTCAAAGTAACTGACAGTTCTTCTGTATCAAAAGCATGATTTATTGACCTACAAGGAAATTACCTATATCATTCCAATAGAATTTGAAAAAAACTGCTGTAAAACCACTACTACCTGGAGAGGAATCATTTGACTTTTTTTCAGACTTGTCAATATTTTACTACTAGACAAATGACCTTCTAGCCTTTGTTTTTCCTCCTCACATAATTTGGGAACATCAATATTGTCAAAATGATTGATTAGGTCAATGTTTTCTGTCTCTCTTAAGGAATATAAATTTTCATAATGATTTGCAACATCATTCAGAATTTCTTTTTGCTCTGTTAATATTTTCCCGATGAAGAGTGTAGGGAGTTCATTAATGTAGATACATAATTTCTGTTTTACTTAATTGCAGAAGTATTTTGAAGGTTTTTCTCCCTCTGAAACCTATTTAGCCCTAGATCTGATAAAAATACCTTGCATGTTTTTATTTCTAAAATCAGCCAGTCCTTCTTTTATTGTCATTAACAGATCATAATAAATATTATTTTGTTTCTCAAGAAACTGTATTTTCTTGCCTTTTTTTATCTTGCTTCTTTTTATAAGATGAATACCATATAGTAGTCCCTCTTATCTCCATCAAAAGAGTTTCAAAAAACAGTTTATCATCTATATTAGATCTTAAGAATTCATTACTTATGGATTCCAAAGGTTCATCTGCATCTTGTGCATCTGAAGCATTTTGTTTTTAGTTTGGTTAACAAGACATTTGAGTTTCTCTACATATTGAATTACTTTTAACAATGAATTATATTGAGTTTCCAGTACGAGTTACCTTTTTCAAATTTGCAAAACTGAATGCTTAATAAAATCAAGGAATGGTCATTTCTGTAACCTGGTTCAATGTCAACAAAACTCAGATCTGTAAATAAATCATTTGAGATTAAGAAGAAATCTAGTCTGGCCTTTTTATCAGGATTTCTCTTAAACCAAGTATACTGCTTTTCTTCCATGTTTTGCTCTCTCCAGCAATCAATCAGACTACATTCAAGTATCATACTAAAACAACCTCCCGTGATTTAGGGTTATTTACATTTAAATAGTTATGACAGTCAATATTTTGGTCCAAAATAAAGTTAAAGTCACCTACAACAGTACAGGGGTTTCCCAGCTGTAGAATCTTATTTTTAATATCTGTGTAAAAATCTGGGTCGTCTCTGTTCGGACCATATACAACAAGAGCTGTCCCTCACAAGTGACGAATGCCCCCGAAAGAGGTGTCTCACAGTCTGTGTCCTCTCCATGTGCTCAGTAAATGTGCTATGTAATTTTAAAATCCTTCCATGCATGACAGAGTTACCATGCATACAGTATCCCATTACTTTTAAACACTAAGTATGACCTTGACGTTTGAGGTAGGGACATGGGTCTTGCACGAAACATATCTGTTTGATGTGCTGAACATTTGTGCCAAGTTATTTTTAAATCCTTCAATGTATGACCAAGGTATAGTCCGGACACAAATGTGTGCATATAAACAGGATTCCATTACCTAAAAACTCTAAGTGTTACCTTGACCTTTGAGCTAGGGACGTGGGTTTTGCACGCGACACGTCGTCTTGATGTGCTAGACATTTGTGCCAAGTTTTTTTTAAAATCCTTCAGTGCATGACAAAGTTACAGTCCGGACACGAATGTGTGCATATATAAAGGATTCCATTACCTTCAAACTCTAAGTGTGACCTTGACCTTTGAGGTAGGGACGTGGGCCTTGCATGCGACATGTCGTCTTGATGTGCTAGACATTTGTGCCAAGTTATTTTAAAATCCTTCAATGCATGACAAAGTTACAGTCCGGACACGAATGTGTGCATATATAGAGGAATCCATTACCTTCAAGCTCTAAGTGTGACCTTGAACTTTGAGCTAGGGATATTGGTCTTGCATGCGACACGTCGTCTTGATGTGCTAGACATTTGTGCCAAGTTATTTTAAAATCCTTCAATGCATGACAGAGTTACAGTCCGGACACGTATTTGTAAGTGGGGACGCACAGACGGACGGACAGACGGACGGTGCGATTTTAATATGCCACCCTTCGGGGGCATAAAAATATTTGGAAAATACTAACATCTACAAGATGCAATTTCAAGTCTGTAAATAAAACAGCTAGAAGGCGGTGTTGTATTTATCTATTTTTTACTTGACTTTCTTATTTAATAGGCATGTAAATGACCGCCTTTGGTAAAAATTGTCGAATTGTATACGCGACGCGACGTGTCTGAAACAAAAATAAACAATTCTTACAGCATAACTCCGGTAATGCAAAACTCCAGTGAAAATCTTGAATTAAGCGCTAAGTGAACATAAATGAGTGTAAATGATCAGATGTAAAAGTTTCAAACAAATCTGTAACATGGCCAAAATCTGATTATCCACCTTTAATCCCTTGTTCTAGTATATACTTAGAGTATGAAAACACCAATGGTTATTGTTAGGATTTACGTGATCGTTTTCTCGCACATTTACAGCATTGAACTGTACGATTTCGCAAACGTAAACAACTGTTGCATTTTGTTTTGGTTGTGATTTTAGCTTTACTTAGGTTGATACATTTGCATAACTAAGTGATCAGCTTTAGCAATTGCTGTAACACCCAGTACAAAAACTGTGTGGTTAGCAAAATTGTAACCAAAAGTCTCGTCACATGTACGGACGTAAATCAGTCTTAAGGATCAAGTGTATAATTGATATGTCAATTCTACGTTATTTAAATTCAAAGTAAAATTCATTTACTCCAAACTGCTGTCTCTGCCGTCATATCGTTTGGCTTCTCGTCTCTTTCGTATTCTGAAAGATACAATGAAAACTTTGAAACCAATGAAGCCCAGTACTTGGTATGCTTTAAATATGAACATTCATTAATGACAGTATTGTGCCAATACTACTTGTAATAACTTTTTTGCGTTATTTTTTTGACGCCATTTTTGTTACGCAATCTCGCGTATGCAACAATAATTATGAGTAGATACACTTTTTCTCCAAATCTATTCTTTTAAAGTTACATACTTCTTCAAAATGGCCGTACTGAATTTGACTTTTAGTTTGCATGGATAAATACATTTTTCTAATTCACAGACACAACATGCATGCAATCAGATGGAAAACATCTAGATGTTTCGTTCAAATAGGGAAGAAAAATATTCAGTTTGATGATTTCAGTGACTAACAAAATCATTGCCTCATAAATATAAATTTGAAAGTCAATGCTGTAATTTCATGTAGTCGATGCAAAAGGAAATGATAAATGTAGCCAAGAATCAATAGCTAATCAAACTTAAACTGAATACATAATCTCGTCAGCACTTGAAGTTCATACTCAGTCTGCAATTTTAAACCTACTTAAAACATTTGAGCACATTAGCAAGTTTTCGAAATAGATCGAACGGTTTACAAAACAGGACAGTGTTCACATCAGTTTAGTCTGACTGTGTGTTAAATTAAGTGTTCTTTGTTGTATGTCACTTATGAAATAACATCCGTTCCAGTGGTGTTCATCGCTTAATAAACAATGTTTTGGAGTACTGATGCGCAGTTAATAACCACTCAGGCCTCCGGCCTTCGTGGCTAATTACTGCGTATCAGTACGACATATTGTTGTTTATTAAACGATAACAATGCTGAAAGGGATGTTATTTTTATTATAAAACATTCTACGCGAACGCTCATTTAACATGCAACACAATATGTTTACAGCATATCGGTTCCCGCGTTGTTTATTGTTTAATATAACATAATTTTTCTACTCTTTGTATATAGAGAAAAAATCGTGATTCATGTTAGAATCCTTATTAATTTACTTTTTGTCGTGCACAAATCTCTCTATTTTCATGGAGGTTGGATTTAGTTTCATACATGTAGTTGCAATATAAAGTTGTTTTCAAGAGAGTTACTCGGAATATGTAACTGTCATGGAGTTGGCATGAAATGTTATCGAGATATTTTAATTTTGATCTTCGGAAGTGTTCTTTACCCCCAGCCTGTTGCAACAGTAAATCAATAAATTATTACATTAAAAAGTTCGTTAGATGCTAGTAAACGGGTGAACAGTTCAGTTCTGCATAAGAAAGGCACATACAAAAGGTACATTCCTTTACCAAGTTTAAACTATGAATAGAGGGTAAACAAGCAAATTCCGTGAATTATTTTTATATCCCCCGCTAAATTAAACAAACAAATGAAAAAGAAAGTGTATTGGTTTGTCTGTTTCTCAACAAAAACATGTCTCCACCCAACCGGGGGGATACTTTTTTTTACAAGTTACAGTCACAAAGAACTTAGTTGTTGTAAGTTAAAGCAGTACTACTACTTTCAGACAACAATAATTATTATGTTTCTATAAAGAATAATTATGTAACAAAAGTACTGCATACCCTTAAGGACCTCATTTCTGTAAATATCCTGTTTCAAAATTTTCTGTTGTAAGATAATACAATATTGATTATTTGTTCCAAATATTAAAATAATATTCTGACAAGCTTTCTTCAGGAAAAAAAGCATTTCTAAATTTTCACCATCCAATTTAGGCCTCATCTCAGTGCAGTTTTTTTTCTGCATCTTACAGCCATACAGAACTTAGTTGTTGTAAGTTAAATAAGCTTCTATATATAACATTTAAAAAAAGTGTTATACCCCTTGAGGTCTTCATTTCAAAAACAAAATACAAGGGTAAGGTGAGGATATAAAAAAGGAAGTGGTCATTAAAATATTTGAGCTAATTACAATTAAATATGATAACCGGTTGCAGAGAAATATAATTTAAATGTGTTCGTATTGAATATAGAAGAAAATAACAATTAAAGGGCAATAAATCTAGATATACTAAGCCAGTCTACTGTATACTTAATTTACGTTTCATGAAATCTTACCAGTTGGTTACTTAGTTATGACTTCGGACGAACGAACAGACTGACGGACAGATAGACAACGCCAAACTAATATCACTCTGCCTTTGGCGGGGGATAACAACATTTTAGTTCAATGTTCAGCTTTTAATCAGTATATTTCAATAACATTATAACTAAAGATAGTACCAAGGCATTGCTGAGTTTCCTCGTCATATCTGAATCCATCATGGCACTCACACTTGTAGTTGTTTCCTACGCTTCGACATTCACCGTTCTTACATATATCTGGGTCCTTTTGACATTCATCTTTGTCTACAAGAAATGTTCATTTTTATGATTTCAGTAACAGTTTGTAGATTGAAAATTTATATTTTTTGTAAGACAAAAAAGTAGCAAGTTTGCTCTCTTTAATTTTACACCAGATATTACTAGCGTATACAATGTAGTTGATTTACAAATGGCTGATGACTTTACAAGCCTACTGAGTTACAAAATTCTTGTTTTCGACAAGAAACATTACATTTTCAATTTGAAAACTTTAAGAGGGTAAAATCAACGAAAATTTATGTTAGCGGTCACTAGATTACTGCGTAAACAATCTATCAACGGAGCTAGGTAGGCATTTGATTTTCAAAATAATTACCAATAAACCTTTTACTTCTTCGCCAACAATTAATAGAAAAATAAGAAGACGCGGCAATGCAATTAAACCAAATTAGGTTTAAACGGCGCCTGTACAAATTGTAGAATTAAAAAAACAGTCACCTTGACTCCTCCCTCTGCAAAGAAATTCTTTTTCTTTTGCTAAACAATTCAAAACTTGAAAAAAAAAATCTTAAATTTTATAGTTACAGTGACCTTGACCTTAACCCTAGTGACCTTGACCCCCAAACTTTTTTTTTTGCTTAAAACAATCTAAAAACTAAAACAAAAATTATTTTTAGAAACAGTGACCTTGACCTTGAACCTAGTGACCTTGACCCCAAAAATGTTTTTTTCCTTAAAACAATCTAAATTTTTTTTTTATCTATTTTAGTAACAGTGACCTTGACCTTGACCAAAGTGACCTTGATCCAAAACAAGTTTTTTGCTTGAAACAATCTAAAAGCTAAAAAAAAATTATTTTTAGGAACAGTGATCTTGACCTTGACCTTGACCCAAGTGACCTTGAGCCAGTAACCAAAAGCTTCCTCTCGACGCAAGCTCCCTACACACCGAGCTTCATTACAATTGGTCACTCCTTACTCAAGTTCTTGAGCGGAAACCATTATTCTATTTTAGTAACAGTGCCCTTGGCCTTGAGTCTAGTCACCCAAAATGCAATCCCAAGCTTCATCTCAACACAAGCTACCTACACATCGAGTTTCATTGCAATAAGCCACTCCTAACTTGAGTTATTGAGCGGAAACCATTTTTCTATTTTTAGTAACAGTAACATTGACCTTGACCCTAGTGACCCATAAATGCAATCCCAAGCTTTGTCTCGATGCAAGCTACCTACAGACCAAGTTTCATTGTAATTGGTCACTCCTATCTTGAATTATTGAGCGGAAACCGTTTTCTATTTTTTGTAACAGTGACCTTGACCTTAACCCTAGTGACCCAAAGTGTAATCCAAAGCTGTGTCTCCACGCATGCTGCCTATACACCTAGTTTCATTGCAATTGGTCATTCCTAACTTGAGTTATTGAGCGAAAACCGTTTTTTCTATTTTTAGTAACAGTGACCTTGACCTTGACACTAGTGACCCTAAATACAATCCAAAGCAGCGTCTCCATGCAAGGTACCTACATACCAAGTTTCATTGCAATTGGTCACTCCTTACTCAAGTGATTGAACGGAAACCAATGTTTGACGCAAGCCCACCCGCCCGCCGGTCCGCCCGACATACGACATCGCCATTCTAGTAAGTAGGTTTTTTTCAAAAATCATGCTTAATAAAAACAAACCTTCCCTATGTCCTCCATGATTTTCTTCATCAACATTAGCTGTGTTTTGATTTCTGAAACCAAAACGTTCACAAATATACATGTATCAAACAAACGAACAAAGAATAAAAACAAAAACGTTCACGAAAATATCAAACAAACGTACAAAGAACAAAATATAAACTATTAGAAATGTCAATTACGCTATACACTATTCGAGAGGGAAGGGCATCACGAGTAATTGAATAGATTACTAACTTTCTAATAATTCCCTTTTACATACATTAGTAAGCCTTTGTGCAAATTTGCATATTTAGAAAATGAAGGTCAGATGGGCACGAAGGAACTTATAACTAATGTATGCAACAGAAGAAAACGTCTTATTGTATCTCATGAAAGTATTTTTTCGGGAAGTATCTGATTTAGCGTTGGATTTCTCAAATGAATAAAATCTCTAATAATAGAAACATTGAAACTTTACAAAGTGACATTTAATTTAATAGATATAAACTAAACAGCTGAAAGTGACAGTATGCGCATTTTTTTTCAAGTAAAAATCCAGCTGAAATAGGTGTGTGTACAAAAGGGTAGAGGAAATAATAGCTTTTAACCCAATACACCAAACTCTTCCCGGACCAGTACTAAATAATAACTTTTCTTATTTTGACTGGGAGAGTCTTTTAAGAAAACAAGTGGGCCAAGATGGCCCTATATCGCTTACCTTGGTACAAGTTCACTTGCCTGGTGGAAGATCACTAGACAATGTTATATACCAAATAGGTTTTCCTATACATCTTTGTAAAACAAATCTCCCGCCTCCCCCGGGAAAGGCCAATTTTGACACAAGGGGCATAATTTGAACAAACTTTGAAGAGGTCTACTAGGCAATGCTACATGCCAAATATCTAAGCTCTAGGCCTTGTGATTTCAGAGAAGATTTTTAAAAGTTTTTCCTATATAAGTGACCACCCGCGCGGGGTCAATTTTCGTTTGCTGTACATTTAAATGTGTTACATTAATGATAATGCCGCATAAGTATTTGATTTTGGTGCCCTAGAAATAAAAATAAATGGACTAATAAAATAATAGTTCCATTCTTCGCAGTGATCTCCCTTGTGTTGTTGTTGTTGGTCGTGATTTCGGCAATGGAAGGGAAGCAACTCCTGCATGCATTTGTTTTTATCTTAAATTGACTCTCCCAGTCAAAATAGGAAAAAGTAATATGTATTGGGTTAAAAGCTATGATTTCCTCTACCCTTTTTACATACACCTATTTCAGCTGGATTTTTACTTTAAACAAAATGTGCATAATTTCACTTTAAACACCTCCCTTTTTTGGAAAAGAAATGAATTCGGATGGATATACAACAGAAACAACCTAAATTATTTTAACATTCTTTGTAACGTTTTCTTAATTTCACCAAAATATTACAATTTAAATACTGTTGACAAATATTTCTGCGATATTTTGACTGCGCATGATGTTACAGCTGTAGTCTAACTAGACCTATCACTAAATGTGATTAATACCACCGAAAGACTGCTTCATAAACTGAGGAAGTTCGTAGTAACAGAATACCTTGCAAAAAAACTAAAATAGAGATATTGTTCTTGGCAATAACTCTGTAATTAGTCAAGATAGAGTTATGGTTCTTGTACACTGCACTTCCTCTCATTTTGCTTGACCATTGTATGAAGTTATATTGAATTCCAACCCGTAAGTTTCAAGAAATGCTCCGGACAAGGAAAAGTATCAAAGGGCAATAACTCTGTAATGAGTCAAGAAAGAGTTATGGTTCCTGTGCACTGTATTCCTCTTAATGTACTTGACCATTGTATGAAGTTATATTGAATTTCAACCAGTAGTTTTCAAGTTATGCTCCGGACAAAGAAGAGTAACAAAGGACACTGACTCTGTAATTATTCAAGATAGAGTTATGGTTCTTGTACACTGCACTTCCTCTTATTGTGCTAAACCATTGTATGAAGTTGTATTGAATTCCAACCAGTAGATTTCAAATTATGCTCCGGACAAGGAAAATGCAACGGACCGCCCGCCCGACCGACCAACCACCGGGTGACTCCTATTTACCCCCCCCCCCCCCCCAACTTCTTTTCGGGGGTATAAAAAGCAAATCTACTCACTGACAAGTTTTTTTGCAGTTAAAGTCATCATGATCGTCCCTGCACTGTTCACGCTGACATGGCGAAACACATGTACCGTCTGGAATGTTAGGAAGAAGTAGATGAATATGGAAGGGTTTAAAGTAAAATAAATCCCTTTAAGCTAATGACTCATTCTTGCATGTAAATTGCATGTGTATATGTTCAGTTTAAGTTTCATCTATAATACTGACCAGTGTATGCATAGTAATGACTAATTCCAAATCCTTGAAGGTTAATCACAGGAGCATGTAAATGCCTGACAATTAAGTTCTTATCAAGCTGATGTCTATTTCTTGCATGCAAATGATAGATGTCTTAAATGCTTGTCTTTAAGATCTATGTTCAATTTTAGAGTACTACTTCATGTTGCAATACACATTTGGTGAAATTGCACTGGCCACAGTTGCTATAGAACTTAACGAACTATTTTCAAAAATGAATATTGTATATTACCAAAGATTTATCATTAAGTTTTATTTAAATGCTAATATATTATATGTACTTTGTAAAGTGCCAAGCGTTTTGTTATATTAACAACTATTGTGAATATATGGATTTAGATGTATCTATGAATATAATTATAATTGTTATGCTGAATCTTAGATGCTGTTGATCAGTTTAAAAGCCCTATACACTTGATAATTTGACATTTCGACATTCCCATATGTCAGCATACATTTTGTTGCTAATTAAAACAGTCATTCACACAGACACTACAACTACGACCGCTAAGCATACTGACGGCCATGTTATACAATTCAACTTAATGATTTAATTTGGGAAAAGATTCCTTTCAAGCGTCTTCCAGCTAGCTTTAGATTAAACACATAAAGTTATCAAAAGAAGATTTCATTACTTATATTTTTCATTTTACTTTCACTTACTTAAAATACGTAACGATAAACATTATTTAAGTTCACTTACTTGGCAGTGGAAAGGTGTTCTCGGAGCAAGGATTACCTCTTTCAACATGCTGACAATGATAATGCCCGATATCTCGATCATAATCTATCAATGTTTTGCTATCGATACTATAGTATCTTTTTTTATAGTCACAATACACATATGTTGGCGAAGTATGGTCTCCAACAGAATAAAGAACATAATCCTCAGGTATTCTACTTATATTTCTATGCTTGTCTTTACAAGCCCCATAACAAGCTGATGGATGTTCTTGAAATTTTCCACGAGGACATATCTCTTCTCGAACTTGTACATCAGTTGATTTCTTCATATCGTACGAAGCTATTCTCCTAACACCTGAGAAATATATATTATATGTCTGAGCAAGTTAGGCTTATTTAAGCTATTTCCTACCATAAACGTGTTCATAATTGTTACAAGCGATCTTATGTGTTGAACAATACTGCGGAAAAGAAATGACACTTTTGTAATAAAAATCTACCTGTTTAAGACACGGGCATGGTAACTATCAGCTTTACTAAAGTAAACTATTTTAACTCTACAACTGTTTATTAAATAACTTTTGTTTATTGGCTCTAATATTCTTTAAAGTGAAATTATGCTCATCTTACTGCACATAGTGTATTTGTGGTGACCGTTTTATAAAAACAATTTTCGGTTGCTGTGCATTTAAATGTGTAAAACTAATGATAATGCCGCATACATATTTGAAGTTGGTGCTTTAAATAATAGTTCCTTCCTTCCCATGTGAACATACCTTCTTCACAGGTAAGGTCCGTAGGAGAACATATAAAAACACTTCCGCCTTGTATTGTGTTGACACATCTTGGCTCATATCCGTGAAAACACTTAAATTCACAAAACTGAATCGACATTGCTAATAATTCTGCATCAGTCTGGCATGTTTTAGACAAATCCTGGGTTATTTCATTGCATGTAGCAGTACTAAGTGGAGTATATGACTTTGTGTAGTCAGATATGGACACGGACTTTGCATTTGCTTGAATTACACTGATGTACAAGATGAGGAACCACACCTGAAAGTACACAGACAATCAATTATTTAATTTTAAAAGCCAAACCTACAATTTTGACAACTGCAGCTGTTAACCAGCCCAGTTTGCTAGCTTCGTATAAGTAAGCACTGATGTTTTGTATACATTCTTCTAGCGAAGAACATACTCAGTATAATTCTATGGAACAATACAACTTTTACTCTGCTCTCAACTCTCCCTACACTTTTCTCCTGACACCTCTCAATTCTTATCCATTTGGTTGCGTTGGGCCTTGGTATTACTCATTCTGTAGACGGTTCCATCCTGCTATCACATAATGGTAATTAATATAGAGTTATACAGGGTGAGAGTGGGATTGTACCATTCCATTCAAATGAAAATGAAAGGAGCTTATCCATTCAACAGTTTTGTGCTAATAACTTGGATGTCTATAATCCTCCTGTTAGGAAGTGATATACAGGAAAATCCAGGTTCTGATACAGACAGTTCTATCTCCATTTCTTCTGCTGCGGCAATGATAGATGACTTCTCTAAATCTCTGTCATTTGTGCACTACAAAGCTTCCTCAATAAGAAAGAAGTTTTAGAGGGAGAATTGAGTTAATCTGAAATTCTTTCTTGTACTAAAACTTGGTTAACACCCACTACATACACTAATTCTATACTATTTGATAACTTCTAAAACCCTTTTCGGAGGGACAGAGAGAATGATAACCACGGAGGAGCTCTAGTCTATGTACAAAACCAAATATCAGCCATAAGACGGAACTACCTAGAAGTAAAAGGAATCGAGAGTATATGGATAGAACTTCAACTTAAATAAAAAAGCTTCTCTTAGGGACATTTTATCGTCCCCCAAACTCTACATCCAATGTTCTCACTCAAATAAAAAATTCTATTGCACTTGCCTTTGATACAAATATCCCAGATATAGCAATAATAGGTGACCTTAACCTTGACATGCTCAAGCCCCAAACGTATTAAAAAATATCTAACATCACATTACAGTATAACATGACTCAAACAATTAGTGAACCTACACATTTTAAAGAAACATCTTAATATTTCATTTATCTTTTTATTGTTTCCCCATCTTGTAGAGTAGTCTTATCTGGTATTGGTGAACCCTTTTTGGACCAAAATATCAGATATCACTGTCCAATCTTTTGCCATGCATCAGAACCTTTAAGAGAACAATTGGCAGTTCAACCATGGGGACTACACAAATTTAAAACAAGAGATATCTTCATTCGATTGGGAATCTCTCGTTGACGACGATATTAATACATATGCTAACAATATTACAAACACAATCCATGATATATCTGCAAAACACATCCCAAATAAAGCAGTTACAGTACGCAAATCTGACCCACCTTGGATGCACAATAAAATCAGAAAATATATAAGAAATTGAAAGGGCATATAACAAAGCAAAAATAACACAAACACCTCAACACTGGCAAACGTATAGAACAATCAGAAACAAAACTAACAGTCTTTTACGAAATGCAAAGCACAACTTATCAAATAAACTCGCTAAAAACCTGTAAAGTGAAAATTTAACCCCAGCTGATTTCTGAAAAACACTAAAACAATTCATCTCAACTCCATCATCAAACAGTACAAAGATACAAGCATAAAATAATAATGGTACAATACTTACATCAGATAAAGACAAAGCCAATCTATTAAATAACTATTTTCAATCCCAAACACGACTAAATGACAATAACAAAGATATACCACAGATAAATAGTAATCCTGATAAACCAGTGCTGAACATAATCCAAATAACACCAGATGAGGTCAATTGAGTTCTAAAGTCACTAACTGTAGGAAAAGCAGCAGTTAAAGGTATGATAAACAATCGAATCCTTAAGGAACTTTCACAGGAACTTTCACAGGAACTATCATATCCACTTTGTCAACTTTTCAACAGATCCATACAAAGAGGAAAAGTACCTTCGCAATGGAAGATGGCACACGTCTGTGCCGTCTTCAAGAAAAATGACCCGCTAGATATAACAAATTACAGACCAATCTCTCTTCTTAGCACTATCAGTAAAGTACTAGAAAGAATCATCCAAAAACACGTCTTTAATTGTTTTATCTCAAACAACATAATCACGTTTCTCCAATCTGGTTTTGTCCAAAATGACTCTACAACTAATCAACTTGTCTCAATGTATAATACATTCTGTGAGGCTCTATACGAAGGCAAGGAGGTTCATGCTGTTTTCTGTGACATATCAAAGGCCTTTGATCGTGTCTGGCATCGTGGGCTTCTCCATAAATTGGAGGTAACGGGTATAAAAGGACATCTTCTTGACTGGTTTGCTGAATATCTCTCAGACAGAAAACAAAAGGTGGTCTTATCTGGAGTCACTTCTGACACAATTTCAGTTTCAGCTGGTATCCCTCAAGGCTCAATCCTCGGTCCTCTCCTCTTCCCAGTTTATATCAATGACATTGTCACAGACATTAAATCTACTATTCGTCTTTTTGCAGACGATACAAGCTTATAAAAAAATACAGTTGTCGATAACCCAACTGATGCAGCCACTACCCTTAACTCGGACCTCTTGAAAATTTCCAAATGGGCAAACGACTGGCTGATGGACTTTATTCCTGGTAAACTGAATCCCTCTTGACCTCTCGAAAAATCAATAAAATCAATCACCCCTATCTCACAATGAATGGTACGCAGATTAAAGAAGTAAAACCACACAAACACCAAGGAGTTACTTTTTTCAAACGATGGACGAACATATAGAGAGTATCAAGAAAAAAGCATGGCAAAGAATTAACATCATGAGAAGCTTAAAATTTGTACTGGACCGGAAATCTTTATAAACCATCTATTATTTTATAAGGCCTCTACTTGAATATTCTGACGTTGTATGGGATAACATTTCCACCCAGGAAGAATTCGAACTTGAGAAGATTCAACTAGAAGCTCTTAGAATTATATCTGGGACAACCAAACTTGTTCCTTTCTATATTCTTTAAAAAACAAAACAGATTTCAACCTCTGAAAGATAGAAGGAAGAAGCACAGATTAATTCTGTTCTATAAAATGTCTAACGGTCTTTCTCCTTTATATCTGTTATGATGCCTGATCCAGTTCGAAACATTTCCGCATAATCTAAGGAATGCAAATGACCTCAGAACCATACAATGTAATACACATCTCTACTCAAACTCCTTTATGCCGCAGACAATCACAGACTGGAATGAACTACCTCTTGAACTTGAACACAGACATTCTCAAAGCCTAAATATCTTTAAATGCAGATTGAACTCAGAGATCGAAAAGGTCCCTAGCTATTACTACGTAGGTGATCGTAAAGATCAGATCTTACACACCAGACTTAGAACGAACTGCAGCTCATTGAATGAACATCTCTACTCAAAAAATGTTATTGACAGCCCGCTGTGTATATGCCGAGAAACTGAGACTACTCACCACTTTCTTTTTCAGTGCCCTCATTATCAGAGGGAGCGTGTTGAAGTTATAAACAGAATAAGCTCAATTGATTCCGATTATATTACTGCATCGTTTCTCTTAAATGGAGATCGAAGCAAGACTGATGCCACAAATATTGCTGTCTTCTTACAGGTGCACAAATACATACAATACACAAGGCGTTTTATATAATATTCCACAACGTTTAAAGATGTTTCCAACTACACCAGACACCAAGGCAACCAAGTCTCTCTCTCTTTCTCTTTCTCTTTCTCCCTCTCTATCCCCCTCTCTCCCTCTCAAATTCTCTTATTCTGCATTATAATACATAAAACACACACACACACGCACGCACGCACACACACACACGCACACACGCACACACGCACACACACACACACACACACGCGCGCACACACACACACACAAAATAATAGTTTTCCTAATTTACATATTTGTTGTTACTGAAAATGAGTTCATGAATGTAATAATCAGGAAAAAGATTCATATAAGCTGTATAGCTTTCTCCTCAATCCTGGATGTTGTTTATAGATATATTGTATTTGTTCATTCTTTGATAAACAAATAAACTAAGCACTGATGTTATTAGGAAACCTCTTTGCATGGCTGATTAAGTTTTTCTCTCAACTTGAAGCCTATACTTACGAAAGCCTTTTAGGACCATCTACGAATTATTGTAAAGTTCAACGCGAAATAGGCGTTATAATGCAAACAAGAGGGCCATGATGGCCCTTTATCGCTCACCCGAGTACAACTGCTTTTAACAAAGTTGCTAGAAATCATCGAAACAACCTTTCTGACAAATTTCCAGGATATTTGGGCTGAAAATGGGACCTCTAGAGTGTTAACAAGGTTTTTCCACATTTTGGCTCTGTGACCTTGTTTTTGACCCCAGATGACCCATATTCGAACTTGAGCTAGAAATCATCAAAACAACCTTTCTGACAAAAATCAAGGATATCTGGGCTGAAAATGTAACATCTAGAGTGTTAACAAGGTTTTTCCATATTTGGGCTCTGTGACCTAGTTTTTGACCCCAGATGACCCATATTGAAACTTGAGCTAGAAATCATCGAAACAACCTTTCTGACAAATTTCCAGGATATTTGGGCTGAAAATGTTACCTCTAGAGTGTTAACAAGGTTTTTCCACATTTGGGCTCTGTGACCTAGTTTTTGACCCCAGATGACCCATATTCGAACTTGAGCTAGAAATCATCGAAACAACCTTTCTGACAAATTTCCAGAATATTTGGGCTGAAAATGGTACCTCTAGAGTGTTAACAAGGTTTTTCCACATTTGGGCTCTGTGACCTAGTTTTTGACCCCAGATGACCCATATTCAAACTTGAGCTAGAAATCATCGAAACAACCTTTCTGACAAATTTCCAGGATATTTGGGCTGAAAATGTTACCTCTAGAGTGTTAACAAGGTTTTTCCATATTTGGGCTGTGTGACCTAGTTTTTGACCCCAGGTGACCCATATTAAAACTTGAGCTAGAAATCAACCAAACAACCTTTCTGACAAATTGCCAGGATATTTGGACTGAAACAGTAGCCTCTAGAGTGTTAACAAGATTTTTCTATTTTTGGGTCATGTGACCTAGTTTTTCATCCGAGATGACCCATATTCGAACTCGTCCGAGTAATTACTGGGACAAACATCCTGACCAAGTTTCGTGACAATTGAGACAAAAATGTGACCACTAGAGTGTTAACGAACTAAATGTGGACGGACGACGGACGACGTCCGACGGACGACGGACGACGGACAATCATCGATCCTAATAGCTCACCCTGAGCCAGCTCAGGTGAGCTAAAAAGGCGTAGTAACGCGAAACAAGCCAAAACCTCGCAAAAAAAGGCGTAATATTAAAACATACATTATGCTTTTATTTTCGCGTAACTATGCCTTTTTTCGGGTAATAACGCCTTTTATTAGCGTAAGTACGCGTTTGTTTAGCATTATTACGTGTAACTGCCATCTCTGCAGAAGGAACTATACTCGACAACAGTTAACCGTTTATTCGTTCAGATGTTGTATTTATGGTAAGAAGCTGAAAATACAAAAGATGTTTTAATATAATATCAGCTTTCATTATCAATTAAGTCTACACTAAAGTTCTTTCAACGGATTATCAAACTACGAATCAAAATGAGTACGAAATAAAGGTACGAAAAATCTCTTGAGCGTAGGATCTTTAACTAACGTCTCTAACAACAAAAATAATATCAAACAGGGAATGCCACGTACCAAAAGCCTTAATTTATAGAAATCGTTAAATCAGTTATAAATTCAATGAAATAAAGCGTAAATTCTAACACCGTGAGCGGGCAATTATAAAATGACGAACTTAGATTTGCGGGAAAAACATCCGCATATTCGAGTAAGCACAATCAACTCCAAAAATGATTCCAAAGAATCGAACAGTACGCAAAGCACGATACGGCGATAAGAACCGCCAAAAACAAAGGGGGTTCCAGTATAAGTACGACTCTAATTTCGCGTAACTACGCCTTTCTTTCGTGTAAAACCGCCTTTATTAGTGTTAATACGCTTTTTTGGCGTTATTACATCTTTATTTTCGCGTTATAATGCCTTTATTTCGCGTAAATACGTATTTTTTTGCGTAATATCAGATGGTCTTAAAAGGCTTACGTATTTATTTAATCGATTAGGTTAAAAAGTACATGTATACAAAACTTAATCTGAATTTACTGATTGTTTTCATATAATCATGTAAACTAGCTGATGCAAGAGGCGGAGTACCGAGAGCTTTAAACTGACTCTGTACAAAAGAAGTAGCTTATTTTGTTCACATGTCAGCGGCTGCAGCTCTTATAGAAATATTCTTCGAAAAATCAATAATACAAGGATTCATAAAGATGAAGTCAAAATATACTGTCACAAGGTTTTTATTACTGTATTTTTCTATGATTATTCCTGTTCCAACTAGGTTTTGATCATCTGTAACCGTATTTCAAAGATAAACTTGTTCACATTGAGTCGGAAAAATTTCATTTACGTCAAGTAACAATTGACTAAAACAATAGTGGAAAGTTTTTCCGAAGATAATTATGTTTCGAATTGATCAGAAAAAATCATGGTAATTAAGTTTGATTAATCAACTAGATTTCATACAAAGAAAAAACTGTCATTGTAGTTAATTTGAAACGACTGACAAAGAGTTTGATGAAAAGCTGGCGTTAAATCATACTTACGGGTGTTCTTGCGCGTCTTGGTAGATTCTTTGATAAGCCGGAAGTGTTTTTCACTATACAATCGTTGAATTTTGACTCCCAATTTAGAGAACAAGTACTCCCAGAATTTGACTGCTTAGCGCTAGCTTGAATCTGAAACATGTCCCATTGAAATATTGTAAAGTTAATAACAATGTAATATACATATTTGAGTTTAATATCCTGTTGTAAGAACAGCTACATATAATTTGTGTATCTTAATTGTATTTTTTATGCAGAATTATACATTATGAAGAATTTAATTCAGGTAGCCCGAGGGTTTCCCAAAGAAATCGGGTCATTTTGTTTTAAAGGGTAACGCAGATATAAGATATTTTGCACGACAATCCCATGACTAATTGACTTTTGTAGAAAAAATACGGTTAAAGTGATATTATGCGCATCTTAATGCATATAGTGTATTTTTGGTGACAGTTTTATTAAAGCAATTTTCGGTTGATGTGCATTTAAAGTGGAGTTATGCGCATTTTTTCAAGTAAAAATACAGTTGAAATAGTTGTGTGTAAAAAAGGGTAGAGGAAATAATAGCTTTTAACCCAATACACCAAACTCTTCCTACCAGTACGAAATAATAACTTTCCAAATATTACTTATCCTATTTTGACTGGGGTAGTCTTTTTAGAAAGTAATAACGGCATGCATGAGTTGCTTCCCTTCCATTGCCATTTGAATGCACAATAACTGAAAATTGCTTTTATAAAATTGTCACCAAAATACACTATGTGCAGTGAGATGCGCATAATATCACTTAAAATGTGTTAAATTAATGATAATGCCGCATTAGTATTTGAAGTTGAAGCTTTAGAAATAAAACAAAATCAGACTAAATATATAATAGCTCCTGTCTTAACACCACCTTTCCACAAAGACAACAACAACACCTTATAGCAAAGGCGAAACGATGCATTTATTTACCGTGAAGAGCTGAATACGGAGTATACGTACATACAACCATATATAAATATAAACTTGTATCTCACAAATACAATTTAACTCACGTTATAAGTGAATTTCAAGTGAAATCAGCGTCAACTAAAGACCTTATTTAGTAAACACATTAATTACAAAGAACCAATGTACGTAATAACTGCCATTCTATATCCGTCATGGAAGCACCAAAGCCGCACAGTAAAAACACCACCCTTTTTGGGATGAAAACTGTACCCGTGGCAATTTGCTAAGCTGCCTCTCTGGATAAAGGGCGACGGGATATTCACGCCCTAGGCCCTCTGTATGACCTCATACAGCAATAATAACAAAAATAATATACATTGTATCTCTTACGCACAGGAAATGAACGTATTTGTAGACCACAGAAACCTTGTGTAACATTTCATCTAGACCAATACTTATAATGGTCAGAATACACTATCATAAGATTTGAATTTGAATATTTGTATGAAATTTGATGTTCACGGTAAGAAAGTTTCGCGTAGAAGTGACCACCGGTCAACCAGCCTATACATTTATAGCTAAATTTCCGCTCGCCAGCGCACACAAAACCGGTCATCATATGTAAACTTTTGTGTGCCGGCCATGTTAAGACAAACGTTCTCAGCTTAACGTTGTACCGCTGAGAACTAGTAATTCTTCGCAGTGATCTCCCTAGTGTTGTTGTTGGTAGAGATTTCCGCAGTGGAAGGGAAACAACTTCTGCATGCAGTTGCTTTTTTTAAATTCATGTTGACGTTAACATGATACAAGATTGGCGTGACGTAACGAGCCGTTACTGACTTTATCTGACGTTTCTTACAAAAATAAATTACTAGCGTTGTTGCTTTATTATGCAGAATTCCTTTTAGATCGATTAATCGTAGTGAGCAAGGTAACAGTTTAGTGTTATTCGCAATACAAACGTGCTTTTTTAAAAATATTACGTTTCCTTCATATTTAGGAACCTTCACAGACTTCAAGTTGTCTTCTCTCTGCCAATATTGCTTATTTTAATAATATCATGTACAAAAAGGTAAATTGCGTATCGATATCAAAATATCAAATCAAGAGTTAATAGGCTTTTGGATGAAACACACTTTAATCGTCTTCGTTGAAACTAATAAACAAAAATCTTTAACATTATACTTGTGATGAAGCATCACATACATTCTTAAGAAGATTAAATGGATTTTTTAAAACACGAAAAGGCTACTATAATAGTGTTTAATCATGTATAATAATATTTGCGAGTTTCGCAAAAAGTGTACGATTTACGGTAATACTGGCCAGGAGTTGTACAGTATTGTGGGCTTCATGGAGCGCTGACTCCTAAATATATAAAAACAATTATAATCAGAATTTAGCTAGCAATGCAAATTGCAAACGCCATAAACTACTCGTTGGCCATCGCAACAACTCCAAGGCATGAATATTGAAGAGAACATTGGTATAACATAGGCGAGGGGAAAAACCTGATTTCAGGTAATTGCCATTTTCAGGTAATTTACCACTTCAGGTTGCTTGACTGAAGATTTACTATGTTTGTGGGAAATAAATGCTACAAACACTGATGTTTCATAAGCGAACATTTAAATTGCCTTAAAGAGTTTAACTACTTTTCTGCCAAGCACGAGATTTTATTATGTTCAGTCTACCATTATAAAAAAAGACAAAATTATCCACCTCCCATTCTTTATAATACGGCAGAAAAATCGGCAAGCGCTATATCAGCCGACAATTGATAAGTATTGGGGATTAGAAGTTAACGGAAACAACTGCGGTTCGGTAGTATCCGTAAATAACGGACAGGGTCATACATCAGAATTATACTAGTCTAACTATTTCGACTTCGAAGGCAAACTGAATTTATAGGCTGATATTTTATAGTTGTTCACCTTCTACGTCTCACTTTGAAGTCACATATAGTAGGCATACACCCCAAATACACTGTTCGTTGGGCACTTGCCACCGCGCTATAATCCAGTATTTCGATATAGTTTCATTATCACATGATAAAATAAAGGTAAATGATGACACTAACGCAGATCCCTGCTCAATTTACCTGTCTTCACACGAACACCAACCACTTAAATCCGAATTATTCACCGCACATGTATACAGCGGCCATTTTTAAAGAATCATGGGAATTGTATTACGTCACTACGTATTCAACTGGGTACAACCGGCAGCCGCAGTTTATTATCGACTAATACGCGCGGCGTATAAAGAGGGGAACACACCGAAAGTGACATAAGTTGAAATTATTGAAATATATTTATATACAACTCGTATGTTGATTTATACCTTTTTATTTTATGTTTTCCAGTGAATTATAGAGTTTTCTCAGTGAAATAAAAGTGATAATCCACAGTTTTGAAACAGTGGATTACCATTTTTATTTTTCACTGTTTTTGCAATCTTTAGCCCGGATTTACGTCAAAAAGTATACCGAGCGTTATTAATGCTGGAGACCATGCGACGATGACGTCGTTTAAATGACGTCATTTGTTCTATGTTTTCTGATGACGTTTCCCGCGATTTTCGATGTTTTATAGAAACAATCTCAATAAAAATAGAGTTTTAACTATAAAATAAACAGGAAAATTGTTGGTATCGGTGTAATTTCACGTTAATTTCACTCGTGAACACCAAAAGTAGTTATTTTCACTCGTGGCTGCGCCACTCGTGAAAATATCACTTTTGGTGCCCACTCGGTGAAATTATAACGTGATCTTACACCGAAACCAACAATTATCCTCTATATAATATATTGACCCTATTGTGAGTTCACTAAATTCTTTGTGATTTGAATTTTCTAATGTATGAGATAGTTAGATCTACACTTTTTTCTGTTGTTTAAAAAAATGAATGTTACATAAAAATGCATTTTATTGCGCGAGTGTCTTTGTATGATTGACAAGAAGTCCAAAAGGCGGCATATTTAAAGTGGTTCTAATGTATTGAGAGCCAGATTTAGATGAAAATGAACATTATACTTACGAGTTTTGTGCACACAAATTCTTGTAGTTCAAAACGATCTATTTAAATTGATAAAAGCTTTAAAAAGCTAATAATATGGAAACACATTTTTTTATATAATATTCAGCATATTTTTGTGCAGATATTTTAATATCAATAGTTGAAAATTGCGATATTTATTTTAGATCGCCGAAGCGGGAATGTTGACTTTTTTTAATCACTTATTCAGTCAACTGTTAAATATGGTTGGTTGTCTTAAATAATTTGATATGTTCAATGGGTTTATTAATAAATTGAATCATATTTTAAGACTACTCTAACCACATAAATAATTATCAAAATTTTATATACATTATACTAGTGTTTGGTTTGAGCAATTAATTAATAGAGGACACTTGTTTGTTTGAGGTGCATATGGAATATATCTGAATGAAAAGTGATACAAATTTGAAAATTTTCACGAATGCTGAACGCAATTGAAAATGCGAAATTTTATCAGTTTGAGTTGAGATACATTTTATTTACACCCAAAACAAATCACTTTCCTTTTTATTTTATGCTAACTATTAAAACTTAATCCAGATTATTTATATACAGAAAAGATGAAAGTCTATCAGACCTTGATCACCCACACTATGACTGATATGATAAATATGTTATCACTATTTTCCACTGACAGATCACTTCTAATTTCTATTCTAATATGCCTATGGTATATTTCTATAGTCAATTCGAGTGCATTAATATGATTAAAGCACTCGGAAAAGAAGGCGGAGTTTTGGACATGGAAGTAGACCCTTCCAACTTTTCTAATTTACTCCCGAGCAGAAAATAAAATATAGAAATAGAAATAATATCTGTATAAATGCATCAGTCGCATGAAATAGTTGTGTTTAAGAACCTAAATATTATTTTTGATTGCGTCAAGTAACCTTAGAATACCTTCACCTTATTTTCCTTATAAAAGGCCAAGAAAATTCAGGATAAACGTCATACAATGTTTTGATTCCCGGGGACAAAACAATGAATGAAAACGTTGACGTCATCACACTGACGTCATTACTCCACGTTAAAACATTGTACAGTTCAGATTACAGTTCGCTTTTAAATCGATTGTCTGCTTTGTTAGGTTCTGAATCTGACGTCATCTGCATAATGTCACAGTCGGGTATTTTTTATATTTTATGTATTAGATGATTAAACTAAAATAAGTTTGTATGATATAGTTATGTATGATATCTTGACTGGTTGCCTGAATAGGGGGGTGAATTCCAACAGCCACTATTTATACTATTTTACACATTACCGCCGAACTGAAAAAAGGTCCGTAGTAGTTACGATAGTTTTAATGAATTCGGCTTATAAGAATCGAAATAATCATAATCACCTCCGGGGAATGCTTCCATTTCGATAGAGCACTCTAAGCCATAGATTATTTCTTAATTAGTTAGCATAAAATAAATATTTTAAAAAGTCCGAAAACAACATCTTTTCCATTTAGAAGAATACTAGAACTTTGAAGACAATTAAGAAGGTTTAAACGATGGTCAGAATTTCACATTCTAGTACCATCTTAGGAAATTGTTACAATTTGCAATCATTATGGAAAAGAACAGGAGAACGGATTTCTGCCCAGTTATGAGGACTTTGAAATTAGGCGTAGAGGTGTGACAGTTATAAAATATCAGATCTGTGAAAGGGGTCACACTGAAACGCCAAATTAATTAGGCTATAATTATACCTGTTAAATTTTACAGATGGTGTAACTTAATACTCTGCACACCGATCAAACCTTGCGTGTTTTTTTCTTCGGGGTGGATTCAAGGTCTTTCAAATAGTATGGTCCGGAAACGAGCGTAATACGATAAATAACCTGCCTCGGATCACGTGACAAACATCCGAGTACCCGCAATTTTGGAAAAAGAAAGAAATTATTCAGGGGGTCGGACGTAAACGATGTATCTCGGGGCTTTAAGCGAGAATTTGATGTAGTTCTGGTCAAAATGGCGGAAATTTAATGTTTATTTTGGGAGACGGATAAGAAAATTGGTAAGGAAATGTTTATTTTTAATTTGATCGAACTGTTATCATGCCCTTTGTATAGCCACATGTAATATATGAAATCGTCACACCCGTTTTGGATCGTGGACCTAAAAATAAAAAAGTTATTGAAGGGATAAATTGGTCGGTAGTGTATATGTTTAGATTTTCCGCCGTTTTCTCCCACGTTTGGACGGTTCAGACCGCTTTACTCGAGCTTATTTGAATGCATTTCGTATAAAAATGATGCGATCCATAGTTATGTAATGTGTGCACGTTTCCAATACGAACTATCGCCGATTTTTTAAACTTTAAACCGATTTCGATGTATCTCGGGTCGTTTTAAGACGATTTGATGTATCATCGGGTTCCAAAAGCAACTGTAAACGGTAAACATGTGTAAATTGTGTCAAAAATGAATTTTTGAATCATACAACATTCAACTCTAAATTTCAGCAGCCACAATGCCTGTAACTAATGGATTTCTGTTAAAAAATGCACGAATAGATACAAAGATTAGCTACATTTTGTTTCATTCAGCATCACATGTTGACAGCAGATTCAGTTTAATACAATTCGATATTGTGTTATTTAATTCCATGGTCGATGAAACGCTAGTGTGGGCAGCAGCCGCTCTGGTTCGCAATTTACACATGGTACATCATCCATGCTGTCCGTTGGTTTACCGTTTACAGTTGCTTTTGGAACCCGGTGATACATCAAATCGTCTTAAAACGACCCGAGATACATCGAAATCGGTTTAAAGTTTAAAAAATCGGCGATAGTTCGTATTGGAAATGTGTACACATTACACAACAATGGATCGCATCATTTTTACACGAAATACATTCAAATAAGCTCGAGTAAAGCGGTCTGAACCGCCCAAACGTGAGAGAAAACGGCGGAAAATCCAAACATAAACACTACCGACCAATTTATCCCTTCAATAACTTTTTTAGTTTTAGGTCCACGATCCAAAACGGGTGTGACGATTTCATATATTACATGTGGCTATACAAAGGGCATGATAACAGTTCGATCAAATTAAAAATAAACATTTCCTTACCAATTTTCTTATCCGTCTCCCCCCAAAAAACGTTAATTTCCGCCATTTTGACCAGAACTACATCAAATTCTCGCTTAAAGCACCGAGATACATCGTTTACGTCCGACCCCCTGTTATTGCTACTTTATATCTACGTATATCTCGATATTTTACCAATCAATTTGACCAACAAAGTGATCCTTAATACAATATATGCATTCCCTTATCATTACATAATATTATATTTTACCGATGTTCGTTTAAGGTGGATTTACGCATTGGAAAGTTGACCTCATACGAACGGGTTTTTTTCACAAATGACCAAAAGCCGAAAACCGACCTAATTTTAGCGCTTCTTTCCTACTTGCATCTTTTTCTCGTAGATTTTAGTCTAATGTACGTCTGTTATGTCTTAGATTTTTATATTTCACCCGTATTTTAATTTTCTGGGACGGTTAAATCCGTTCAAAATCTAAAAATGGCGTCAATGGTGATTTTTTTTCGCGATACGGTGATATTTTGTGCACAGGTTTTCACTATATATTTAGGGTCAAATGATGGAAAATTGCTAATTAAAATGTAAATTAAGAGTTATTTTTGAACGGATATGAATTAGATTTTCGTTTTTTTATTTTATAACATAATAACGTACAGTTTTGTAAGACCAGTATCGCGAGTCAAATTACCATCCATCGCTAAAACGCCCAAGACGGAATAGCATGGACCGTGTTTAACTCGCATTAAAGATAATAGTTAATTATATATGGAGGTTTTAATTTCACAGTTTTACAGAAAATTTCATCGGCTTTCCAATTATACCATTTTTTTATTAAATGTGGTATTTAAATGACACAATGACGGGCAGTTTTGCATACAACTATCGGACAAATACCAGTTTACTCGCTCGGCGTGATAAATGCACGGCGTGATAAACGCTTCCAGGTAAAAATCGATAACCGAGACAAGATTATCAGTACGATAAGACATTTATAGAGGGCGTTTCCGGACCATACTATTTGAAAGACCTTGGTGGATTGAAAGACAAAAGATTCGAGGGATTAGACAACCTGCTTTTATCTGTGTATTTTGAATCTGGAAGAAACTGTGAATGCTTGCCTTTCACTCGACACAAAGAAAAACCGTGCAAGTACTTGAAAATGAAAATGCATGCATAGTGAATCTTTTATGTGTTGCAAATTAATATCAAAAGCTTAATAATATTATTGATAATTATACTGAAAATTTCATCTTAGCTAGAAGGACGATACCATGTATATCCGGTTTCGATGAAAGGTTTTGCCTTTTTATGAACAAAAAATTGAAGATTCTAACCCAGTTTGTATTTTAATGTAAAACAAAACCAAATATACAACGTTTTAAAGATCATGATAAATGCTACGTAATGTCCGTTCATAAAACTTATCGACAGCCTGAAGCAGTTAGATCAATCATTCGGAAGTGTTCGGACAGCATAACGGAAGCAACCGAGCTCCGATCGTAAAAAAAATATTATATACCTGTTCAACAAAACCTTAAAAAAGACCATTCTCTTCTTTCTTTATTTTTATATAAAATACGAGGAATGTTCAAATATGAATGCATCGAAGCACATAAAAATGTATCCTTGATAGATTTTAATGAAAATTTTATTTTGTCCCCTCGAAGTATTCACCTCCAACAGGTATGCAAAGCATCAGTCTTCTAATCCAATCCTTGAAGGCATTTTCATAGTTTTTTCTAGGTATACTATGAAGACAGTGAAATATTGCAGAACCAAGTTGGTTGCGCTGGACAAATTTTCGACCAGAAAGGTTTATTAGCCTTGGGAACGAAAAGAAGTCACACGGGGCAAGGTCACGCGAATACGGAGGGTAAGGGAGCACAACAACCTTTTCCTGCTTCAGAAAGTATTGTGCAATAGACGCCATGTGCGATAACGCATTGTCATGTAGCAATCTGACCAGTTGCAGATTTCGATTTTTGAAACATTTCTTCAGTTTTCGAAAAACTTTAATCTGGTATAACTTCGCATTTACGGATTTGCCTTTAGGTACAACAACCTGAATGGCAGGACCCAGATTTGTGAAGAATATGGCATACATTTCCTTCTTGACACTTATGGTCCGCTTTGCAATGCATGGTCTATTGCCAGACTTTCTTGCCCATATTTTGTTCTGAATCTTTCGTTTGGGCTCAAAAAAGTAAACCCATGTCTCGTCACCAGTACCGACATTTGCGAAAGACCGTGCATTGTAATTTGGAAACTGTTTAAGCAACATTTTTGCGCATTGCACGCGCGCCTTTTTCTGCTCATCTGTCAACAGATGGGGAATCCATCTAGCACAGATCTTTCTCATTTTCAAATTACGTTTCAGAATTGCATGAGCTGCTCCTAATGAGATACCAACCATACTAGCTATTTGCCTAGCGGTGTATCTTGCATCAGCAACAACTATTTATTTCACTCTAGCAACTATTTTGGCAGACGTTGCTGTTTTCGGCCAACGGCCATATGGTGCATCTTCTGTTGAAACTAACCCACATTTGAAATTCTTAAACCAACGAATAGCTGTCGAAAATGACATTTCATTATGCCCATAAACAGAAAATATTTCATCAAAAATGTCTTTACACCCTATGCCAAGAATACTTCGATTCTTGATATAGGACCGTAATTCAACGGCGTACGCTGCCCTTCTTCCAACCATTTTTGTATTGGTGTATACACAGCTAAAGTGAACGGATTTTTATGGGTATGGTATCAATGTAAAGCTAACTTGTTTATCTACCCAATAATCTTGATTTCCTCCTGATTTTCGCATTATTGAGCGAGATAATGTCCTACATGCATTCATATTTGAACAATCCTCGTATATCACTTAAATGTAGAATGATTGTTTTATTCAATCCCGTTTGTGATTCTAAAATAAGTGTTATAGTTTTAAGATAAACTGCAAAATTTTCACTTAAAATTGTCACATTTTGGGTTTTTTACTATATATAAAAAAATTAGGGATGGCAACGAATATCCGGATATCCGGATATCCGAATATTCGTTCAGCTTCCGAATATTCGGATACTATATAGGTATCCGAGTATTTGGTCAATTCGCCTAAGAAACGAATTTCAATAAAAAAACTTAAATATGTACGTGTTGTTTTCATGAAAATAATCAATTTTCAAAAACGGCCGATTAAGTGTTAGTCTACAATACCCGGTTGTCCTGGTGATTTCACTTTCTATAGTCAATCTTTAGCGATAGACAAAAGAGATTATGCAAACAAAAGAGTTTCAATTTCTAGGTGTGAAATGTTGAACAAACATTTAGATTAAGGAAAATTATTATGCTAGTGTTCTAAAGCCTTGTTTACGCCAATGTATATTGAGAGGCGCTTACTTTAGCCATTGCAATTACGAAGTATCTTTCTCTACAGCGCCCCGTTTTACAAACATTAAACAAGTTTATTAAATGATTTAACATTCTTTAATTAAAATGAAAATCTTTTCAGGTTGTTTTTAATTGAAGCTTTTCTTTCTCGATCCTATTAAGCCTCCTGCAGATCTATAAGGACTGAAGCAGCAGAAAAAGAAAATAAATGTCCGTGTAATGACTCTGTCACGGAGAAAACGAAACCGAAAGTACAACAGTCCTTACAGTGTTAGCTCCCGTAATAACAACGTATATGAAATTTATTTTATCCCAATTTTATGACACGAATGACTGAATCTTATAGCCATTAATTGTCTGACTTAAAAGATATAAAAGTAAGTTCTCGGGATAGAATATTCGCCTGGCTTGGATAACTGTAAGCTATTAATTTTATAATCGCGAAAATATGTGACAAATTGATCAGCACCGTATTAGATTTAGTACATAAAACGACCGAATATGGGGAATGCGTTATATTATCATCCCGTTTGTGATTTTAAAATAACTTTATTAGTTAAAATGTTATCGCGAGTTAATGACAGCGCTCTTATATAAACCTATTGTGAATTTGTGGCGTGTATTGGCCCTGGCCGTGACACTTTTTCTGCAACATGGACTTTTTTCCTTAAGTTGTTAAAGTGACATTATGCTCATCTTACTGCACATAGTGTATTTTTGGTGACAGTTTTATAAAAGCAATTTTTGGTTGCTGTTCATTTAAATGTGTTAAATTAATGATTATGCCGCATTAGTATTTGAAGTTGGTGCTTTAGATATAAAAAAAATCGGATTGATAAAATGATAGTTGATTGTGTCGTTGTTGATGTTGGTAGAGATTTCGGCAGTGGAAGGGAAGCAACTCCTGCATGCAGTTGTTCTTTTCTTAAATTGACTCTCCCAGTCAAATAAGAAAATCAATATTTAGAAAGTTATTATTTCATACTGGTAGCGTGAAGAGTTTGGTGTATTGGGTTAAAAGCTATTATTTCCTCAGTCTACACTTTTGTACACACACCATATTCAGCTGGATTTTTACTTGAAAAAATGCGCATAATGTCACTTTAATATAAAGCATTGATGAAATTTATATTGTAATACCATAATAATACAAAACTTTTGTTAGATTATGTCATAAGTTATGAAGAGAACATTTTTCCGACGATATCACGTCTGATAAATTAATTGTTTGCATCTAAGAAAATAGGTGAGTTGCCACTTAGCTCATGAAAGGCCATGAGTTCGCCTCCCGGTAAAGGTACACATTTTTTCTCACCCCGTGACATTTAGCGCCTTCTGGCTAAAATTAAACTTGACACAATGTTTTACTATAAAATCTAGCTACCAATCGCTTTCATATACATGTACTCAAAATTGCACCGACCATCGCACATGGCCACGAAGTTACTGCTGCAAAGGAAGTTTAAAACGAGTGCATCTCATAACAGTCACATGCCTTATTCTGAAATGTATATACGGATGGTCCTCCTAGCGGAGCAGACGACAGCTATGGCTAAGAGTATGCTTAAATGTCAGTTGAAACCTGAATTGACATTATTCTATCTGGAATTGCAACGAATGAAAGAAGTCAGTAAAAAAAGAAGCGTTAAAGTTCCAGACGGCAGTTAAACGACATTAACAACAAGAGTACCAAGAAACCTAGACAGAGGGCGCCACCTACGGAGAAATCGAAGGAACCCGAACAGATCACTACTATTGGGCAGATATTAAACTGAATGTATACGAAACTCATTAGCAGTTTAGCCTTCATGCATGCTGTTTGAATGTGATATCCCTTTCAAAGGTTTTAAAAGACGAGATAATATGTTACGGTATAAAAGGTCTGCACATCCAAACGAAGACTCGGAGGAAGACGCGATGTCAGACATTTCAGCACAAGAAGACATCTTAGACCTGTGTATGAAAACGATTCCGATAACAGCGACAACGATATGTCTATCACCTCTAAGAAGAGTTTAGATTTTGATCCTCGGGAATACATTGTTGAGGAAGTGTCAGTTGCAGTATGAAGACGTAGTGAATGAGCTTATGGAAGAAGATACCGAGATCAGTGAGAGAGAAGCCAAGGAACATGTTTTGATGACATGAAAAGTACTCACAGAGTGATGAGAGTGCCATGATGAACAGTTTTGGGAGAAAACTGATGTGGTTCAATGCCATGAAGAAAGATTCTGTCTATAAAGCAATAAAAAAGACAGTCAATCAACTTATCAACACAGAACACTACGAGGGAGAAGAAGCTTTAAAGCACGCCATCCTGAAACGAAGATTTTTGTTTTATAAAGTACTGGACAATTACGTCATTCTGCAGTTGAAAGGAGATACTGAACAGGAGGAGGCCAATTCACAGTGAGGACATCATAAGGCAAAACAATCCGCCTTAGTGTTATTATGGAACGGCCGCGGCTGTTTTGAGAATTATGCTAGCCTTAAATGATGCAGAAGCACGAGCTTGCCGTCATTTAATTCAAAACACAATTTCGAGACAAATAAATACTATTGCAGAAATTGTGAATGTCTAACTGATCAATGTGTCGTCATTTTACAAAGAGACGTTCTTATATTCCTATATGAAAGACAATTATTCAGTACTTCACTGTATCAATGTGCAATTAAAATGAATAAAGTTTTTTGTACTGTAACTGTGAGTAAAAATAAAATGTAGTCAAGTATATAAAAGCGTTGTTGTGTTATATTTTGGGTAAAATCTGTGTAGACTGTAGGGACAGAAATACACTTGCGAACGATGTGTATTTGTACGGGACAAGAAGAGGTTTAAATTCGTGATCAAACAATTATGTGAATTTCCCTCGTACGTCAGCCACACTAAATTGACGTGGTGCAAACGGAGATGTCGTTCAGTAATTATTAATGGCACAATCGCTTCATCCTTATAAGTGAAGACATTGATCGAAATATTTTCATTTTGGTTTGCCACCTTGCGCATTTGCGGTAAGGTAACAGGATAGTTGACATCTTGCTCGTACTCATAGTAATGTTCTACACGCTGTGGCTTTACCGCCGTCGGATATAATGACGCTAACAAGCAGTACATGAAACACTTGTCAACCTGGTTTTGAATATTTAATAGACTGTGACTTAATAAAAGCATTGCCTCTCTCTGTCATGCCACCAACACAAAGGGACCACAATGGAAATAAGAGTTTACTCTTTTTTTGTTATCCCTGGTGTCGGTGTGCATGCCATGGTTATTATGTTCATGTTGTGATATTGTTTTATTGCATTCATGTTTGTTTTAGCCATGTATGTACTCCATACCAAAATAAATCTTATCTTACTTTGGCAAAGCTAAACCTTCCTGCAGGATGTTTTCTAGACTTGCGTACATTTTTGCATGGCCTCATTTAAATCGTGTGATATAGTTTTCACACCGTCTTTATTAAAATGTAAATTATAGTAGTAGCCGATTTTATACAACCATTGTTCATCCGTAAGTATAATCAGCATTTTGTTATATCTCATGGATCACTGAGGGTCTTGTAGCGTTCATATTTGTTTTTTAATTCATAGGACACGTATCTGATTATCATGAAGTAGTATGTTTAAGAAGATGATACGTTTTCACATTGCTGTTTTTAAGTATTATTTCGATACATGTCGTACAGTAGGTTAACAAGGTCAGATACTAGATAAGTTTATATAAATCGCTTGCGCAGAACAAGATCTTTCACTTTTTCATTTACCTGTTGTTAGCTTCTTTCTTTTTTTTTAAATGTCTAATACACTAACCACTGCCTTAAGTTTCCACGCTCGTGGAATATTGAATAGCAGCATGTGAGAAGGCAGAAAAAATAAACAGAAGGACGTACCCTCAGCATACTTCATTTTAGTTAGGTGTTTAAAAGGACAAAAACCTAAGATACAAAAGAAAACGTGCCCAATTCTTTTCATCAATTTATTCAAACATGAAACACAATCGCTTTGGTAATAGCACTTTAATACAATTCAAAATTATACTCTGCGTAAGATGTCTCCGAAATTTCACTTTTTTTCTCATTTTAAGTTGTAACAGAATTCAACACCGCTGTAAAATGTTCTACCTTTCTTGATTATCCATAGCAAAGTTTTACGCGTTATAATCTCGCATAAGATGATAGTAGAAGGTTTGATTTGAAACAAATTTTATACAGGTCTGTCCATGACAGCATTTATATATGATTATTTTCTTTGAGGCGGTCTCGACAGTAGAAGGTGGATAAGTGTCTTTTTTATAATGATAGACTGAACATAATAAAATGTACTTTTTCTCCTAGCGTGATTGGAGGAAAAGTAGTAACACTCTTTAAGGCAATTTATATGGTTGCTTAACTAAGATCTTTAACTCTTACGGAAATTAAACGTCATTTTTTGTAGTATTTATTTCCCCTTCACCGCAAACAGAATAAATCTTCTGTTAAGCAACCTGAACGTAAATTACATGAGAAGGGCAAATTACCTGAAATCAGGTTTTCCCCCTCGCCTATTTTAATACTACTGATAACGCTTATTAGTTTCAAAACATTAATATTAGTAATTAAAAGATAATAGTTTTTCGCAAACATCAGTGTACATGTACTTCATTTGTTGAGATAATCAGATACATGCTAGTAAAATATGCTTTATATATCTGCATGGAGAGGGCATAGATACGACACTTTATACAAAAGAGTTATCAAGCGGACAAGGGGGTTCAGCATGTTTTCAGCAGTAACGCCAACTATTTACCTCAGATCTTTTTCCCTTGGTAATTCTACTCGCAATTACAGTCTATTTATTGGATCATACATGTCTTGTACTGAATAAAGACCACTCCAGTCGGCTCAATATCATACCCATTTTTGATGCCAGGGAAACGTGCGGTTAAAGCGATGTGTTATTGTACATGTGTATAGCTGGTCCGACTTTGCCCAACCACACTTCATCATTACATGCATCTACTGGCATCGGGAAACTAAATATGGCAACGGAGGGTAACCTTTAATTTATACTAATTTATTTACTCTCGATTGCGAAACAAGTTCTTACAACTTAGATAATGGCCCTGAAGACTCATTCCTTATGAAATCAATCACGAAGAGAGAGAGAGAGAGAGAGAGAGAGAGAGAGAGAGAGAGAGAGACAATGTGTTAATATTTCTGTTTTGCCTACGGACACATCCGTCACGGCAGTGGTGGGGATCGAACCAGCCCCTTCCAATCATGGGGCGAACGCGCCCGCCTGTGCCACTACGTCTCCACTGAAGGGAAATTACAGATACATGAAATCAATGGCAGGGCGAAGACAATTTAAAAAATCATCTTTACTTTATAGCACTTACCACTGTTTTCATTTTGTTTTTTGCAGAGAAAAAAGAATGTAGTTTTATATCCAGGTATGCTGAGAAGTATTTTTGGGCTGTTCCGTATAAAAAGAAAAAAGTCTTAAACTGAGACAGCATTTCATTACATGTATAATAAAAGTGATGTTGTGATACACGATTTGTCTCTAAGTTAATGTATTATAAAGATATTTAAACTGTTATATGTTATGTTACGCGATTGAATCGCTCGTCGGGTATTGATAATGATGTTTGCGTTTCATCATATAATCTTTTCTTACGTGCTACTGTATCAGGAAGTTTGTTGTTGTTCAATTCAAAGCTCTCCGGAAAACAAGTAGGTATCTTTTATGCCAGCACTGACTGAGTCGATTTTGAAGGTAAGAGTAATTTATAAAACATACTGTTTCATACTGTCAAGCATCACATGTCCGAAATCCCGGCATGCGCACTGAATGCATATCAGCGTTCTTTCTTATATTGAAGATACTGCAATTGCGATGGGCTGAATGCGGCAAGTAAAATGATATTTTCTCTTCAGTTTTACGTCGAATGTTTACTGTATTATGTTAACTAATGTATGTACAACAGATCCGTGTTACTAGTAAATACAATGGTGTCGAACTAGTTTGAAATACAGATCAATTGTTATCATTCTATCAAAATACGGTGTTCATTCATATTTGAATTTAAAGTATCGACTACAAAGTATATTAACCATTTAAGGATCGATCAAAAGTGATCAAAAAACAACAACGCCAGTAATTTATTTTACCAAGAAACGTCAAAAAACGTCAGTATAGTTTCGTGACGTCACGCCAAGCTTGTATTTTACGTTATCGTTTCTCATGTTTTTCCCACTTCAAAATAGTTTCGGTGACACGAAAAGTAAGACGGTGATCCTCCTTCTTTATTTGATAAAAATGTTTTAATTAGTTTTAAATTCCATAGCGCTTTTTAAAAAAAATCGAAAATAGCATGAAAATTGACGAAAATACACCTCCTCGCTTGGTGGCGCTTTTAATGGAAATAACATTTCATCGTATTATTTGTACAAAAGTAAATTAGTCACGCGATTGTCATGCAAAATATCTTAAATCTGAGCTGCCTCATATTAAAAACAATTTTAAAATAGAATTTATAGTTTCCTGAAATGTTTTATAAGATTGTTTCTAAGATCTAAGATCAATAGAAAGAGAGAGAATGGATGAGACTATTGCCAAATGACACTTTTATAATAAGATGTGCCTGACCACTGCATGAATTTGTATTGAATTCAAACCAGTAGTTTTCAAATTTTGCTTCGGCAAGGAAAAGTAACAAAGGGCAATAACTCTGTAATTAGTCAAGATGGAATTATGGTTCTTATGCACTGCACTTCCTTTAATGTGTTTGACCATTGTATGAAGTTGTATTGAATTCCAACCAGTAGTTTTCAAGTTATGCTCCGGATAAGGAAAACGCAACGAACCGACCGACCGACCAACAAACTACTGGGTGACTTCTATATACCCCCCTAAACTTCGTTCGGGGGTATAACTAAAGAAAATAATCTTACCTAAGGGCACCACTACTCTATAAAGCATTATAATATTACAGTGTGTACTATATGCTATTTATGAAATGATAAATATATCAGTGTATCACGGCCCTCTGATTATCGTATAAGGAACGCAAAGATGTAATCTAGCTGTAACTAACTCTTTACAAAAGAAGTGTCTTATTTCTTTACAAGCTTAACTTTGCTTTAATCAGCAAAGAAGTTTACATCACCTTTCCTTTCACTTACTGTATTCAAAGCAAACTGGGTCAGTTTAAAATGTGCAATTTACCATGTTTATTAAATGCACGTGCAAATTTGCACTTTCAATGGTGAAACCGCTGAATATACACCTTTGAACTACTGAAACAGTGCTCGGTATTGGTCATTGAAAGTGTAAATGCACATATTATACGAAATTGAAGAGCGCCTATTTGAGCATTGATCTAGGATTTCAAATCGTCATGTGCACTTGTCATTAATAAAATAACGAAGAACGGTATTCACTAGTTCAATATATTTACCTGTCTTCTAATTTTTCGATGTTTACATGCTTTCTTCGCGGACAAAGCCGGTTCTTTGTCAGTGCCCTCACATGATGCAGGCCTAGACACTTTTCCACTATTTGGTTCTATACAACTTCTAACGGAACAAGTTGAGTCAGACTGAACCTGAAAATTCCAAATGCAATTTCTACTGAAGCAGTAAAAATATAATTTCCTGAAATGTTTTATAATATGTTCTTTCTCGACTGATTCTAAGATCAATAGAGAGAGAGACAGAGAGAGAGGGAGAGAGAGAGACAGAGAGAGAGACAGACAGACAGACAGACAGACAGACAGACAGACAGAGTGTGTGTGTGGATGAGACTATTGCCTAATGACACTACTATAGTAAGATAAACTATAGTGTACACTATAGAAAATAATCCTGCCTAAGGGCACTACAACTCTACAAAGCATTATATATTGTATACAATATGCTATTTATTAAATGATATATATGTCCGTGTATTTTATCGTTCATTAAAATACAGCCAGGAGTTCGAATGCGTAGTAACCAATTCATGAAATTTACAAAAAAATTATCAATATAAAGAGATATATATTGTATTTAGGTTTAAAACCCGTAAACTACCGGAATAGGAAATATATACAATGAATTAAATAAAAATGACTTTATATGGCTTAAAAATAAAGATTTAATTAATAAAAATAACTGTGTTTCGCGTTATAGATATTTATTTATATACGTGAAAAATACAAAAACTGTGCTGGAAAAAAGTTAATTATAGTAAAAAACAAAACACAGTCCATGAGTTAATTAAATCATTATTTGCCGACCGGCTTCGCTTTTTCTGCTCATCTGGACAAATATCGCGTCGATACATGCAAACTCTTCAAAGTTCCATAACTTATATAAAACTAATGAAACGGATTCCTGCTGATATGCATAACTACACTTGGTACTAAACAGTATCAGATAAACCCACCCATACGTAGAGGAGGTATTACGTGGGCAAGCTTTTGTGACAGACTGACGGACTAACAGAATTATAGACAACACCAAATCAATATGCCTCTACCTACTGGGAGACATAATAAATACCTTCTTGGAGCGCTTGATTTCACAACTGCCGGATGATTCTTTTTCAGTAACACAACAAGTTTTTTTTCGACTAATTTGTTTGTCAGTGCAAGCATAGTTAAATGTGTTTCCAATAACTTTGGTGCAACGATTACCTAAAACGAAATCATGCCATAGCAGAATGTTTTATTCATAATATTTACAAACAAAGACAGAAACTTGTTTTGAACAACGCAAAACATATTTCTAACAGTGTGAAAGGAAATTTTATGTCCTTTACCCTTTTTTATTCTGTTGCAAAAACAACTACTGTTACACGTAATGCGTAAATGATGACTTAGGTAGCATTATAATTACAGATTATTTACAATTTGAAATTAATGTGTATATTCATAAATTCATAATATGTTTAAAATCTAAACGAGGGTCTTAGTATGTGTTTTTGAAGACGTTTTGGCTTTGTCAATATATTATCATTCCTCAAAACACATACTGATTCACAATGGCTTTTAACTTCTGCAAAATGTAATTTTGAAGAATGCTTGTAACTAAATGTTTTAAATTATAAAATAATTGGAAGAGATTCGAAAATGTTTAAATATGCCAAAAGCAAACGCACGATATAGTTTTGAAAATGCTGTTGCACAATTGCACAAACTAACTGATATCTAAATATAAAGTTTAGAATAAATGAAAAGTTTTCTTACTGTCAAGTATTGCAGCTATGGTAAAACGAAGTGCTAATAACATCACTTCCTTCAAGATGTGAAAGTAAACATGAAAGTGGCATTCTATGATTCCTCTATATACCGTCAAAGTAAAGGTTGACGATGCATAATCTTTTTCAGTCTCTGAGTATTTGTTTCTCAAGCAGCCTTCTGTCATAATGCGTTTTGTGTATGACAAAACCTTTCTGAACTCCTTGGGGCTATCTGCGTTACTTTCATTTAGTACCCCCATGATACTATATTGCTGTAGTTCTGAAAACTATAATCAGGAAAAAAATATTGAAATCAACTAATGCATTTTAATCAATATCTTGTAACTTCAGAGAAGTGAGATACGTACTAGTACATCGAAAACATCGTTCTTATCATTTATGAAGTATACTTTTGCAGGGTATTTTTCGTTAAAGTCCCAGGATAACTTTGAATGTGCTGATATTGTAACGTACATTTATTGATAGGACACTGACAGAACCATGTTCTATAGAACCATGTTCTATTCACGCTAAACACTGTTAGCTAATGACTTTATTTCGTATTCAAGTTGTTTCTTCAACAAAAAGAGTTGCCGGTAAACCCTTCTTGTTGTTATTTTTTCAATATCATTAAACATAATTATTGCCCTATGTTTCTAATATGTACTTAAATCGATACTGACTTGAATGCATAGATGAAACATTTAGGTTAAAGTGACATTATGCGCATTTTACTACACAGTGTATTTTTGGCGACAGTTTTATTTAAGCAATTTTCGGTTGCTGTGCATTTAAATGTGTTAAACTAATGATAATACCGCATTAGTATTTAAAGTTGGTGCTTTAGAAATAAAAAAAAATGACTAATAAAAGTGTTATTGTTGTTGTTGGTAGTGATTTCGGTAGTGGAAGGGAAGCAACTCTTGCATGTAGGTGTTGTTTTCTTAAATTGACTCTCCCAGTCAAAATAGGAAAAGTAATATTTGGAAAGTTATTATTTCGTACTGGTAGCGGGAAGAGTTTGGTGTATTTGGTTAAAAGCTATTATTTATTTCCTCTACCCTTTTGTACACACACCTATTTCAGCTGGATGTTTACTTGAAAAAAAATGCGCATTATGTCACTTTAAGTTATAATACTTCCAAGGATTCTATTATATGTGTTTTGGGGTTATCTAGTTTCGGGTTATTTCAGTTATAGGGTATGTCACTTTAAAGATTTAAAAAGCAAAGTAAAAATGTGTTGGTACAAATAATGGTCAATTCTGTCAGTAAGATATCTTTCTTGATAAAATGAGAGCTTCTTGTAAATGTGATCCTGAGACTTTAATATGCAATAATTTCATTCTCAAGATGATATGATTGAGATCATGTTCAGTATATAAGTATCTTGTTTCATCGTTTTGGGGTCATGGTTCTGAACTGTTTATTTGTTAGCCTGTCAAATAAATTTATCAGCTGTTGAGTACCTAAAGTTTAAATATATACCTTAATGACACAAAAAGAATAGCAATTCGTACTTACCCTTTTAGACAGCATGTTGAAAACAATCAGGAAATGTGGTCTTTTTGTTACGGTAGGAATATCACTTTTCAAGTATGCCCACAGAACGTGTGATTCCAGTCTCGTATGTCAGTCTCAACTTTTAAACTTCTTATGTTTGGGTATATGTGGAATGTGAGTATTTTGTCTTGATCTGAAAATACTGATAACCGTAAGCAATACTGACATAGCAAATATATCTTTTTTATTTTATTTATACATGTAAGATAAAAGTAATACAATGTAATAAAATATAATAAGGATAACTGTATACCAATGTGCAAAATATTCTTAATCCCAATATAAGCATATGCTTTAGCGGTGCCGTCAAACCAACCTTACCAACATTTTCAACGTTTATATACTGGAAACTGTGAACAAGCAAATTTAAGTGTACGGCTAAGTCAGACATCGTGTGCAATACGATCAATATTAAGGGAAAGAGCCTTACGGTTTCCTTAATTTGAAAATTCATTGTGTCATCAACTGGACAGTACGATGATTGAATAAAAAATGGATCAACCGCTAAGCACGTTGTGTGATAAAGTTAAAGAGGTCGGAAGGACAAAAGTATTATTCTAACACTACTGCAAATGTCTCCTTTATAGGCAAAGAAGTATTTTAGCGTGATATACCTACCAAGTATATCACTTTAGGCGTCCAGAACTATTTTTGACTGCTGAAAATCCCTTCCCGCGTAATTTTCGACCAACATTTATGAGAGTGCATGCGCTAATACGCTTGGATTTGTATTGTTGTGAATGAATTCACGTGATGTAAAACAAATCGTCGTAAAATTTTCTACACTTCCGGTATCGCCAGCAATATCAGCAACAGCAACAATAAGACGAATAGCCTTTTATTTGAGGAGTAAAAAAGGACAGCGAAAATTTCATGAAATACAAGAAATGCACGGAATACTACAAGTTCAAGGCAGCGACTTCGTGTAAGCGCATCAAATAGTACCCCTTCGAACATTTGTTTATATTAACGTTTTAGTATGGAAATAGATTTTACTGTCGTTTAGATGCTTTGTAATTAATCACTCAGGCCTTCGTGATTAGATTACTACGCGTCTACACTCCACACAGTGATATACTAACCGGTATATCACTCAAATGTGAAAATCTATTTCCTAAATATATTTTAAACCACTATGCTGTATGATGTCAAATTTGGCATAGATTCACTTTGATAACTTTATGAACACCGTTTTAGTGTCGACTGAATTCTATTGTGGATGGGTAGAACACCGAAATGTAAAATACTGCAAAAATCTTGAGAATTATGAAATAGTGGCTCTTGATGTTTGAGGGAAATACTAAATTCAATTGCATGCACTTTCAGTTTTCATATTGTTTGCAAAGTTTAATATCAGGCCCTTTCATTCTGCCGCTTTCACTAGTCATGTGCATAGGAGCTCGAGGTCGGGATTATGCTTTTTCCGGCTATATTTTGTTATTTTACATTTATTTAAGAACCAAGCTAACAAAATATGATCTTATTTTCCCCGGATCTTAACTTTCATATTTTACCGCTGAAGTACCCAGTATACTGAAAAAAGAAAAGGAGTGACATCCGCCATGTTATCCAACACAAACTGCTAAGAGTGGCGTCCCAATTTTTAAAAAATTATTTCATTTTATTTTTTCTGCAACACTCATGGACAGTGTGCTCAATTTATTCAAATGGTATAGCAAGATAATAGTCCATTACTACTACATTAAACAAAAATAAACTGTTCCGCCAGTTTTTGAAATTGCCACCACACTATGTTTACATGTATAGGTTCCGGTTCCATGTTGCGTCACATTGGTAGACGGAGAACCAGTTTTTGAGGGACGTAACTCTTAGCAGTTTGTGTTGGATAGCATGGCGTGTGTCACTCATTTTCTTTATTCAGTATACTGGGTACTTCAGCGGTAAAATATGAAAGTTAAGATCCGGGCAAAATAAGATCATATTTTGTTAGCTTGGTTCTTAAATAAATGTAAAATGACAAAACATAGCCGGAAAAAGCATAATCCCGACCTCGAGCTCCTATGGTCATGTGTCAAATAATATGGAAGACACTGCCAAACTTGCATCTCGCTTTCTGATATATGAAGTAGTTTTCTATTTCATGTAAATTACGTATGCTTTGTCGTATGTCATCAAATGTTCTTTGTGTTTGATTATGCTTTCTTTTAGTCAATAAATGGGTTGTTCCTTATGTGAAGGGCTGTATTTCACAACTAAAGTACTTCATTCTTAACTGTACATTCAATTTTATTTAGCATATGAAGCAGAATTATTTTGTTTTACATGTATTTTCTTGCTGCTAACCCTCATTTCACCATGACTTGTTCATTTATTTTACATTAACAGCCTACGGTACATGCATGTTAGCAAGCAGAAAGCTCAACAGAGGAGGCATGATATATAATTTCATTAATACATTAGGAGGTGCATTTCTTATCATATTATGCATCAATAGTTACACTCCTATTGAAAGCCTGCATGTTTTTTCACTTATCTCTTAGCCTCTGGTGAGATTTATTAATGTGCCTTGTTGTTATGAACACGTTTTTTCCCATTTTTTATGCATAAGATAAGTGAGCCCCGGGATCGGGCCAGTGTATACTCAAAAGGCATGATCCGAAACACTTGATAGAGGACCGGTAAACAATACAACACACCCATAATCTAAGTGTTTGGCCTTGTGGGTGTGTTTTATTTAAGTATAAAGTAAGATCTTAAAGGTATATTATTAGATTTTGGCCATGTAAGAGATTTGTTTGAAACTTTAACATCTGCTCATTTACAATCATTTATGTTCACTTAGCGCTTAATTCAAGTAAGATTTCACTGGAGGTATTCTTAAAATTTGATTTCCCTATCGTGGTTGCCCAACCACGATAGAGTTATTTTATCATAAGTAAAAATTTGATACACATACTTTGCCTAAGGAAAGATATAAATATAAGACCTATTGTATTTTATTTGTGAAAATTTGCATTAAAAATTATATATTTAGATGGAATTCATTAGAAATTCAAGTTTGAAAAATTATTATTACCTCCCTTTACTTATCTTGGGTGCGCACCCAAGATAGATTGGAAATAAATGAATTCAGAAGCTACACGTAGTTTTAAAACTTGCATTTTGTTTCAGAATGTTAGAATATTTGTATATCTATCCAATTCAAATGTAAAAGAAGAAATTATATTGAAAAAAGAAATACTCAACGTTTTAAATACTTTCATATTAAAGGGGAGTAATAACAAAAATTTTAAAAAGTTAATAAAATGTAAATTTCCTATAGGGATCTTACTCTACGTAATGGGTCTTTTTGTTCATTAAATAAATCTCTAACAGAATATACAACAAAAGGGACAAGATGGCCCTATATCGCTCACCTTCGTACAAGTCGATAAAGTTATATACCAAATAGGTTTACCTATATATGTCTTTGTAAAATACAAGTGACCCCCCACCCGGCAAGGTCAATTTTGACCCCAGGGGCATAATGTGAACAAACTTTGAAGAGGTCTACTTGACCTACATGCCAAAGATTGTTTAAGTTTTTCCAATATAAGCCTATGTAAAACTAAATGACCCCCTGTGCGGGGTCAGTTTTGATCCGGGGATCATAATTTGAACAATCTCGGTAGAGGTCTACTAGCCAATGTTACATGCCAAATATCGAAGCCTTAGGCCTTGTGGTTTCAGAGATGAAGATTTTTATAGTATTTCCTATATAAGCCTATGTAAAACTAAGTGACCCCAGTGCGGGGTCAATTTTGATCCCGGGGTCATAATTTGAACAATCTTGGTAAAGTTCCACTAGCCAATGCTACATGCCAAATATCTAAGCTCTAGGCCTTGTGGTTTCAGAGAAGATTTTTTATTTTTTTCCTATATAAGCCTATGTAAAACTAAGTGACCACCCGCGCAGGGTCAGTTTTGACCCGGGGTCATAATTTGTACAATCTTGGTAGAGGTCCACTAGACAATCCTACATGCCAAATATCTAAGCTCTATGCCTTTTGGTTTCAGAGAAGAAATCCTATTTGTTGCCATAGCAACCAGAGTTCTGCATGGAATGGAATTCTTTGAACAATTTTGGTAGAGCTTCATGCAAGGAACATTCCTGCGTAGTTTTATCAACATTGGCCTAGTGGTTTCAGAGGAGATGTCATTTGAATCAAAATGTTGACGGACGACGGACAATCAGAAAAGCTCAAAAGTAAATATTGTCATCAAATGTTGCTTACCTTTAAACAGTGTTCCTATATAAGTCAATGGGAAATAAGTGACTCCCTGGACAGAGCCAATATTTATCCCAGGGACACCGTTTAAATGATCTTTCTTTTTTTCTCTTTTTTTTTTAATTTGAGGCCCCCTATGGGTAACCCCATTTATTTAGATACAATACAAGCAGTACAAACAAGCTCTAGGGCTTTCCAAAAGACTACATTTAATTTAACAGTTTCTTTTTATAAACTACATCCCTGAAAAGGAATTGTTCACAACGAAAAATATCATTAAGCATGTTCATGTATTATGTTACAATCTCATGTACGGTACCACAACTGTGTGTTTCATAAATCTTATATTAAAGAACATATAATTTTTACTAAGAATGTATCTTATATTTATATTGTAGTATAAGTTCATATTTTAAAGGAGTATATAAAAATAGTTAATTCTTTGCAAAGTGTGACATCTGTACTGCACACATTTCATACATTACAAGAACAGAAGGTATTGCATGCAGTTTTATCGTTGTTATTAAAGCATTTTTTCGGTCATTTTGACAAGAAAAAAAAAGAACAGTATTTGAAAATGTTAACGAAAGGGCAAAATACCAAACATAAGTAAGAAACTAAAAATGCATCATGTCCTTGTTTCGAAACTGAAAAAAACAACAAGAGTAATGACTGATTCTTTACAAATAAGTGTTTTGCTTCTTTTTTGTCACTACATCATAATCGTGAACCCTTGAGAAAAACGAAAATTAAGAGCAGATTTGTGGTTAAGATATAACACATACATATACCGAAAGTTAGTTACCACATCTCATTCGTAGCGTTTTTATATGGTGTACAACGGCCGTGGAAATTAGAAATTTGCTCGATATTAAGCTTTAAGAAATTTATATGTTTCCTTTTTGACACATTTTGAACTGAAAATTTCGTATCATTCCTATATTTCCAAATATGCCATTTTGTTTCAAAAACAAGTGTGTTTATAATTTTGTATAGACTGTGGCTATATACTCCAAACATTTTTTCTACTAAAGTTAACTGTATTTCCTTTTCGTTATGCGTTTTTGTTAGATTTGTAATTAAAGAAACTGTTAAATCCCAGAAAGGTGTTATTTCCCTGCATTCCGTGAACAAGTGACATACTGTTTCTCTCTCCACTTTACATAGGTTACATATACCATCAGATAAATTCATTAAATTTAATTTGTGCTCTGTATTTACTACATTGTGAATTATTTTCCACTGAAATATTCCTTTGCTTTCATTGAACAATGTGCTAAATGTACATTTAACCGGGTTTTATTCTAGCAGAAAGTATTATTTATGTTAAGTTTTATTGACCATTTCTCTTCTGTTGTTGATGTTTTTAAACTGCATTCTGATAGTAACTGTAAATTGATCTGCTTAATACGAAGGCTATCTGGTTTTATAATTTTATGCGAAGCGTCAAAGAGCGTGTATAATGAAATATGCATTCGACCTGTTGACTGTCTATTCAGTTGATCTCGTTATATTCCGATATAAACTCTATCTCTATTTTTTCATATTTAGAGACCTTTTTTCCGTTCCAGATAAAACTCAAAACTAAATCATCAATTTCTTTGCAGAACAGAATCGTTTATGCTTTTTGTTTCAATTTCAAAATTTATCGCAGAGTAAATAAATGTTTTTACGACAATAATCTTTTTAAATGATCTTGGAAGACGTCTCTTAACCACATTAAACAGAAAAAATCTAAAACAAGCATTGCGTTTTTAGACAAGCAGACGTCCGATCTACATACACCAAGTTGCTACAAATATTTTTAGTGTAGATCTTGATGTGCGTGTAAGATTGATCACCGGGCAGGTTCAACTTTGGGTATAATTTAAAGCATCTTGGTAAAAGTCTGCTACATTGAAATATCTAGGTCTTGCAGTTTTGTAAAAGAAACATTTAATGTTTTTCCTTACGGTTGCTATGCCAACAAGAATTTTGCATGGGATAAAATCTTAAAACACGTTTTGAAGGAAACCATCCAAACAAAGTCCTGTGAAGTTTTGATGAAGTTGGTCTGGAAGGTCGTCTGAGTCAACATTTGTGACGACGACAGCCGACGACGGACAAAGGTGGATTCTAAAAACTCACAATAACAATTTGTGACAGATGAGATAAAATTAGTAACTCTTTCATTACAACAACATGTAGAGGCTAAGGGATTTGTACAGGGAAGGAAGGCTTTCCAAAGCTGCGTTATATCGTTAGTGTTACGGTTATTACCGAATAATCATCAAAGCAGCGCCTCCTAGTGTTACAATGAAACTTTATAGTATGCTTGCTTTGTTGTGCTTTCTGCTTCCTGACATGCGTGTAATGTGGGTTCTTAATATAAAAGGAATAGACAAGACATGGTGAAATAGGGGTTAGCAGACAGAAGTAAACGATAAAACACAATCATTACAGATTAGGTTCTATTTCAAGTAGAGAAGAATGAAGTACTTCAATTGTGGAAGGAAGCATTTATTAACGTCAGGAATAACAATTTGTTGGCTGAAAGAATGCATAATCCAGCATGAAGAAATCATTTGGTGACATAAGACAAAGCATAATCTTACATGTAATAAAAGACTTCCGTAATTTCCGGACAATAGGCCGCTTCTGTGTATTGGCCGCATCCCTGTAGTTTTACGATTTTAGAAACGAGAATGAACGTATATGCCGCTCCGGCATATTGGCCTGCCAAAACGCCGAATATATAATTTATTATGAAATACGATAATATACGGTAATTAATTGACCCATGAAGCTAAAGGGTTGAGAAGTATTGGTGCACTGTTTTCAAACAGCTTATAAAGTACCTTGAATTAGAATGCACCGATCCAGTACCGTTTCCAGAGCAGATTTGTAAGTAGATTTTAACTTTTTTTTTTCAAAATACCAATTAAAAATATAAAAATGTCATGTAGGCCGCATAAAACTATCATTCTAACACTATCGAAAAATTCTCCTATATAGACAATGAAGGATTTGAGCGTGATATACCTACCAAGTATATCACGCTAGGCGCCCGGAACTATTTTTGACTGCTGAAATTCCCTCCCGCGTAATTTTCACAACACATCTACGAGCGTGCATGCCCTGATACGCTCGGATCGCTATTGTTGTGAATGAATTCACGTGATGTAAAACAAATCGTAGTAAAATTTTCTACACTTCCGGTATCGCCAGCAGTATCAGAAACAATAAAAATAAGACGAATAGCGTATTATTTGAGGAGTAAAAAGAACAGCGAAAATTTCACGAAATGCAAGGAATGCACGGAAAACTACAAGTTTCAAGACAGCGACTTCATGAAAACGCAGCAAATAGTACCCCATCGAGCATTTTTTTTAATTAACGTGTTAGAATGGACATATATTTTATTTTTGAGTGATATACCGGTTATTATATCACTGTGTGTCGTGTAGATAATTCTTAATTAATCACTCCTTCGGCCTTAGTGATTAGATTTCTACGCATTTACACTCCCCACAGTGATATACTAACCGGTATATCACTCAAAAGTGAAATCTATTTCCTAAATTTAAAAAACAAAAGGTCGTATAGGCCGCATCTTCAAATATGTAACGTTTTTACGTATAGGACGCGGCCTATTGTACAAGTTAGAATGTGAGAAGGCACGATGCAATGTTTGCAGTGATTGTCTTTCAAAAAATACTATTCAATCCATCTTCAGACTTCACATAGTGTTTAAGGGGTGTTGCAGTCAAACTATTACAACTTTGATTACACATCAATCTATTCACTTCAAAGTGTATAAGCTAAGTATACTAAAAGCACAACCAGATCAATTAATTCGAAAGATGTCCAACGTTACGCAAATTATGTTATATAGAGTGTTTTGATATATTTTTTTATGAAAACAACACACTACATCGCATGCCTACCCAGCTGATGTATATTTACGTTTTAATATGAGTGCTACATTCAATATAGTCCTTCGAACTATAAATGTTTTATTAGCTCACTAGTGCACGAAGATGAGCTATTTTGACCATCTGATGTCCGTCATTGGTCTTTCAGCGTCCGTCTGTTCTCAAGTACCTTTTCCCCACTTTAGTCGCAACCATTTTAAGTCTAATCATTTAAGGTTTAATAAATCTCAGTAGTCAGTCACGTATAGTCAAAACTTGTGAAAACCCCAGAAACCACATTTTGTATCTTATCATGCTGAAAATTTGTCAGAATGTTTGTCTTGAAAAACTTTATTTCAAATCTTAAACCGGTGGGATCAAAACTACGGTAGGTCATCCGGTCAAATGGTGGAAAACATAAAAAGAACTGTAGAATTAGCATTCTATGCCCAATTATCTTCAAATGTAGACGATGAACACGACTGTAACTTGGTCACGTGGGGTAAAATAAACTAAGTCACCAGGTCGAATGCTAGAAAACTCTTGTTATCTTGCCATATTTTGCTCCAATCTTTAAATGTTTCTCCTGATGAACTCTATGTCAAGTTCGTAATTGGGTAAAGTGAACTACCGATGTAGTTTAGCAAGAATTATTAATCTATTGGCTATATTTAGACATGTGTTACGACCATAATCAGCTCTTTTCCTATCACACAGCAGCGTTCAACTTTTGAATAAATATGACGGCATATATTTATGTAAACAAACATTTTACTCAGTAGGAAACATTTTGTATACTAACATTGACAATATCTCCAATCACAAGATTGCGTTTCACAAACTATTGACAATAATATATGAAGACCAAATTAATTTGACAAAAAAGAACTGTACGTATAAAACATATATTTACCTAATTGGAATTAACAACACTCTTCCTCATAAAAAATATGTATTATTCCCTTTTCGAATAGTTAAATTTCGTTCTTTGTCTTCGTATTACGCTTTATTCTGAATAAACTATTGAACTGAATTATAACATACTGATAACATTTTAGTCAAATCCAATACGCACTATGTAAAAAAAAAAAAACAGAATACAATGTACGTACATTTGTATTTATAGAATGCTCGATCAAAATAGAATTGGGATACCTTGTATTTGGTCTTAAGCTAACTACGTGTAACACCTTAAAACGTACAATGTAATAATTTATGATAATAAAGTAAGTAGTAAAATAGTCATCAAAATGATTGTTAGATGAAAATTGGATTGTGCGTCATATTTTGTCTATGTATTGGTGTTTTGAATATGTTACTTAAAATTATTTCTTTTAAAATCAGTATCAGGATTTTAATAAACTTCTCAGGCTTTCTCAAGATAATTTGCCATAGAAGCGGGTTTAAACTGGCGTCGTCTATTTAAAATAGGTAAAAACAGAATAATTATCCCTTAAACAAGAGGGCCAAGATGGCCCTATATCGCTCACCTTGGTACAAGTCCACTTGCCTGGTGGAAGATCACTAGACAATGTTATATACCAAATAGGTTTTCCTACATACATCTTTGTAAAACAAATGACCCTCCCCCCCCCCCGGGAAAGGCCAATTTTGACTTTAGGGGCATAATTTAAACAAACTTTGAAGAGGTCTTCTAGGCCATGCTACATGCCAAATATCTTAGCTCTAGGCCTTGTGGTTTCAGAGAAGAAGATTTTTAAAGTTTTTCCTATATAAGCCTATGTAAAACTAAGTGACCACCCGCCCTGGGTCAGTTTTGACCCGGGGGTCATAATTTGAACAATCTTGGTAGAAGTCTACTAGAAAATGCTACATGTCAAATATCTAAGCTCTAGGCCTTTTGGTTTCAGAAAAATAAAAGAGAATATTAATAAATTTACACACAATAAAACTGTGAACTGAGCTGGAAGCTATAGGCAGCTAAACTGTATGCTATATGTCGATACAAAGATATGGCGATTTGCGCATTAAATAAGACAGCATCAGAAAAACGCTTAAACTTCAGTAGTCAAAATCTACTGATGTTTTTTATAGTTTACTATGTTCGAAAAGTATTAAGACCTATATATATTTTTCAACAAATCAAACACAGCAATTGATGTTGCTCATGATGGCTAAAAGAAAGAGGTCATATAGGATAATATGTATGTTGAGCTTGATCCTTTGACCTACCATTATTGTTTTAGAAGCTACAATTGTGGATTCCTCGGCTGACCTTGATTATGACCGATTGACATGCGTTCTTGTCTTTATAGCAATGGTAGTCATCGTGACCATCTTCTTTATAGTTATATCTTATATGTAGTCCAAAAAAACAAAAATAATATCAAACAGGGAATGCCACGTACCAAAAACGTCAAAGCATTCGACACAATTTACGAAAATATGATAACAGAGAAAACGTATTTAGTATTTATCCTACCGTACACGTAATATGACGATACAAAAGGAGTGGCACATAACATATTAAATGAAATGATTAATCCGATATGAGTTAAGACTACAACCAGATTAGCTGTAATAGGCCACACAGCAGCATTCTGACTTTTAAATAAATTAATATGACGCAATATTGGTAAATACGTTGTGTATTGAAATGGAAATAGAATGGAAATATATTTTATTTTTGAGTGATATACCGGTTATTATATCACTGTGGTGAGTGTAATTGCGTAGTAATCTAATCACGAAGGCCTGGGTGATTAATTACGAAGCATCTACACGACACAAAAATCTTAACAAAAACCTGTTCGAAGGGCTACTATTTGCTGCGCTTTCATGAAGTCGCTGTCTTGAAACTTGTAGTTTTCCGTGCATTCCTTACATTTCGTGAAATTTTGGCTGTTCTGTTTTACTCCTCAAATAAAATGCTATTCGTCTTATTTTTGTTGTTTCTGATATTGCTGGCGATACCGGAAGTGTAGAAAATTTTACTACGATTTGTTTTACATCACGTGAATTCATTCACAACAATACCAATCCAAGCGTATCAGCGCATGCACACTCATAGATGTTGTGTGAAAATTACACGGGAGGGAATTTCAGCAGTCAAAAATAGTTCCGGACGCCTAGCGTGATACACTTAATAGTTTATCACGCTCATATCCTTCTTTGTGTATATAGTAGAACTTTCCAATAGTGTTAGAATATATAATATAACCACGTGTTACACATTGAATTGTCACATAATACACATTGTACAATGTTTAATTTGGGATATTAAAGTACATGTAAGTAATAAAAAATAATTAAAATAATTGTTGAGATGAAGATTGGAGTTTTTGTCATTTTTTGCCAATGTTTTAATTGTAATATTTTATTAATAACTTAATTATCATAAATTATACATCGTACATGGTGTTTAAGGTAGTACACTCCTAGTGGTAAGTGCGTAGTTGATTTACTACTTGGGATCCCACAATGTCAAACAGGCGTTTTGTTATAAGTAAATACTATATCTATAAATTTTTGGACTTTTGAATCTCTAAACAACCTAAACAAAGCAAATGATAGTTAATACTCATGATTAAAAAACGATAAGGTAATTAAACACTTACGTGTTCTCAATTTTTTGAAAAAGGTGACTCCCTATACATAGACATATTATCGCAAATTGTACATTGTTCCCTGTTTTAGGGGTCCATGTCACAGATATTTTTAACATTATTTGTTACGATTTCATGACCTTTATTGTGTGGTAATGGGAGTCAAAACATCATCGAACATAAAATTAATATCGAAGACAAATATCGAGAAGGGAATAGTGTAAACGTGCACAAAACTTTCTGGTATAGTGGAATATCCTATCTGCAAGCCTTGAAAAAATGATGATGAGTAAGATATGTTATCACATTTAACGCCATATTTCTTTATGTAATTTTGGGCACTCTCATTTATATTTTTTATTTGTTTAGACTTCTTTCCAAAATATATACATTTATATACTTTCCAAATACAATAAAAAAAATTTAAAAAACTTTGAAGAAGATTTTATGAAAGGAATTCTAGCTTTTGTCAGGGGCTACCATAAAGCTTAAATTTGAGTTAAATAATGTATAATTAATGTTAATGTTTACATTTATGTATATTTTGATCGGTTTGGTACTTTCCATATTAATATATCTTCGAACAATGCGTTCAATCTCAACTCCCAATTCTAGACCGTGTCAGAAGGAGTTTTAAACTTTCTACTGCTTTGCATCAGATTATTGTTCCGGATGAGAAAACGCAGAAGTCACTGCTGGCTGAATTTATGTTTGCAAGGGCTACATATGTTACATAGTGTCGTTATTAACAAAATATTACTGCTAAAGTAGGATTGCACATGTGACTTTTCGGATAACAATTGTGTTTATTTTGTTAATATTGACTTTTTAATAAATGAAAGTTGCACAGGACATTCATAACACAGATTATACGCCTCTGATTGGTTCTATGGCAATCTTATTCTCTATTGTTTTTACTGTTAAATATTTTGCATTTCTTGGTTCTTTTAGAGATTTGTTTAATAGCTTATTTACGTCTCATCAAATACATGTACATAGTTGATAAATAAAACATGCATTGGCCATTCTATAACAGAATTACAAAATACTGTTTTAACATCAGACTAATTATATACACTGACTAAATGCTATATTACCATATCTAATTGACGTTTATCGTTGTATTCGGAAAAGGTAAAAGTGTTTATCTATAAACAAATTAATTTCGATGTATATATTTTAAATAAATTGAGTCTGAGGTCGTGATTAGAACTCAAAAAACCTAGTCTGATGTGACCTGCCCCTACCCATACGGTACGGGTCAGGCAAAGCTCAATAATGGCGGCGCCCATACACATTACTTTTCCTATATTGACTGTGGGAGTCTTTTTTTTTAAAAAACAACTGCATGCAGGAGTTGCTTCCCTTCCACTGCCGAAATCTCTACCAACAACAACAATAACACAAGGGAGATCACTGCGAAGAAAGGAACTATTATTTCATTAGTCCGATTTTTTTATTTTCAAAGAACCAACTTCCAATACTTATGCGGCATTGTTATTAATTTAACACATTTAAATTAATTAAAAGCACAGCAACTGAAAATTGCTTTTATGAAACTGTCACCAAAAATACACTATGTGCAGTAAGATGCGCATAATATGTCACTTTAAGAGGGAACGTTGTGGCGTACGTACGTATTTATTTCTTTTTATACGCGGTTAGTAAATAATAATTACAGGGAGAAAATATTGTTTGATGTAAGTTTACAACATTTCATCCATGCAGTACAAACATGTTACTTTTTGGGAAAGAACAGTTAACTGACGAATAAAACAATGTTATCTTCTTACAAGTACAAAATTTCATACAAAACTCGATTTTAAAGTTGACAGATAACAAATTGCTGATATGTAGTGTCGAAGTTCTGTAATTATTTATATTTATATGAATTGATCCTTAAACTGTATGACACTGCTTTTTCGGGAGAGTATGGACATGTGCACATCTCTCTCTCTCTCTCTCTCTCTCTCTCTCTCTCTCTCTCTCTCTCTCTCTCTCTCTCTCTCTCTCTCTCTCTCTCTCTCTCTCTCTCTCTCTCTCTCTCTCTCTCTCTCTCTCTCTCTCTCTCTCTCTCTCTCTCTCTCTCTCTCTCTCTCTCTCTCTCTCTCTCTCTCTCTCTCTCTCTCTCTCTCTCTGTCATTTAAGATACATATTACTAAGAGCAGATGTCTCGATGTTGCAAAAATTTTTGGTTCAACCCGTTTTTGTCTTTGTAATATATAAGCATTTTACTATAATTCCACATAATATGTATAGATCATTTTAGCTTGTCTTTGCTGTTAGAGCCTTGATATGTTTTCGTTCAAAATCTTTAACATTTTTTATTGCTGGCTGTCACTAGGTCACGTGATGGCTGTCACTTCGGCAAGATGGCTGCCAAGAGGTGAAAATTCTGATTTGTCCTAAACTTTCGTAATACGTTACGTTAAATAAGATATTTTTACTGATAAGAGTAGATTATAGTTTGATAGACGAACTTATTAAGTAGTGTTCACCCATTTTTTTTAAATACCGAAATGCGAGCGTGTCAGATTTGTGACACGAAAATCGGTACGCTTGCCCTGCGGTTTAATGTAAGCTTCAGCGAACCCGTCCTGTCAAGCACGCTGAAGTTCATAAGCTAAACAAGAACACGAACAAAACACTTCCTTAACACGTCCTTTAGCATGATTTTCAATCTTACCTTGTCTTAGCTTTAAATCATAGCAATTTAAGATACATTAATCGTATTATTTATCAGTCTACCGCACCTATATACGTGTATCTAAATATAAATATATAGGAAAACCAAACGATTTAAATTTTCATTATTAACGAGTTAAAGATAAAGAAGATTTACCTAGCCGTGTCTTTATTTACAGCTATTTTGAAATCAACGGAAAGTTCAGAGGTGGAACGTGTAGGTTGTGCTCCATTTACTGTTGTTTTATTGCAGGTGGTTTTTTTCAAAAACATAAAATGATTTGAATGGTAAAATTATTTTAAGAATATAGGAAATCAAATCTGCCCTGAATAAATTATTTTATTAATGTCCAAGACCTAGTTCAAAAACAGTTCTGCAAAATCTAGATAAAATCATACCTTCGTTGGAATAAACAGTATCCACTTTGTTCACAAATTACAACAGTTTGTTTTAAACTAATTTTACCATAAAAAGTTTTCTAAATATATGTCAGTGTAGAAGTTGTACCTGTTGGAACAAAAAACCAAAAATATATACCAAATAAACTACTACGTAGGTGGATATGATATCTATTTCTAAACTGGAATTCCAATTTATATTTAGATTTTGGAATTCCTTATTTTGTTGCTAAACTTAGCTCACTTTTGTTACTATTATTATAAAAGGTAGCGTGATAAGGTAGTTAAAGCAAATAAAACCATTCACTAGTTTTCTTTAGCACAGTAGCTTGTCATTTTCGTGTTTTGTAAAAGTATAGCACAATGTCTCTAGATTTTTCATCAATGAGAATCAAGCCAGATCCCAATTCTTTATTCATTTCAATACATATACTGTTTGTAGGTAGGACAAGACTGTAAGCAGTTATGGGTTCATATAACAGGAACAAAATACATGTAGAGCTCCTCCGTGGTCAAGTGGTTAGAGTTGATGACTTGAAATCACTGTAACCTCTCATGCATAGAATTATGGTTATGGGTTCGAGCTCTGCTTCAAGCCATATCTCTTATGAGAGAAATTTGGCAGTTTCTTGCGGAGAATATGAGTCTAGTACTGGTTCTTCCCAGAAACAGTAGATCGGTTAACTGTTAAAATGACCAAAATATGTTCGAACATGCTTAACATTCGTTTAACAAGCTATCACATATAATAGTCTCATGACCTTTGACCCGTGATTGTGACCTTGATCTTAAGCTGGCACAGTTCAATCATGTGTGTAATGTGTCACACTAATAATCTGAAAATTTGAGTTAAGGGGGGTCACTGCTGAAATTCAAAATAACAAGAAATTTTATTGACCCTCTTTCTCTGTAAAACATTATTACTCAGTAAGCTGTGAGTCATATGTCTGATTGTTGAAATTGTATTGGCTATAAATGTATATGTATCATTTTATGCCAAATAAAGTATATGTTATGTTATGTTTTTGATGGAGACTAACATATATTACTAGTTTATTTCTGGAAAAATAATGATGGGTCAATGACTTTTTCGCAATATTAATCTTTAGTGATACACTATCAGATAAGGTGCTTAATGCAGAATTAGCTAGAATTTTCGTATTGTAAACGTTTATGTATGTGGTGTATGTTTCAGAATGGGTATCAATTTTTAATCTCTTCTGATGTAGTATGTCATACTTTATTATAAAAAAAATAGAGATAGTGGTATTTCTATCATCATCTGAATAAATATAACGCTCCTTATTATTACCCCACCCACTTTACTCAAATTCATTTTTTCAAATTTTGATAAATGAATATTTCATGATAAAGGAATAACAAGGTTTTTCAGATACTTTGCCTACAGTTTGATTTAAACGTTTGTTTTAGAATACAAAAATAAAAAATGGGGGTCAATGTGCATATAAGAAAGAAATTCAATAAAAACTGACAAAAAAATGTGTTTTTTAGATTTCGACGAGCTTTGATATATGACGGCATAGGTCTGTAACAAAGAACTGTAAAAGAAACTAGTTATTGATTAATGTTTATATCCTAACAATTATGCTTGTAATACAGATTGAATTAAGTAAATATCTTATTAGAATATAATAAACGGTTTTTGAGAAATGACTATTTTTGTACCCTTAACCCCATTTTGGCAGCTGACAAAATTTGTCAATTTAGTCACAAAATGTGAGGTCAAAATATTTTTTTCTCAAAAATGTTCAATTTTTTACACTTTTACTACTACATAATTGTTTTTTCCAGTTAACTCATCATTTTTTAAATATAACAAATGTAAATTACCGGAAGTGCAGAAATCCAAAACCTCACCAGTGACCCCCCTTAAGTTTAATGTTTGTCTTACAAAGGGTCAAGGAGGTAAAGTCTAATAAGATTTGACCCCTAAAATGTGACCTTGGCCTTGATTGAGGCAACATTCGACCTAACCTTCGAAAAAATCATTCAAGAAGTTTTAGAAATAAAGTCTCATGACATCTGACCCTTAAGTGTGACCTTGACCTTTAGGTAAGATGAACATTCATATCGAATTTCATTAAAATCCTTTAAGGGGTTAAAAGATATGGAGCAGGCACTAAAATGAATCCCCCCCCCCCCCCCCTAAGTATGACCTTGAGCTGATTGTGTTGAAATATGTGTTCTGCATGTCATCTTAATGAGTCAAACATTTGACAATAATCCTTGAAAACCTTGACCTTGTCCTAGCGGGCTTGGGACATGGGTTCTACAAGTTGCATTGATAAGATGAACATTTGACCAAATGTTCATGGAAATCCTTCAAATTGAGGGGACACTAAGAACCAATGACCTGTATTAAAAGTGTGACCTTAAGCCAACATGCTTGGAATATAAGTTCTTTACGTCATCTTAATAAGATGAACATTTGACCCAAATTTCAAGAATATCCTTCAAGGGGTTGAGGACATTATGGTGCTGATACAAAATCGGCCGCCCGACCAACATGCAAATTGACTGACCAACCCAGCTGACTCCTACATACCCCCAAATTTTGTTTGTGGGGAGATAATAAACTTACTGCTGCGGTTTACTAACGCTGCCTTGCAATAAATGCTTGTTCCTGTAATACATACAGACCTAAAACTTGTACTTATGTGGCACCTGCATTTAACAAGAAACCAAATTATGCAACATAGTTCTTTGAGCCATAAAAGCTAGGTACGTTGTAATACATGAATAGGAATGAATATCATCTTATTCAAAATAAGTTTATATTAATTTGTACATTATGGCAAAGCTTCTGGTCAGAAAAAAGACAAGTGTAGCTAAAATATAAAATCAAAATTTCTCAATCATACATTGAGAGAGTTGCTTATTTTAGATTTTTACTATTATGAGCATGTTTAATATAGTCTTAATAATACAGCTAGATCTAGTACACTTTATGCGAAATTTCATGATTTTCATTTTGCCACAGGTTAATAGTAAGTAAAGACTTTACTTCTGACATCATTTCAAATATCAAGGTGCTTTTAAACATTAATAAATTTAAAGAACATCTGAACATGTAAACTAACACTGCCAGTTAGCTTAATGAGAAATTGAAAATTCATACTCGAGGTTACATAATGCTAATAGTCAGTGTTTTGAATTGTATGCAGTATTGACCTATTGTAGGCATCAGTTATTAATTTGAAAATACTTTCACAAAACTAAAACCAAAAAAAGTAAAAACCCTTTTATGTGTGCATGAATACAGTTGTCAAGAATGCTTCTTTTTGAAGTCGAACAGATAATACTTTTCATAGCTCTGTAAGTATTAAATAGCTTTGATTACTAAGACAAGTTTTACTGAACCTTAATTTCCTAACAAATTATGAACTGAATTTCAAAATAGGAGAAAAAGAAATTAATCAATTATATCTTTGATAAGAATTTTAAGTTTTTCAAGGGAAAAAAATATGAAATTAATGTAATATTTTCACCATTTTTAATAAATTATTAAAGTATTTCAACTTAATTCATCACATTTGATTTCATATTTGGGCTATAAAGCTATTTCTCCTAATGTATGATGCCCATTTTCAATCATATTAAACTAGTAAAAACATCTCCGTGGTCCAGTGGTTCACGATGTGAACTACCAACAATGCAGAAACGCTTTTCAGTGTTATCTAACTCATATGTTTGTATGTATGAATTTTTACCGTTGGTTTCCATATGACCAACACTCCCAGAAGAGTTTTAGTTATTTCAGCTTTCGGGGGATAGTGCAAGATACAGAATGTGCCCCATTCTAGAGACACCCCTGGTTCGTTAACATGCGTGGTGTCCAGCACAGCTACATGGGACTTTGGTTTTAGATCTTATCTGAAAAACCATTAGTTATGTTAATGGAGGAGCTAGGGATTGCGCCCGTGATCACTGGATCACATTGGTTACATGATTACATGATTAGTACCGAATGACCGAGTGTAGTTATTAACTACTTTCATTTTCGAGTAGGAATTCGTATTAACCTGCGCACCGTCGGCAAAAACAAAAATAAAATTTACTATCGAAGTATTCTAGATATAATCAGGTCTGAGAAAATTATTGATTGAATATATATATATAGACCTGATTATATCTAGAATACTTCGATAGTAAATTTTATTTTTGTTTTTGCCGACGGTGCGCTAATCAAATAGAACTTAAAAGAAGTTATAAATACTTTTCCGTTTGGTCACACCAAATTGATAAGTTGGTCATCGGGATTTCTTGAAAAAATCTTAGAGGCGGCGAGCGAAAATATAATTTTAATATTTTCGCCCTCTTATACTTTGTCAGAATAACAAATAACTTTATGACAAAATCTAAGTACAAAAAGAGGCATAACTCTGTCAAATATGACCTTGACATACATGGTGGAATCACTCCCCTATGCCATAAGCAATACTAGTTGAAAGTTTGATGTAGAAATCTTAAGAAACGGCAAAGTTATAGCAAAAATCTAAGTCAAAAAGAAGGATAACTCTGTTAAATATGACCGTGACCTACTAGATATGGCGGCATCACGACCCGTTTGTCAAAAGCAATGCAATTTGAAAGTTTGATGATGAAATCTTAATAAATGACAAAATCTGAGCCAAAATCTTTGTACAAAAAGGGGCATAACTTTGTCAAACATTACCTTGACCCACAAATTCTGTGGAATCCCATATTGCAATAAGCAATAGAATTTGAAAGTTTTATGAAGAAATCTTAAGAAACGGCAAAGTTATAGCTAAAATCTAAGTACAAAAAGGGAAATAACTCTGACAAATATGACCTTGACTTACATAATTTTACGGCATCACAACCCTTTTGTCATAACCAATGCAATTATAGAAGTAATTTCATTGCTAAAAGCTAAAAGTACTCCTAAGTTGACTTTGATATACAGAGTTGTATCTACTGTATTCGATATCATCAGTACTGTATTTGCCAGACTAGAGTGACCAAATTTAAGACAATAGCTACTGTTATGGACCTCATTTTGTAAAATAATTTATGTTATTTATGTCATGATTAGATGCATGTACATTATCCAAATTTGATTTGTTAGGCTGCGCAGATTTTAATTCTGCTTTTAGAAGCTTCGAATTTATGCTTACAACCTGTTTTCCTAAAAATAAGTACACTAATTAAAGAAATAATGGTTCTTATTATAAAGACCTTAATACAAGCCTTTATGCGTACATCAGCCAAAGCTGTAACAGTTTTTGGTTGCTGGTCACAACCAGACGTAACAGATAACCAAACGTATGACATTCTGACACATTCCTGTCAGTACAATTTTATTAACCGAACTGAAGTCACGTTCGGTATGCACTAACCTCTTCCGAATTGAACTAAACATTAGCACATGTAAAATGTTTCATTATCCGAACTTAAATCACCCTCAGTATGCATTGACCAGTTCCGGTTTGAAATTAACATCAGCACAGGTAAATTTCTATGAAAAACACAGTTTAGAATTTGTGTAGATAATATTAAAACCACAAACTTATTCAGGTGCTTAAAGAGTTAGGAGGAGAGCCTTCAGTGTGCACCCGAATAGGTTTGTGGTTTTAATATTATTTACACAAACTCTAAAATGTTTTTTTCATAGCTCTTAACTAAAGAAGAATAACAACAATCATTGACAACAATAATTAATAATAAAGTACTTAAAATGAAAATGTCGATCCGAGTAGATCCTAAAACCAAGAAAAATATCACTTTAATTATTTATATCAATATTCAGTTTCGAACACACAATCAAATCACTACTAAAACTGACATTATGCTCATCTTACTGCACATAGTGTATTTTTGGTGACCGTTTTATAAAAACAATTTTCGGTTGCTGTGCATTTAAATGTGTAAAACTAATGATAATGCCGCATTAGTATTTGAAGTTAGTGCTTTAGAAATAAAAAATTGGACAAATCAAATAATAGTTCCTTCCTTCGCAGTGAACTCCCTTGTGTTGTTGTAGTTATTGGTAGAAAGATTTGAGCAGAGGAAGGGAAGCAACTCTTGCATGCAGTTGTTTTTTTTTCTTTAAATTGACTCTCCCAGTCAAAGTAGGAAAAGTAATATTTGGAAAGTCTTTATTTCGTACTGGTAGCAGGAAGAGTTTGCTGAATTGGGTTAAAAACTATTATTTCCTCTACCCTTTTGACACACACCTATTTCAGCTTGATTTTTCTTGAAAATAATGTGCATAATGTCACTTTAATAAGAAATTAGAATTTTTTTTATAATTGAGCATACTAAATGCAAATCAAACAAACACATGAATAACTTCATTTATATTTTGGATTCGAAAAATAAGTTCAGATAGCATGCACCCCGTAATGATGATACACCAGCTTTCTATTTTTTGAGTACATTGTATACGGATTTGCATGTGTCAAAGTAATTGCCCTTGAACTTGACAAAACTGCTTTTTTGCCGTACTCAGCAATGTTTCCTATCAATTGGGTCTAGGATTCTTCAGTGGCCGAGTGCATAAAGCGGTCGGAAGCCTACGTCCAGCGTATCCGGGTCGTAGATAAGTGTCGCAAAATTTAATCCCTGTGCAAAAACGGTACGTTGCGTAAGTCAATGGGTAAAAAGTCACGACTGCCTTGGTGTAGGTGTAACTATGGCGTAGTTTGCATTTCAATTTCACTGTTATGTTTAATGTCACTCAAAACAATAGTTTATGTTGCACTGTACTTCGTGCTTTCTGTTGAATACATATTTGTTTTGCAATGCATGTCTGTCTATTTTTCTGTCTTTTTCGACAAAATTGTGTGCACTCTATAAATATTGAATCGAACGAATACTGGACTAAGATTCACCATATCATTTATCAACGGGGATGGTTCGTGTTCCGGCCAGCTGTTTGGTTCAAGGTTAAAGTCACGTTTGGAGATTAAGATAAGATAAGATAATCTTTATTTATAGTCGGTTTTGATAAAACAAAATAACACTAGCTTAAAGCTATTTTCCGACATAACGTAGATTATCCAATAACATACAAACAAATAATCTAAGGAGAGAAATAAAAGATATCAATTAACACAGAAAACATTCATTTAAGAAACACATGTGTATCTAATGAAAGAGACAAGTTAAATATTTCGGGAAATACAGTAAGAAATAAAACAATTCCAATGTAATTTAAGAAGAAATATAATAAGATTAATGCTAATACAAAATGTACATAAAATTAAGCAAAATTCAATAAAAAGTACAGAGGCACATGTCAGAAAAATGGATAACATTTAAGACAAAAACATGTGAGTTAAATAATACATATGATACATATTTTTTTTTAAATGAATGTCAATAAATGTAAAACAAAAATATGTAAAGCAATCAATGATGCCCTTACAATAATGCCACAACTGTGCTGCATGCACAATGATAATTATCACTCTTAACTTTAATATTTGTAAACTGAAATGGTATAAATATAATATCGTTGAAAACGTACTGAACACGTACATTGAAGTTATAGTACCATTAAAATGGATATACTGCAAGATGACTAAAGCACGTGATTGATGAGGACATATTCGAAATTAATTAATTAACAATATCATTTAAGAAATACATGTAACTTGATTATTATTTATTGATCTTGAAAGTTAAAAAAAAAAAGATTTTCGTAATTTAAAATAGAATTAAAATTGTAACACATAATTAAATTCTACTGTTACCAATGTTGTTACAGTCACTTTTTTAATATGAACGATTTCTCAGATTTACAATGGTCACTTTGAAGGATGAAATAACTTTAAGCCTTGCTGTAGTTAACAACATGAGTTTTAAAAAACATGTACATATTATACATATTACACGCAGTTTACTCCTGAAACAATCAAACTGACATTTAATGAATGGTGTAAACGTTTGTTTCCTCTAAGTGCTGCTGATACATGAACAGGGTGTTACATGTGTTTATACAATATGAAAAGACTTCTTTTTTGTTTTCTACATGTCTGACAAAAGTGCTAGCACGAAAGGGAAAAGCTTGTAGATCTTCTAATTAAAAATAAAACAACAAACACTACTGAAACAGAACAACAGGGGCTCAACAAATATACAGTTTCTGTGGTAAGATTATGCATGCTGAAACCCACAGCAAACTTGGACTGTATATCTCGCCAGTAGATGTCCTGCAACTTTAGCATCGTTTCACATTTCATATTTTGTATTACCATATTATTCATTAAAAACATAGTGTTGAAACTTATTGGCAAGATATACAAGTCAGGTTTGTTATCAGATAGAAAACATAGTCTGACCAAAGAACATGTGTATGTACCAAACCTGTGGTTAAACCAAACTCTACGTAAATTGTGTTAGAGAAACACTAACAGATTCATTAGCTTCAAGCTGCCTTAAAAACTTTTATAATAAACATAAAACATTACATTCCGATACGATTTGAAACCATAATTTCTCCTTAAAAACCTTCTTACATAGAAAAGCAAAAAAAAGAACGTTTAGGAAATTTCAATGAAAAATCAATCGTGACTGGGTTGTGAAACAAATATTTTCAACTGATGTTCTTCTCAGACGTACTGAATGCCATTTTTGGAACACCTCTGGGCTAGAACTTGAGAACATGACCTCTTGAAATAATCGGAGAAACAATATTGTGATAGTCTGTACATAGGAAGGTAAATATTTATTACGGTCACAATTTTTATGAGAAAATAAACGTTTCTTGAAAAGATATTATTGCAAGTTTCCTTATGAACGTGTTTTTAATATCATGTAAGTCCGGAGATAAGCATTTTCCGGAGAAACAATAAAACGAAACTTTGTCTTGCCTAAAACACACATTACTGCTTGGAACTGTGATAATGCGAAATGCAAAAATAGATCAGAAAGAAATACCTGCCAAGAACTGATTATAGGCAAAAGCAATAGATAAATATTTATACTTTGTGATAAGCATCATTTAATGTGAAGTCAAAACTTTTTCAGCTTGAATCAATAGTTCTTTATGAGCTATGGTTCAAATAAAGCCACAAGTGAGACTAATGATACCAGAAACTGTATGCAGACAGTCATTCATACTTCATATAATTTTAAAACTTAAAACTACATATTTGTAGAAACATTATTTTCATTTGCACAACTAAATATTGCCAGCTAAAGAACGACAAAATAATTGTCCATCTCATATTTGATATAGAACGGTTTCTCCGTGGTAATAGATATACATTTAGTATCATCCATTCTGTTCTTTTGTTTTTGTTTATGTATTTTTCCCTCTAGAGAATATCAAGTCGCCTTTATACCTGTCTGTTCCTCATATTGCACACTACTTTCACGCTGGCTCTATTCGAGCAAATCCTAAACAAATCAAAACTATACTTTAGCGTCTGAGATCAATAATTCAATCATAATTATAATAGAAATGTATATCGTACTGTGGCGGGACACCATCAGTGTGTTTATTTCCCGAACAAGAGAGATGTTGTTTTTTACATTCTCTTGTGCAAACAATTTGACGTTGTCACCTATGAATATCAATATGTCGAAACGAGGATAATGATTTATATTCATGTAAAGTTTGATGGTTTTGTGATCCAAGCTATGATACTTTTTCAGCTGCATGTGATACAATCTGAAAATGCTTCTATGGTCTACATCTCTGTTTTAACTGGGTCAAGATCAAAGCTTAAAACTTCGCATTATGATCAAACATATTTCTATGACTATAGCAATTATGCAGTGTCAAGGGACATACGTCTTGTCTTTCTGAAAAAAAGCTGAAATAAAACTCTAGGGGACGAAATTAGATTCTATCTATGGCATTGTGGTAACAAACACTTGATATAGTCACATATCATTTACTGTCATTACTGTACCAAATACCTGCTAAAATACAAATAATTTCTTTACATACTTTCAACTCTTCAAATTGGGGTCCACTGCGATCCTCATTTTCATCTGCAATTTTCAGTAAACCTTCAGTTGGAGATACTTGTTGCATATTCGGATATCCGTTACTATGATTAATACTGTTGTTTTGGTACCCATAAGTGTTTTGAGGAGATGTTTGACCTGATGGGTAAAACAAATTTTGATATCTCTGGTATAAGAAGTTTCCTATACGTGTATTATCTAGTATTTACTAACGAACTTGTGAAGCTAATCACATATACCGTTATTTTATATGAATAAACGAAATTGGTTTGCAGTATCCGACAATGGAAGTCGAATAATAGAAGATTCACTGTCAAAACTCTATCGAGACTTGACAACTGAGTCTCGCGATTGAATGGTCTAAGTTTTTAGAATTTGTTTCTCAGTAGAGAATAAAAAGATTTAATACAAAGTAAAGTGACAGCTTTCTTACAACCCAGTATCGAATGGTGATATATTCATTATCAAACGTGGGATACTGAATAATTATACTAGTCATTGTAGAATATAAAATTCATAATAATTACCTCTGCTATGACTGCGGCGAGTTTTCACGTAGCAAATAACAAGCCCAATGACTGCAAATAAAACTTAAGATTAAATAATACGAGTACTATACCGGTTAATTAAGTATTCATGTTAAAATAGAATGCAAATGTCATCAGTTAAGTTGAGAAAGCGATTTTATGACAATTCAAGCGGAGTAAGTTTTTATATTGCTGTATATACAATCCAAAGGTCCACCTGCAATCTGTGAAAATAAATCTGTAATATCTGCATGATGTAGATTTGAATCGATTATTAAAAGTGGCTGTGTGTAAAAACCAAAGCAGTGTACGGTATGTTAGCGCACAGTCATACGTCATTCTAAGTTTATAATATAGTTTAGCACTTGATTACACTTGTGTCGGATTAAAAATGCAGAAAGTGATTTGTACAAATTAATGCAATTTTAATCTGACACAAGTGTAATCAAATTATTCGTTTCTGTATTAGGAATTACATTGAATAATTAATATTATGATTTCAGGTTTTACCAAAAAGAAAAAAGTTAATTACAATAAACATAGAAATCTACAGAAACTTACAATTACAGGTGCACGACACACATTTGTTTTAATTGACATTGTACATACCTAAGACTGCTCCTATTCCTACGACTGGCCCTATAACTACTACGACCGTTACTGGTTTGTGAACTATTTGATTACCACCTGAAAAAAGTTTAATAAAGACTGATTATGAAATTTAAAACTTTCGATTTCATGCATATAAAAATTACTCAAAAACGAAAATACACCTCAAGTCCTGACACTTTTCGTATTGTAAAGGAGATCGAAAAGGACACAATCTAACCAACTGAAGAAATAGACATATACCCAACCCCCATCCCTCAAAACATAAAAGGTATCTGTTACAGATTTTACATACAGCTCGCTACATTTTCTTTGTCACTCAATAACTGAATTACTACAATTTCATGGCTCAACGCACTTGGTATATTTTCACCGGAATGAATGGCAAACACTACCATCGAACGATTTTAAAATTCTCAATGAACTGTCTGTGACTCTTAAAAGATTGCCTTGTTTATTTGTCAATATAAACCTACCTGAACTTTGTTCAGTTTCGTCTTTGACAGTAAGGTTTTCAACGTTGCCTTTCACACCTTTGCCAAAATTCTGAGTAGTTTGTTGACTAGGTTAGTAAGGAGGAGGTTGAGAAGATGTAAGCACCGCTGCAGCAGTATTTCTCTGATCTCCTCTGAAACAGAACGAAAGAAAAAATGAAATGAGATTTTACATAGAAATATAGCGACTATATAGTTCATACGTTACTTGAAGATGTCCGTATTTTAAATAGTGTCAAACAAATTCGAGTTGTTTATCTACCTTTTGCTTGTAGAACTGCACATAAAATTCCATTCTCTTTCCTCGCCAGGGAGACACTTCTTGTCACAAGAACAATCTTAAATAGACAAAACAATCCAAATGACCCATTAAAAGCAATACCTATAAAACTAAATACATTACAAAGATCAAGCAATTTACTAAACTACTTTAGTATACAAAATCTGCTTAAAATTACACTACATAATATCTATAATTTCTGCATCTGTTAATAAATCACATAAGCAATTTCTGCCACTTTTAAATAGATTAAAATACCCCAAACTTTCTAGTCCTCTTTACAGTCATTTACTCATTAGTGTTCTCTTAATACCGGTATATGAATCTTATTTGGTTTCTGTTATACTTTGATTTATTCCGATATTTATGTTCTTATAACCACCAGGGGTTGTATTCTAGTAGCATCTTAAATGATTTCTTAAGTATTCAAACTGAAGTCCAAAAATTTTGATTATTATAATTCTCTTAAAAGTCAATGACTGTGTGTAATTTCATCATTATTATAGAAAATGGTCATGGAAGATTTAATAATTGTTCAACATGCTGCAATGCATATTCTCCTTTTTAAAATTATCTTCTTAAGGAAATTGTTAATTTTAAGGAAAATCTTAAGATTTGACTTAAGATGCTACTGGAATATGATCCCTGGACCAGCTTCCATCAAATATAATGCAGCGGTATACAATATACATGTACACAATACAATACACCATTAACTGGCAACAACAGTAAAAGAATGATTTGTCTCTATTGTTTAAGTCAGGGTTATTGTTAGAAAATATTAACTACACGTCAGCCTATCTCTACAGTTTGTATTATTTGAGATAAACAAAGAGTTAAATCAGGTGATGTTTTATTTATTGCACTCCGCTAAAAAAAATACAAAAATTCCAAATATGTATCCATAGACTTATATATTTAATGTGTTAATATCGATAGCCCCCTCCATTCCCTCACCAACCATTTTCTTTACAGACTAAGATTCATAGAAGACAATAACAATTAAAGGGCAACAACTCTGGAGATACTAAGCTAATATTGACGAAAGTTACACGTGTACGGCGGCATTATGCTGTTGGTTTCTTAGTTATGGCTCCAGATGGACGGACAACACCAAAACAATATCCCTCCGCCTTTGGCGTAGTATAACAGAGTGCAATGTACACTCGAGATCATGGTAGTGCCAAATAACTTAGTGGGATACATATGGTGGATATTGTCAACGCTTAATTTAAAAGACCATACAGACTAACTGAATTGAATTTATCTAAGAAAGAACAAAATAAACACCAAAATTGTTTGAATTATATCCTTTTCTTTAAGATTATATGTGAAATTATAAATTGTGAAAGTATCAAGACACATATCTTTAACATTAAAAGCTGTACTTTGTCGTTAACCTTTGACACGTTTTCCTCACCATATAATTATTTTCTTACATTATTTGTGCATTTACCTGGCATCAACTCTTCTGTTGGATCGCACTGCAACTGGAGGTCAAGCGATGCATCCAAACACTCATCTTCCTCAGAGCCTACCTTAAAAAAGTTGACATGTTTTCCACTACAAAAACCATTTTTAGAGTCACAGTGGGCACGTGTCGTTGTAACCATAACTATGGATTCATCTTTCAGACATCGAGTAAAACAATTCCCCTTATTCGATTGAAAATAGCCAACTGGGCAGTCAATGCTGTATACGTTAACATAATCTGACATTGTTGTGTTATAAATAACAATGTCTCGAGATCCTGAAATTGTAAATTGCATTTTTATTTAAACAAATGTACTTTGATGCTAACTAAATTTCGCGTTTTGCCTTGCTCAACTTTTTGTGCGTAGACTCTGAGTAGGAAATTTCTATGAAAGATTTGTTAAGGTTCATGTAGCTTCTGAAGCAGGTAACAATGTCTTAGATAGGAAAAATATTTTGACATAAAGTAACGGTGGCAAAAATGAAAATATTGTTCACATTTCACAGATCAGAACACTGTCATAATCACACTTACGTTTCTTGCATGCTTTTGTGTGTCCGCATATATGAAGAGTGTTTCCATCTACACCATTCAAACAGAAATATTTATTTTTAGCACATACATCACTGTAACATTGTCTATAATAGCTGTCGTACAAATATTCGTTGCTATGACAACTGGTTAAATTCACATAGGAACATCTCTCTGGTTGTTTCAATACTTTAAATGTATCTACTAAATGTAATTGATAGCCTAAAGGAGGTGTTGATCTTGTAAACACTTGTGCTTGGTTTGCATTTTCTTCGGCTGCTACTATTGCCAGCACCATTGTCAGCACATTGTTTGAAATACCCACGAAGAGTAGCATATACAAAAAGTTGAACTGGAAATTCTCCTAAAAAACAAATAGGTGTGTAAGATTTGGTACGGTAAGATTTGTTTTGAATGAAACAAAGGAGAACATTTATCTTGAATATCATCAAACGCGGCATCCATGAGCACTCGGATTAATGCAAAGTTAATACATATGCAGCTATTTGTGATATTTCGTAGACTCTTTAAAATCAAAAGCAAGGGTCAAAATATGTGACATATTTCTTTTGTGCAAGTAATAGTACAAAATGTAATATACTTTTAGTTTAAGAATACGGTTTTTTGTAAACTTTTTTGAGGATACATGTAGGTAATGAATCCGAACACAAACAAGGTTATAAATTTTGTTTCGTTTGTCCAAAATTTTGAAGGTTTACATCTTAATCTACTAAAAAGATATAAACCGAATTCATAAGGTTGCTAGATATATAGAGTGTTTAGTCAATTTGAATAATACTTAAACAAACATTTGAAAACATATGAATTATGACTACGATACTACATACGCAAAAATACAGAGGTTATTCATGGAGATTTAATGTTGGACAAACTATAATACTTTTATTTTGAGCAACACTTGAAATACAAAGCTGCCTGCTCATACATAAGTCGGGTGCACATAATGATACATGCCATACATGACAAGATTTAAATGTTATTCCAAATTTAATTTTAGCACATTTACTATGTAATCTTATATTTGAAATGGCTGTAGCATTAAAATACATATGAAAGATTAAAAGTCAATCATTTTTTGAGAGAACTACTTACCATGTTTTCAAAAATTACTTTGAGGGTTTTGAGGGAATAAGTGATATTTTGAGAGAATAAAATGATTTTTCACGGAAATTTATGTTAAGAGTCACTTTGAGAAATCAGGCTCCTCTCATTGCCTTTCATATAAAATTAACGGGTTCTAAATTACAGAAGTATGACAAGAATGTAGATATATACAGTTTTAACACCGGGAAAGATCGTGTCCTGAATATTAAAGAGATTAATAAGATCTACACAAATGATAGCTATTAATAAGTCATTGCAATAATGGTAAACCGGGTTAAATATTTAACATGGCGAATTAATGTTGAATTTACCTGCAACCGAGTCAGAAAAAAGTATATCATTTGAATTGCATCTACATATATATCTTTGTATCAAATAAACACTAACAGAAATGCGCAGGATGAATTTGAATATGTTTAGTCATGAAATAAAACAAGGAACATAATTTTAAATCAGTCTTAGATATATACAGCTTAAACAATCGTTTTGAATTTGATTTAAAATGATTCAGACTTACATTCATATTTGATAATTATTTCCATTTCGTAAATGCGTGATATATTTCCTTTTTATGCTGATATTAATGTTTTTCTACACACATTTTACAATTGAAATTAAGGTATGATATGAAAAACAATTTGTTATGTCTGAAGTAGGTAATGTAAACAAATATGTTAAGTCATGCGCTACTATTGGTGGTTATCTTTCAGGCACGTGACACTTTAATCAGTAAATTCGTAAATTAATCAGGGATCATTTTCTAACTTTTGTTTTTGAAGTATTCTGTAATTGTTCTACCTAACGCTTCAAATAAGCAATTTAGAAAAAAATACTATTTGTAGTAAAAAATCTTAAAATCTTAGTAATTACTGAACTTTCATTTACTACTTTCAATCATTAGTTTGACTTTTATATTGTTTACAAACAAGGTGTGGTTTATGTTACAAAGTCTAATGTCATAGATATGTAGCTTATACCTATGCAAATACTTTAAATCAAGGACACATATCTACAATATTCTTTATCAGGGCTATTTTTTAACAAATGTATTATACTTGTCATGTGTAGATCTAGCCATTGATTACTGTGGTGAAGACATGCAGGTACACTGTTAAATAAGATTGCAGTAACTCTAATTATGTGCTATTGTCATTTTGTGAATTTCCACATGAAAGAGATTTTGAAATAATAGATTTTCACCTTATTTACACTTTTGTTCATTGTTGCATTCATTTTGCCATAGCTATTTTATACCGCAAGTATTACTATTGCAAATGATATGCATGACAATGTTTTACTGGAGGATACTGTATTTTTCAAACCCACATGGAACAGTTAAGTGCATGGCGGGTTTCTTGAATCGTTGGATACGGTACATATTTCTGACTTAAGGGTTGAGTTTAATGTTTAAAGACCTACGTTATACTGATCTTACTGGAGCACAACGAATAAGTAATCATGTAATAGCAAAGGAACTATATCCAGAATTTTTAGTTAGTTGCCATGAACCTTTTGTCAAAATTAATCAGTCCGTGTTTGATGACGATTCTGAACAGTTTGGCCCTTTTGATATTGAGGAATTACTATCAAATGAGCACTTTTCTTGTGATGAAATCAAGATAGTCAGGTAAGAAAAATGATATTATGTCCATCGCTTTTCCACAATATTTTTAGTTTCATGTAGTTAAAAATAGATCTCTGTAATGTGCTTTCATAGATTACAAGAAAGCTAAATCAACTTGATTTGTGGCATAAAATGATACGACATAATATTGAAAAAAGGTGTATACGAATAATATAGGACCAAGTCATATGTTTAAGTTGATAACGTTTTGTCTGACTTTTTAGTAGTCACACTGGTGTCCGTCAATGTTGGAATCTTTTGTCTATGCTATTTTCCCTATTTTTGAATAACGTTACTGTCGCTTACGTTTAAGGGATTAGAAACCCGGTGCCCATCTTAGTTTTCTCGTATGTGTCATGATAAGACGGGCCCAGCCTTTGACTGTTTGAGTGATCATGATGTAGCCGTATATCTCAGACCATCTTCACTTTTTTATGCAGACGATATAGTCTGCTGAAGACCTAATAAATCTACGAGATGCTTTAAATGCAATGTACAATTACTGAAAACTGCGGGGCTGCAGGTAAATGCTGCTGCAACCAAAGTTTTGATATATTGTAAAAGGAAACATGCTGTTATCATAGTCAGTGTAAACTAGACATTGATGAAGACTTTTCATATCCGGGCGTACAGTTCAATTATAATGGCTGCTTTTCCAAATCAGAGACACGCCCTGAAGATGAGGCCAGGAACTCATAAACCCAGACAGTTCGTAAGCTAACCATTCGTTTTCCATCCAATTACACCTCTTTGATACCATAATAGCACATATTCTAATGTACGGGTCAGAGGTGACTGGAATAGAAGACGCCAATACAATGTATTATTGGCCAGTTTCAGATAAAGTTTTGCAAATTTGTCGTTACTCTCAAGCAAACTACACATTAACTGCATGATATAGTAAACTTGGTATGAAACCTGTCTCACTTCACATTAAAAGTAGAGTACTCAGTTACTGGTATAAGTTACTAAATGGGAAGGACTGTATAAAAGCAAAACATCGGTATAATGCTATGTACTTTATTTAGTAGCAACTCAATAAGTCCCCTTAGATTTCATTTGTAATGGATTCTCTAAATGCAAAACAGTTTTAAATTTTACATTAATTTGTCTTAAATACTTAAAGATTTTTAGATTTACATAATTTTATTAATTAAGAAATTTGCAATCATTCTGTCTGAAACGGCAAGTCACAGGGCTTAGATAGTTGGTGTGTAGCATTGTTTAGTGTATCGCTACCAAGTTTGTTCAAAGTATGTCCCTGGGGTTTAAATAGGACACGCCCAAGTGTTTATGTCATTTATACATCACTAACGGTTCTCCATTAAAATGTGCACAATCACTCGCTTCTTTGCTAGGTTTACATTGAACCTGTTTCTCTTAACCTTTTTAAAATGTATTACAGTAAATCGATTTACATTGTGCTTATTAAATTACGTTTTGAGCAAGACAAGTTTCTTTTTACCTGCCGACTTGAATGCAGCCGAATTTGTAAACAAAGCGGACATAATTTTAATATCAATAATGCTTATTAATACCGGTAATAAACTATCTTCGAACAATTAAATATTACTTTAAATTTTGGACAACACAAATTGTCAGTAGTGCTACGAGACTTGAACTACAAGGAGAGAAACATATGTTAATCTAAAACACGAATACCTTAAACAACCCTTTAAATTGTCGTTATACGCACATAAAATTGCATTATAGACACGTAAAAAGGGGAACAGACTTTTAACATCAGCTTTATTGAAGCTTTGTCTCTTATACCATATAACAATAATATCCATTCCATTAGGCCTATATTCAATATAACATTTCAATAAGCATGTCAATGTTAAAAATCTAGCCTCATTTTGCTCGTAACCTTCGAAAGTATAGTGAACTAGACTAATTTAAAATCCTGTTCGATACTTATTCCCACTCTGCAAAAATTATCAATGCATGTAATTATTTCGGTCAATCCTCTGATCATTGACCATGTGTTGTGGTAAATTTTCCGTAACTTTTTGGGGCAGAAAAGTATGACTTTTCAGTTTCAGGCATGAGGTTAATATTTTATATGGAAATAAAGTAAATCGGGTTCTAGGTCAAGAACATTGTACTTCAATTCAATAAAATCTTCTTTTTTTCGCGGTCGGAGTGGCATGTACGACTAGCCGCAGTTATGTGTACAATAAATTACCCCAAAATCTCATTTTACATCGGGAAAGTTGCTTCTACTACAATAGTAATACGGCAGTTACGGAAATGTATTTATATCTATTATACATATATGTAATATAGTTTATGTATTTTGAATATCATCTTAGGTCTTTAACTATTAAACAGTTTCAAAAAGGGTTTGTTTTGACATGCTTATTCTAAATACTACAAGAAATCTTACAAACCTAAAACAGAAGCAATGACAGACACAAACAAACCATCAAATTAATTAACAAATGCATTCTTCAACAATAGCACTATGAAATAAACAATTCGGTATTTCATATGTAGATTTTGGTGAATTATTAACGAGTAAGTATCCAAGACTGCATAAACAGGAAATAAATGACTTTAAAATACAAAGTCAATACGTAAACTTGATCAGAAACAACATATATCTAAAATTTCAAGCTCACATGTTTTATACATAATTGATAACAAATCAAGATCAGTGTTACTGCGTTGAAGTAAACTTTCAATCTAAGCACCCGAATACGTTCTGGTGAACAAACTTCTTTTCTGGTTCTTGGCATTGGTTAGAATGTTTTCAATACGAAATTTAACACGGTCATAATAACTTTAAATTTTTATGTCCAAGTAAAGTTTGAAGTGTCTTAACAGTGCTATTTTTGAAATTCACAAGCAAATAGCCATCCAGATTTTCCGTATCCCAAAGAACCATAGTCTACACAATTTCTCCAGGTATTTGCTGAAAATAAACAGCAATGTATAAATATTTTCATGCAGTACTTGTTATGATAAATCATGCAATATCAATAATTATCCTTTCAACTGATATAAATTATTCAAGCGTTAATTTTACATCAGCTTCCGGCCACTTGCAACAAACACGAATGTTGTCACTAAGTTTAAAGTGATGTGCAGAATCCGTAAACCAACTGCGCAGGTTTAAGATCAAGGTCATAGTTATAGATCAAAGGATATATGACTATATTTCGAGTCCGTTCTATATATCTTGAACCCCTTGTAGGATTTAAGAATAACTCAACACAGACAAACGGACAGACAGAAATCCATGGCTAAAACAATACATCTCCCCCATATTTTATGGGGGAAGACATAATTTTCCTTAAGATACGGATTATTACGTAGGTGCCGGAAATTGTAGAAGACTATGCAAACGCGCAATCTGGTGTTACAGTAATAATTCGAGTGCACGTTTCAACAGTGCATGATGCTATGCATTGTTCGTCCAACTTGCATGCGTTGTTTAACTTAAATATATTATGCCTATGTCAGTATGACGTAGCTATATTGGTCTATATTAGCAGTTGGCTAATATGTTAAAAGACGTTAAAATCATACATTTCAAGTATAACAAACGCAGTTATTAAGACATACACTTACATGTAGTTCCAGTACCATTTATAGAATATTATGATGAGGGTCTGAATGACAGCCAAACAATGCAGTTTCGACCGTTTACTCAATCATCTTTAAATATAAGTTCAGTTTAACAACAAATACAGAACACTGATACATAAAATAATGTAGAATACAACAATTCATCCCTCAGAAAGGTGTAATCATTTCTCTAGTTTTAAGCATAGAGCATATAAAAAAGAAACATGTAATATCAGATGGACAAATGCACACGTAACAATGCAAGATGGGATGTCAGAAGGCTCGATGTAATTTTTGCACCAAAACTGTTCCATATTAAATACAGCTACTTTTATCATGATTTCCAGTCTTTCACGTCCTGTAAGACTACACTTATTTTGAAGATCTATCTATAAACATCAACACTTATGTTTTGATTTTGGATAAAACGGCACCCGTTTAATGTTCAACAATATCACCCGAAAAGCCCAACATAATATGACAGTTTTGCCGTTTTCTGTTTGCCAGAGGGTTGCTGTTACGGATCACATTCTTCTGGTATGATCATCATAAAGCTTCGTTAGATAAAATGCTCTAAAAAATAAAGGGTTACTAAACTTTTTCTTTGTGTACTTCTAAAATGGAAGCAGGGAGGTCAATGACCATTATATCTTACATAAATACCAAACATCTTGGTTGTGCTACTGAACATTCATTTCTACTTTCTTCACAAAGAATTGTCAGAATGCAAAGGTTATTCGCGTGAATCGCCAACGACCAACCAAAAGGTTGTTTGTTTCTCGGATCTTGTATATATTTTACTGAAAACAAAAAAATTCTTTCAGAAATAACTGAAACGGATCTATAACCAGATAGATGTATACTACAACATGGTAACACCTCCTTCTCCCTACATCCATAAGAGGGCTCAGTTGGTTATTCGCGAGAATCCCCAACTACCAACCAGAAGGCAGTTGGTTATTCGACTTTTGCATGTCTTACCCTGAAAACGGAAAGTTGTTTGTCCGGAATAATTGTAACGGATATATAGCAAGATAGATGTATTCTATACAACATGGTTACATCTCAACCAGGGGACTCAGATGGTTATTCGCGTGAATCCAAAACTACAAATTAGAAAAGTGGTTAAGCGAACTTTGCATGTACATTTGTATTACCCTGAAAACGAAAATAACTGTTGCGGGTATATAACACGATCGATGTATTCTACAACATGGTAACATCTCCTTCTCCCTACCTCCACACATGGACTCAGTTGGTTATTCGCGTGAATCCAAAACTACCAACTAGAAGGTAGTTGGTTAAGCGAACTTTGCATGTATTTCCCTAAAAACGAAAATAAATGTTGCAGATATATAACACGATCATTGTATTCTACAACATGGTAACATCTCCTTCTCCCTACATCCACCAGGGGACTCAGTTGGTTATTCGTTTGAATCCAAAACTACCAACCAGAAGGAAGTTGGTAATTCGGATTTTATACGTATTTCACTGAAAACAGGTGGTTTTTTTTCAGGAATAACCAACTGAGTCCGCTGGTTGATGTAGGGAGAAGGAGGTGTTACCATATTGTAGAATACATCTATCTTGTTATATATCCGTTACAATTATTCCGGAAAAATACTGACTTTCTTACGTTTTCAGGGTAATACATGCACAGTTCGAATAACCAACTTCCTTCTGGTTGGTAGTTGGGGATTCACGCGAATAACCAACCGAGTCCCCTTATTCTTGTTATATATCCGTTACAATTATTCCGGAAAAATACTGACTTTCTTACGTTTTCAGGGTAATACATGCACAGTTCGAATAACCAACTTCCTTCTGGTTGGTAGTTGGGGATTCACTCGAATAAGCAACCGAGTCCCCTTATGGATGTAGGGAGGAGGAGGTGTTACCATGTTGTAAGATATATATATCTGGTTATAGATCCGTTTCAGTTATTCTTGAAAAAAGCTATAATATAGGTTTTCTCTGAAATACGGCATGCAAAGTTCGAATAACCAACTACCTTCTGGTAGATAGTTTGGGATTTACGCAATAACCAACTGAATCCCCTGGAGGATGTAGGTAGAAGAAGGTGTTACTGTGTTGTAAATACTTCTATCTTGTTATATATACGTTACATTTAATACGGAAAAATACTTTCTGTTTTTGGCGGAATACATGCAAAGTTCGAATAACCAACTACCTTCTGGTAGATACTCTGGGGATCCCCAAAAAAAAAAAAAAAACCCCCCTTTTTTTTTTTTTTTTAAAAAAAAAAATTTTTTTTTTTTTTTTTTTTTTTTTTTTTTTTGTTTTATTAAAAAAAAACACACCCCTTTTTTTTTTTAAAATTAAAAAAAAAAAATAAATAATTTTTTTTTTTTTTAACCACCCCCCCCCCCCCCCCCCCCCCCCCCCCCCCCCCCCCCCCCCCCCCCCCCTCTCCCCAAAAAATAAAAAATAAAAAAAACCCCAAAAGAGCACTTCCGTTCCTTTAACCGGTTACTATAGTACGTTGTAGATTATGTCAAGACGTTACAGTTTGGTGATATGAAGTTTTGCTAATTATGCAAATATTACGTGCACAAAGACGATCAAACTAAATTTAGCTAACTCTGAGCTATAAAAGGAAAGAACTTCTTCATTTATAGTAACTCGATGTGATAAGAGTTCTATATTTGCACGCAACTGATAAAAAGTTCTATATTAGTGCTCCGTATCCCAAATTTAGGGATTAGCGGTCCTTATTTGTGGCGACGATATCAGCATCATACCCTTGTGAATCGCGTTCAAGGCGCGGGTATAGTAACAATGTCAACCAAAGTATCTGCATGAACGGCGTAGAATGCAATATATACTCAACACCATCCGTGACCATTCTAGCACCAACTAGTTAACGGATCTTTGAACCGACATAAGGAAAAGGCAGGACTTGGTACTGATATTGAAAAAAATGTAGCCCAAACAATTTTATTTTGTATTGGTGCAAAAAAAAACAATCACAAAAATACGACTTAACAATGAAATGAATGAAATGTCGCTGACGAAGTATTCTTGCCTTTCATCTAAGTCAAAGTTTTACAATTTTTTCAATATAATATTAATAATAATATTTCAGCTTGGCATTATTGACCATTCACTATCACCGTAAAATGCGTTTACACAAAAAGGCACCCGTCACTGTGCTACAAAACAGCCCTACGGTATTTGGTTAGGGTCATCGCCGCATTCGCTCTTAATATATAATTCAGTTGGCGACAACTCGAATTAACGATGACGATGGGCGAATTTATGATAGCGATACGCGACGTTACGAATTTACGACGGAAAAACATCGCGTGTCGTCATCGTGACATCGCGTTTTTTTCACATCGCCCTCACGACTTAACGTTTCACAATCTTCAATTCACACATCGCCATCGTGAATTTGCGTATCGTCATCTTGACTTGGTGCATCGTGTATCGCCATCGTCACTTCGCGTATCGTCACCGTCACTTCGCGCATTGCATATGACGTGTTCCACACCGTCCTCCATCTTTGACAGCAACAGGAATGCGTGACAGGAAAGCAATATGCGGAGTCACGATGAGGATGTGCGATACGCGAAATCAAGATGATACACTTCCGAAATGGACGCGTTGAATAAAAAAAATGCAAAACTCATTTTCTTATGAAATAGATCTTCAGGAACGTTGAATATTGTTTTTGTTTAAACAAAGAAAATATGTAAAAATCATGTTAGACATAATCTAAAAAAAATGCCGCCCTGGCCACCCTGGATAGCTGCCAGAGTTCGACGTTCCACAGCGGGACATGCAAGCTTCCGCCAAGCGCGGTTACGATTTCTGCCAGTCCGAAACACCCTCTGCGATATTCACGTAAGTTCTGACGTGAACGGGTCTGTCTTTAACATGGGGTTCATTTTCAGTTTCCAAATACACAGACAAAGAAGGTCTATCCTGGGTCTTTTCCGCTGCGCTTCGCGACAATGTGTGGCAAGTATCTACTAGACTCGTTGATTTTATTTACATTGAAACAAGAGCAGTTGTGAAAAGTACAAAACACGTTATCGTACTTTACGAAAAGTGCAGATAAAGTTCAATAACTATGAATACGAGTGTCCCTACCGGTATTTCGTAGTTTTATATTTTGAATATCACGCTCATTATTGTGGTTAGAGGTGACAAAAGGTTGTCGGCATAATTTGAAGTTCGATAACTCTTCTAAGATAACATATCGTGTTATCTAACAAAACCAAACTGTATAAATACTCGGGAAACTCATGGGATACGATACTGTTAAAAGTACACGAAACAAAGATGGTGGATAGCATTAACACGATAGTTTGTTTTCTTCTTCCATTCTTCTCATTTTGTCAGGACCATGCTGTTGGGACTTCAATCCAGTACACGAACTGCGGTAAGACTTCTTTATAAACATTACAAAGTTAAATCAAGATTTTCTAATCGAGACAGAAGAGTTTATTTAAAAGGTATTTTACACTATTCTGATATGTAAACTTAAAATGTCATTTGCATCTAACATTGCCCGAGTCTACTAAAACCACATCCCTGGCACTGGTATAAGATATATTTTAGACAAACGGTTTTTGCTGGTTGAAGTTAGTGAAATATCTTAAAGTGATACACCGAACTAATGTTCGAGCCTATAAGCGGTTTAAGCATTTTTAAGTAAAACTTTATTGAGATGTCTAATTTTCAGTATTTTCAGTCAAATACTGACAGGCCTACCTATATACCATTGATTTGATGAATTAATAAAATTTATACGATAAATAATAGCGAAATGTTTTGTTATCATCACATCAGATTTCGACCACGTCATAATGCTTTACTTTGTGCAGCCTCAAGTGGTCGGATGTTGTTTAAAAATGTTTTAGGTATTTACTGATAAAGTACACTGTAACGTTTTCTGTGTCTAATTATTGAATCCTTGTGCCGTACCGGGAACGGTTAATAGAGTATTCCTGGTCGTATTCGTGTATTGTCAAATCTGTTGTTAAATAAAAAAACAATCAACAAAACAGAAAAATCTATTCCGTAAGTAAGCAAATGGATTAAACATTTTACCAGCTCCCTCTGGTTTTCAGGACCGAACACGCTGAAGAATGTTGACATGTCACCATGTACGCAACTACCATGTGTGTTTCACAAAGGAACCAATGTTACAGTAACAATAGACTTCTCTACTGATGCTGAAGGTATGTTAACTGCTGTTCTAACGCACTTACATGTACGTTGTAACGTCGATTCTGATTGGTTGCGTCACTTAAATTTGTGACGGATGTATAGTCGCACCGAAAAACTGTTTGCAACCATTAAAACCCTTATATACAATCGGAAATATAAAAAAAAAAACTTTATTCTAACGCTCTGTAATAATAAAATTCTCTTCATCCGTGACTTTGTTACGACCTGTGTAATCACAACCGACTTCAATATTATGTGTCACACATGCAATTACTTTAGTTCCTGTCCGTTTTGTTGCCAATGCTTACAAATAGTTACACTAAGGGTCTACTGGCCCCTTGAGCAGGACGTAACCACACCTTCCTTGAATGCATTGCCAAGATCCGCATGTACATGTATTTACAACAACGGTGACCTTCGGATTTTGCTTTCAGTATCAGAAGTTAATGCTAAAGTGTACGGTATAGTTGCCGGAATTCCTGTATCTTACCCACTACCACAAGCAGACGGATGCAAGGGATGTAACCTTAAATGTCCACTGACTTCAGGATTACACAAATATGTCAATGTATTTCCTGTATTGGAGATGTATCCAGAGGTAAAAGAAATATTTTTTATCAAGAATCAGATTTTTTTCTGTAATTTTATTGCTCTTTTGCAATTTCATTGCTCTAGATTTCTAATACCAAGAATTTAAGAATGCCCTTGGTTCGAGACTAACCTGACAATATGATTATAAGCCTGTGTTTATAGAATTGTATTAATTGCCATTATTCCATTTCGCCAACTATTAGCCCCTTCATGCTCATTAATTTTCTACACAGTCATTCGTTTTAAATAAATGACATTTGTTTTACATATTTTTAAAAGAGTGCAATCAAATCAAACTAACTAAAACTTTAAAGATAATTGATTTTAATATATTGTTAATTAAAATGAATAACGTAGGAATATTTGTGTGTCATTTTTAATACCAGTACAGCATACATGTAGAATTACCATCAGTATGTGTCATTACGTAAATTATGTGTAATGCATTGGTATTCATAGCGTTTTACTCTTGTCTTTCACTTGTTGCACGTGCAGATGGGAATATCTGGCTAAAGGGCAAATGTTTTGGCGGTAACGAGGCTCTGCCGAGTTACCACCAAAACAGTTAACCCGGATAGCCGGGTATTCTCATTCGCACGTGCAACCAGTGAAAGGGAAGAGTAAAACACTGCAATCAGCGATATATTAATTTTCTTGCATACCATATTCTACTAATCGAATCATGAATTTTCTTATAGTAATGTTCATTCATATAAGAAGTTCAATCTGACATCATGAGGTCTATCTAGCAATGGTATAACGATCTGGTATGCAAGAATTATATTTCTGTTGATCTATATTTGGTTGTAAAAGCAAGAATTAATATATTAGACTAAGACCTTACTTCTTTCGGAAAGTTTAGATATTCAAATTTTTCACACCCTAGTTGATTCTCCATCACAGTCCTACGATTGTTCTGTTTTGGGTGTGCTGAAATTGCCAAATAAATGAAATAAAATTAATTCGATTTTTCTATCAAAATTCAAACCGCTCTTGGGGCTTAAACAAACATGTACAGTCCTATTTTTGTCCAAGATTCTTTGTCTCACCACAGTGTTTGTTAAAGCTTTATATTGGGAAACTGTACGGGTTACATTTGCCTGTAGCCCTACAAGGAGCTTTAAAAACATATTTAGTGCATTTTCCCCTATAACTTAGGCTCTTAAGAAAATTCTAATAGATATCTGACATATGCAATATATCCAATTACATATATATATCATCAATTTATTTGGGAAAACGACAAGGGATGAGCGACTAGGGGGAGAAACATCTGTAAACCAACACTGTACACATGTTCGTGTAGTTTCTGGTAATATCAAACAAAAGTAAAAACCCCATCTTGTGCAACAGACACGTTAGTTCAGCACAGATTACAATATGAGCACTGAGCAGGGCAACCTTGTATACTACAGCAACTGCAGAAACTTTTAGAACAACAACACCATATGTTGCTTATATATGTTTAATGGTATCTGTAACTAGACTATACAACATTCACAACAATCTTCAGTTAGTCAACAATATTTCATTAAAATTATCTCATTAAAATTATTTCATTTCAGATACGTATCGCTGTAAAGTGGGAGCTCATAGATCAAAACAATAAACAAATTGTGTGCTTTGTTTTCCCTATGCAAATATCAGGATAGAAACTATGTGCAGACATTGATGCTGCGTACCGTAAATGAGAAGTCCAAATGTACTGCCATCTAGAAACTGAACAGCCAAAAGAAACATTTATGTTACATATAGCCACATTTTCTATCTAATATAGGATTAACAGTTTTGTAATTTGTGACTGTATATGATGTTTTAATGGTCGCAAGTATTTTCAGTTATCGGAATTTGAGTCCCAGGAGCACTTTATATGAAAAATCTCTTGTAGAGATTGTATTACCAAGAAAGATGTCTTACCGACGAAATTGACTTTTGGTGTATGGAAAACACTCCTAACATTATTTTTAATAGTATGTTAAGTGATGCAGGGACTTTAAATTAACCAGCTAAACATATATGTATCAGTTTTCTATGTGTGGCTTGACATGGATCAGTAAAAAATATCGTGAACTGTTTGTATGTGATGATTTACTTCAGTTAAACATATATTATACCTGTAGATCTAAACTATATATGAAAGACAGTTTTTTTGTTACTGTGTACATGCTATTCATTTATATGTCAGTTCATCAGAGTTCATTATGTATGAATTCATTAAGAATCAAATAAAAATGATAATTTATTGTTATATTATTTTATATTCACTAAGTAGTACATCTATAGAATAATAAATAAGCATTTAGTATTGTACATAACATTAATTGAATAAGATTCCCCCATTTTCTTTTTGATGGGTTTCAACAACAAGAGCTGTCAGTAGGACAGCGTGCTCGACTTTTTAGTGCTTGCCTATAAAACAAAGCTTTGACAGTTAAGGGCACACAAGACTTTAACTAGGAATTTCTAAGTACAAATCAAGAAACATTTTCACAGAGTTATCTTCTCTTGCTTACAGATAGGTCTCATGATGGTACATAAGTACTCCAACTTTCAAAGTTATATCTCAAATGGTTAAGTCAACAAGTGGACAAGAATGAAAAACTTAACCAAGATTCAAAGTCGATAAAGGGCCCTAATTTTTAAAACAAATCCTTGACACAGTTACCTTCTCTTGCCTACAGATGGGGGTAATGAGTACATAAGTACTCCAAGTTTCAAAATAATATCTCAAATGGTTAAGTCAACAAGTGGACAAGAATGAAAATTTTAACTGAGTTTCTAAGTCAAAAAGGGCCATAATTCAAATAAAATCCTTGACAGAATTACCTTCTCCTGTCCATGTTTTGGGATCATGATGGTTTACAAGTATTCCAACTTTCAAATTAATATCTCAAACAGTTTAGTCAAAAAGTGGACTGGTACAAAAATTCTAAGTCGATAAAGGGCCTTAATTTTTAAAACAAATCCCTGACAGAGTTACCTTCTCTTGCCTACACATGGGGGTAATGATGTAAACAAGCATTCAAAGTTTCAAAGCAATATCTCAAAGGGTTAAGGCAATAAGTGGATTTTACCCATATTCAATGTATTTTTCTAAGTAAAAAAGGGGCATAATTCTGTCAAAAACCTTTACAGAGTTATGTTCTCTCGTCTGTTGATGTAGGTCATGATGGTATACAAGTATGGTTAGTTTCAAAGCAATACCTCCAATGCTTTTGAAATAAAGTGAGGTGGTATGAAAACACTTTCTAAGTCAAAAAAGGGCCATAATTCTGTCAAAAACATTGACAGAGTTATGTACTCTTGTCTGTAGATGGAGGTTATGATGGTAAACAAGTATGGTAAGTTTCAAAGCCATACCTCTAATGCTTTTTTAAAAAATGGGGTGGTACGAAAAACTTAACCAAGGTGCGACACCAACGCTGAAGCCCGACGCCGGGGCGAGTAGGACAGCTCCCCTTTTCTTCGAAAAATCGAGCTAAAAAGCAGTCAGTCTTACAACTTTCTGCATTTTTACCAATGTTAACTCGAGCTCTCTAGAAGAACCAAACAACTGTCTACCTTTTACATGTAGAGAACAGATGTCTCTAAACTTCAGTCATATTTTCACATAGTAAACAACCTCTACCAAGGTCAATGTGTATAGAATTCTATGCAGTTTTTCAGACATTTTCCCAGTCATGTAACAGCAATCATCTTGCAAAGGTATAGTTCCTTCTATCACTTTCCCATATCAATAATTGCAATATATACACACATTTTGCGACACTTTTTCAATTTTGGCAACAAAAATGCTTCAAATTAATACTTGTCTTTAGGCATTTAAACAATTTATACTGACTTTGCACAAAACTGGCACAATTTATGAATAAGAAAGATGACCCAATTTTTTATTCAGTTATGCTTGATAGAGAAATTTTCTGCAAGAAATATATTTGGATATCTAAGTTTAAGAAAATGATCCACTTTGACAAACAAGACCTATCACTAAATGCAGGGGTGTCAACAAAGTAAAATTCTCAAACCTGAAAAATAAGCTAGGGGTCTGGTGGCCCCTGGTCCCCAACAGGGTTAACGGGCAGGATTTGTGAGCAATCTTAAAGAGGTCCATTTATTGTCACAAGTAACAGAGAATAAGTACACAAATGCTATCAAACTTGACCCAGACATCATGCTCATCAATTTTTTGACTAGGTCAGGTGTTTATTTTATAAAAACAATTTGATTTAGAGTTCTGTCTCAAAATTTCTACAGTTCAAGCACAGTAACTCTGAGTGCCCTGATATAGCTGTCGCTGATTGAGACATTATACTCAGTTGTGAAGTTAGAGAGCAGAAAGCGCTTCTTCTAAAATTTTGAACAACTCAAGGGCAGTAAAACCCCCAAGTGTCTCATGCAATCTGGTTATTTATTAAACCTGGATGAAAATTATGACCATTAACTAATGACAAGGGATGGTGTTGATCTAATAAAACCAAGTAGGAGACTGGACAGTGGTAATTTGGTTAAATGTTTCCAATTCCAGGGCAATAACTCCAAAATGTTTTTAACTTGAGCAAGATATTTACAAAAATCAACATTGTGATAAGTTTTGATGATCATATACAATCTTTACGAGTTTGAGAGTGGTCAACACTGTCTGCCACAATATGTAACAACAGGCTTAAAAGATGTCAATTTGTCAAAGTGAAATATAAAGTCTGCACTCTTACGGTCTAGCGATGAGCTGCTAGTTTGTGAGTCAAAGATCATTGAAACAGCTAAAACATATATTGGGTAACTTTGAGGCAGCTGAAAGGCGAGGCAAAGGTAAGGGATCAGAGAAGAAGTTTAGAGGTAGGCAGAGTAAGATCATACAGAAGTTAGGGATCACAGCTAAGCCATATGACAAAGCTACCTGGTAGCAAAGAAAAACGTGCTTTTTTTGGCAGAAGATTCCCTCGTAATAGTAGACAGCTAGACACAATCTTTAACAAAGCTGAAAGAGTGGACATTAATTATTTGTCACACATCTTGGCACTTTTTTCACTTTTCATACATCAATAACTTTTTAGATATATTTTTTGTTGATTGAAAGTTCTTGTTCAGTGTGGGTGCGCCAGATGTCAGGGTGGGTGTACTGGGCGGAGTCTCATACATGGCTTTAACAACTTCACTCTTCTCCGACTGTTTCAATATCTGCAGTGCTTGTGAAAGGTCTCGAGACTTCTGAAGCATGTCTTCACAATTCTGTAAGAGAAACTTGTGCAAATGTTCTACATGCCAAACATCTAATCTCTAGGCCTTGCGGTTTCAGTGAACAAGATTTTTAAAGATTTTCCTATATAAGCCTGTGCAAAATCAAGTGACCCCCTCCCCGTGGGGTCAATTTTGACCTAGGGGTCAGAATTTAAACAGTCCTGGTAGAGGTGCACTAGACAATGCTACATGCAAAATATCTAAGCTCTAGGCCTTGTGATTTCAGAGAAGAAGATTTTTAAAGTTTATCCTATATAAGCCTATGTAAAACTAAGCGACCACCAGCATCCAACACATTGTCTTGATTATGATATGCTGAACATCTGTGCATAGTTATTTTAAAGTGTTAATTTATTTGATGGTTTTAAAATTATTATGACTTATTCTTACATGTTTTACATGTGAACATTTCTCTGCAGCTACTTGCAGTCTGGCCTGTACTTCATCCAAATTCACAGTCCCTAGAGGCCCTTGGGTATTTGTCTCCATGGCTTCCTCACATCTAGATTGTGTCATCTCATTACCAGATTGTGTCATATCATTTCCAGACTGTGTCACTTCATTTCCAGACTGTGTCTCCATGGCCTCACACCCAGACTGTGTCTCAGTATCCTTCTTGCTCACAGACTGTGTCTGTACAGATACTAATGCCTACAAAGTCAATAGATTTACATTGTTTACACATTTCAGGAATATGTTAACAACTTCTGCAGTCATCTTAATTTCAAACTGCTTTATAGTATGGCTATGATTTTGTTTTAAAAAATGACAGTCAGGAATCAATTTAAAGAAGGAATGTCTCCATAAAATTTTCTATATAGTTCCCTATTGTACTTTTTCATAAACGGTCAAATATTCCCAAAACATTTTAATTACTTTAGGTCGAGCTGATTTATAGAAATGCATAGATGTTGAATAGCCATTTTTGACTAAGTCAAGGGCCATAACTGTGGTCTTGACTCACTGTGAGTGAAACACAAAGCTACAGTATACCAAAACGAGACTATCACTGAAGGTGATGAATACCCCGCAAGCACCCCACTAACACAGTATTTACAATTTACGTATCATTTAATTATTGGACCTGCACAACTTAAGGCTTCTGTGAAGAATAATTAAATTCTAACCAGGGGTTTTTGAGATTAAAAGCGCACAAGATTTTACTATCTCGAAACCCTGTGACCTTTGACCTAGTGACCCGAAACATGGACCATGCACAACGAGGCATTGTACTTATCACTTGTGTGAAATATCATTAAATTCTGACCAGGGGTTTTGAAGACTTAGCGTCCACAAGATTTTACTATCTCTAGCCCCAGTGACCTTGACCTTTGACATAGAGACCTGAAACATGGACCAAGCACAACTAGGCATTGTACTTATCACTTCTAATAAGTATCATTAAATTCTAACCAGGGGTTTTGGGGATTTAGCGTCCACAAGATTTTACTATTCAAGCCCCTGTGACCTTGACCTTTGGCATAGAGACCTGAAACACGGACCAAGCACAACTAGGCATTGTACTTGTACTGTACTGTATCAAATGTGTGAAGTATCACTTAATTCTGACCAGAGGTATTGAAGACTTAGTGTTCACAGGATTCCGTCTACAGACGGACAGACAAGCTGAATCCAGTATACCACCCTTACACTTTATGTTTGGGGGTATAGTAACACATTACCGAGTACTTGAGTTGAGGTCGTATCAAATGTTTCATTTTCCTCCTGACTTGTTTGGAAGCTGTTTTCCTCAACCTAGTTGTGTTGACAATCTGTCTGTCCAAACGATCCATCAACACATGTTCTATATAATGTTCTTTAGATGTGTCAAATGGTTCAAACTCTGCAATACACAAAACAATACCTATTTTATCTTAACTCTGTTTCATAACTTTCAAAGCGTTATTATGATTTAAATCTTATCAGTAATATTAAGGCAGACTTGTCAAAATTATCATAAATCAAGAAGAATAAACAAGAGGGCCAAGATGGCCCTATATTGCTCACCTGTGATTTATGACAATATGTGACCAAACTTTAACTCTAACCTATACATCATAAACACAAAATTCTGTTTGACCTTGACAAGGCAAAACTTTTGACCAATTTATACGATGATGATTGGGTTGTAAATGTCACCTGTATGGCATACACTAGGTTCTTAAATGGGTGACCTAGTTTTTGACCCCAGATTACCTATATTTGAATTCAACCTAGATTTCATCAAGGCAATCATACTGACCAAGATTCATGAAGATCCAGTGAAAAATGCAACCTCTATTGCATGCACAAGGTTTTTCTATGATTTGACCCCATGACCTAGTTTTTGACCATAGATGACACATATTCAAACTTGACCTAGATTTTATCAAGCATATCATATTGACGGAGTTTTGTGAAGATCCAATGAAAAATGCAACCTCTATCACATACACAAGATTAAGTGTGGACAGACAACAGACAGGCGATCACAATATCTCACCTTAGCACTTTGTGCTCAGGTGAGCTAAACCATCCTCATGTACTTCATGTATTTCAGGTTGCCTTGCTTTATGCTTTTACAAAAAGTAAATATAATGAATTTCATAATTCACAGTGAACACAGCTAAGTTATCATGACACTTGGTGCCTGCTATGTTCGACAGTAAACATGTTATTCAGGTAAATTATGTACATGTAGAGAACATCTCATTTCAGGACATGTATCTAATTTTTGTACAAGTATGATACAAGAATTTACTTTTATCGGATAGAAACATTTAGATATTACAAAATAAAGGTCATGTAGCAGTACACATCCCTTCTCATTCTGACCACAGTTTACAGAACGTCAGTTTTATCTCATTTTTTATGACGATATTAATCCACAAATTTACCTGTTGTTGTATCCAGGTCTGACTCATTTCCTTTCTGTGGTTTACCTTCTATCAGAATATTTGACAGCAAAGTACTTTTGTAAGCCTGCAATACAAAATTGTTATTTAATGAAAGATCAGTATCTACTATGTGCATGCGCAACGGTGCAATACCACAAAGTTTTTTCAAATCAGTGCATGCATACACGGGTATATAACCCTACATTACAGGTTTTGAGTCCTAAGTGTGACCTTGACCTTCAAGGCAGCCCCTGGTGTAGTGTGTGACACAACCTTGGGGCATAGGCAACAATTGTAAGAACTTAGTTCAAATCAGAAAATGCATGCGGAAGTTACAGCCCAGGCATGAAGTACTGGTATATAACCCTTTTATAGTCCCTACATCTTGGATTTTAAGCATTACTAGGCACAGTGGTTGCACACAACCGCTGACTCGGTTTCGGTGAAAATATTCAGCAGGTTTCCAAATCAGCAGCAATGAAACCATACTGTAATTTGCTCTTAATAGATATTTAGGTATTATCCCCTCTTCTTCCCCTAAGGAAATTTGCCTTTTAAATGAAAATAAATATTGATGATAACTAATAAATTGTGTTGATTTTTTTATGTGTGTCACTCAGACACTTTTCGCAAACATCACATGGTGGTACATAGCTACTACTGTACTAGTCAAATTCGGACTTTCTATCCATTAACTTACTGTAAAAAGAGATGTATCACATCAAATCATAACGCATCGTATCACAATTGTGTATTATGATCTGTTTCGTATCACAGAAGACCCCGTATACATTTGTACATATATGAGGGTTCAACTTTTTCAAATGAATAATTTGGTTTTGTGACAACCCAAAAGACGTGAGTTTGAAACTTTTCATATCAGAATAAAAAAGTCCAATTTAGTTGACCCCAGTTTAGTAACTGTATCTGAACAGCTGAACCTAAATAAACTTGTGTGACTGCGAAGATTTGTTCCAAAGGAAGCTGCTCTGTCGCCACATGACTTCGACGTGTTGGTAAATGTCGCAGAAAAGATGATTTTTCAGTAGTTAAAACAACGATAAATTAAAGATAAGGACAGATTCTGTGATAATTTTAAACACTTTAACTGTCTAGACCAGAAAAGCCAGTTGTCAGTTTGTTACAAAAAATAGCATCAAAGCCTACAAGTTTGTTGTACCTACGAGTTTGTGTTTTTAAATATGACGCAATTTACTGCTAAGTGCTTGTACAGCAAGTGTCCAAATTCTATGCAAGTTTCTCAAGGGGTATTCTCTTGCACATAGAAGCAAAGATATTTGGCAAAAATATGCCTTACTGTCACAAACCTGATGAAAAACATGAAAAAATACCTCAAATTCTTCATTTAGTAACTAATTTTGAATGGTAACCACAAAATTTACAAAATATCCTGGGAATCTTTCATTCAAAAGTTGTTTAATTAGCCATTACCTGAAGTTTTCGTCTCATGACCTGGTGATCAATACACTTGCTCAGCATTAGGGGCACTCAAGGGTTTTTTATTAAACAAACATTTAATTTTCAATTATTCATTAATGAAACTAGATATTTTGATACTTTGTGGGCTTTTAACAGTACTAATTTACAAAATATTTGTCCTGTTTTCCCCACCAAGATATATATCATCTGGCTCTGGCCCTGATCTGCAAAATTAAATACGAGAACATCTAAAATACTCTCGAGATATACCGTGTTGAACCCCAATATGAAGACTTTATTTCAACAAACAAGACAATCTTCAAGACGGGTTCTCATTTTCCATGTTTGTTTTTTGTAAAAATATTCATTAAAACAATTAAATTTAGCAAGATCCAGTCAGTAAGCAATAGATACCGTTTTGGGAAAATAAATTACCATTCAACATTGAAAGTATTTAAAGGCTAAGAAACGACTGTATTTAATTTTAAACAGGTTAGAGTTTATCTTAATTTTTATTTATAATGTCATTTTTTGTCAACTTTTATTAACTTCATATATTCATGATGCTACTATGTGATATATGTTCAATCTTTTTTCACTTATTTCATGCTCAATTATAGTGATATAATAGTAAATGTTTGATCTCTTAACAGGTTTCTATACATGTAATATTGCTACCATGTATTGTCTGTATATTATAATATAGATCTGTTATTGTTAAATAGTCGGTCATTAGCTATGCATAGCTAATGTTCATTGTACTGATATACCAACATGAAATTGAATTTGATTTTAACCTTGCGACACCTCACTAAGACGTCATCAAATAAGAAACACGCACTCATAGGCACCTCTCTGTTTATGTAAGGTGAAATTTGTTTTTCGATAAAAATATATGTTGAAGTTATTCCCTAGGAGAAGTCTCATGTCCCCAGCTGGGATGGAACCCTGACCTCCAGCACGGGAAGCGGACACCACAACCACGTCGCTAAATAGTCTAACTATTTCGACTTCGAAGGCAAACCGAATTTATAGGCTGATATTTTATAGTTGTTCACCTTCTACGTCTCACTTTGAAGCCTCATATAGCAGGCATACACCCCAAATACACTGTTCGTTGGGCAGTAACCACCGCGCTATAATCCAGTATTTCGATATAGTTTCATTATTACATGATAAAATAAAGGTAAATGATGACACTAACGCAGATCCCAGCTCAATTTACCTGTCTACACACGAACACCAACCACTTAAATCCGAAATATTCACCGTACATGTAAACAGCGGCCATTTTTAAAGAATCATGGGAATTGTATTACGTCACTACGTAATCAGCAGCCGCAGTTTATTATCGACTAGCATGCGCGGCGTATAAAGAGGGGAACACACCAAAAGTGACATAAGTCTAAATTGTTAAAATATATTTATATACAACTCGTATGTTGATTTATACCTTTATAATAGATTGACCCTCACGTGAGTTCACTAAATTCTTTGTGATTTGAATTTTCTAATGTATGAAATAGTTACAATTTTCTCTGTCGTCTTAAAAAATTAATGTTACATTAAAAATACATTTTATCGCGCGAGTGTCTTAAAATGATTGACAAGAAGTCCAAAATGGCGGCATATTGAAAGTGGTCCTAATGTATTGGGAGCCAGATTAAATGAAAATGAACATTATACTTACGAATTTTGTGCACACAATTCTTGTAGATCATAACGAACTATTCAAATTTATAAAAGCTTTAAAAGCTGATAACTATTATGGAAACACATTTTTTTTTATAAAATTCAGCGTACTTTTGTGTATATATTTTAATTTCAATAGTACAAAATTGCGATATTTTTTTTAGATCGCCGAAGCGGGAATGTCGACTTTTTTTGTATCACTAAGTCAGTCAACTGTTAAATATGGTTGTCTTAAATAATTTGATATGTTCAATGGTTTATTAATTAATTGATTAATTAATTCAGACTTCTCTAACCACATGAATAATTATCAAATATCAAAATTTTATATACATTATACTAGTGTTTCAGTTTGGTTTGAGCAATTAATTAATAGAGGACACTTACTGTCTTGTTTGTTTGAGGTGCATATGGAATAGAACTGAATGAAAAGTGATACAAATTTGAAATTTTCACGAATGCTGAACGCGATTGAAAAGGCGAAATTTTATCAGTTTGAGTTGAGATTTATTTTATTTACACCCAAAACAAATCACTTTCCTTTTCATTTTATGCTAACTATTAAAACTTAAGCCAGATTATTTATATTATTATACAGAAAAAATAAACGTCCGACAGACCTTGATCACCCACACTGTGACTGGTATGATAAATATGTAATCACTATATTCCACTGAAAGATCACTACTCTATTAGTTTAAGTTAGCATAAAATAGATATTTTTAAAAGTCCGACAACAACATTTTTCCCAATTAGAAGAATGCTAGAACTATGAAGACAATATAGAAGGTTTAAACGATGGTCAGAATTTCACATTCTAATAAATCAATCAAGTACCATCTTAGGAAATTGTTACAATTTGCAATCATTATGGAAAAGAACAGGAGAATTTTTTTAAAGATCAAAATTACTAAAATATATGCTTGCATATTCTCGGCTTCGCATACTAGCCAATTAACCAATCGTATTATCAGATCTCGTTCATATATCTTCATTCAGTTAAAGGTGAAAATTCAGTCTTGACCATAGACACACATGCAAGATTAAATTTATTTAAAACGAAAAAAAAAGTAAAAAAAAAAGACAGAAGTATTATTTAATTGAAAATTTGTTCTTGCGCCAAATATTCATTATTATGATTTTATTATCATATATTTAATAATCTTGTTATAACGTATTAAAGGATTTTGTACATTTTAGAATTAAAGACGCCTAGAGACCAGCGATAAAAGCCGACGAATCACCTTTCCCGATTATCAATGATATACTTGAAATTACTTATCACTTTCGTTGACCAGATTACACTACCATATTATAAGTTAATGAAACTGTCTAATACGCTATATGTGCATATTTTTGTTCAGTATGCATTCTTTGTTTTCATGTGAGAAGAAATAAACACAAATTACACTATGCGTTATAAATCTTGCATTCCAAGTGAGAAGCATCGGTAAGTTTTGCAAAATCATATGTACGCGCTGGCGTAATCGGTTGACTGCACGGTTATACACGGTGTGTGCGTAATCGGCAGTGCTGAAAATTACTGCTGCACCGGTTTATTTGCGTTATGTACAAAGCAAACAGTGGTAACAGTTCCGCCGTCAAATCTTTTATGTTGAATACATGTAATCAGGAAAGGACTGTTATTTCCTTCAAGATAAATGTTTTTTCTTGTCGCACACAATGTTTAAATGTGATATATATCGGGGATACTTTAAACAAGAGGGCCATGATGGCCCTGTATCGCTCACCTGTCTACCATTGGCAAAAATAAAAAGGTTATTAATAGCAGAAAGGATCAATTTTTACCTTTGGCTCATGATATCCTCTTAATAAGCCTATGTAAAATCAAAAGACCCCCCCCCCAGGCAGGGTTAATTTTGACCCTGAGGTCAGGATTTGAACAATCTTGGTAGAGAGTCAATTATTGCCACATGCTGAATATCTAAGCTCTAGGCCTCATTATTTTGCTGTCTGATCATGATCTGCACTGTTGGCTATTCATTTTTTTGCTGTCTGATCATGATCTGCACTGTAAGCTATTCATTGTATGTTGGCTGGTCATGATCTGCACTGTCAGCTTTTTATTTTTTGCTGTCTGATCATGATCTGCACTGTTTGTTATGCATTATTTAGCTGTCTGATCATGATCTGCACTTTCATAATTTAGCTGTCTGATCATGATCTGCACTTTCATTATTTTGCTGTCTGATCATGATCTGCACTTTCTGACAAATTTCAAGGATATCTGGGCTGAAAATGTAACATCTAGAGTGTTAACAAGGTTTTTCCATATTTGGGCTGTGTGACCTAGTTTTTGACCCCAGATGACCCATATTCGAACTTGGGCTAGAAATCAACTTAACAACCTTTCTGACAAATTTCCAGGATATTTGGGCTGAAAATGTTACCTCTAGAGTGTTAACAAGGTTTTTCCACATTTGGGCTGTGTGACCTAGTTTTTGACCCCAGGTGACCCATATTAAAACTTGAGCTAGAAATCATAGAAACAACCTTTCTGACAAATTGCCAGGATATTTGGACTGAAACAGTAGCCTCTAGAGCCTTAACAAGATTTTTCTATTTTTGGGCTCTGTGACCTAGTTTTTGACCCCAGATGACCCATATTCGAACTCGTCCGAGTAATTACTGGGACAAACATCCTGACCAAGTTTCGTGACAACTGAGGAAAAAATGTGACCACTAGAGTGTTAACGAACTAAATGTGGACGGACGACGGACGACGTCCGACGGACATTCATCGATCCTAATAGCTCACCCTGAGCCAGCTCAGGTGAGCTAAAAATCATTACAAACGGGGTCATTCCTCTGGTCGGATTTCTGCCCAGTTATGAGGACTTTAAAATTAGGCATAGAGGTGTGACAGTTATAAAATATCAGATCTGTGAAAGTGGTCACACTGAAACGCCAAATTAATTAGGCTAGTCGCTAAAGGGTTAACCCAACAGCAGGGCTGTTGGAAGAGACCTATAACCACTACACTCCTCCCCTCTTTATCACTTTGGAGCCGAGCATCAACTGCACATTCCCTGCAACTTCTAGCTCATTACCGCTCCCCGCAAGGCTATTGGAAGTGACCTATAACCACTACAATGTTTAAAACAAGTTAATGTTAAAATGGTTTTGCAGTTAATTCAACTAGTACTTGAAAGGAAACAGGTCAATAATTTGTTCAAGATTCTTCCATTTAGTGTGCATTTGCAGGTTTTAACTTTGGCAGTGGCTAGAGTTACGGTACCGTAACTCTAGCCTCCGAGTCTAGAGTTACGGAAGTTCCGTATCTCTAGCAAAACCCTATAAGGAAAGGCTAGAGTTACGAAGTTTATAAAGCATATGTATGTTTCTTTAAATATGCATGATAATGTATTGTAAACTTAAATATTTCACCAGTAATAGTGAATAAACCGATCTGTCGGCAAATGCAGCGTCTTCATAGCCGCCATTTTGGTAATACATAATACATTGGCGGAAATATCATTGTTATATTCGTCTTTACTTGAGCGTTCCATTGTAGTTGGACAATTATGTCACATTTTGTGCGAAGCATGATAGAAGTTAAGTAAAATATGTTGTTGACACATGTTGTTTTTTGTATTTAATTGTCTGACTACATCTAAGGCACACCACGAGAAGGCACTCAGATCGTGACAAAAAAATAATTGTGATCGAAAGTACAGCTGTTAAATTTAAAAATTTCGTTTTTTTTTGTTTACGTTTATCGTGCTCTTAGAATTCTAATATTCTTCTTTTCTTTATCTTACTATTGCTTTATTAACGTTGTTTGTTAACAGAGAACACATAAATATGTGCATGAGTATACACTTTGACAGTGATAGTTCCGATATTAGCATTATATTAAGTATAACCAAAATGGCGCCTGTGAAATTGTCGTATATACAACAGATCAGTTTATTCACGATTACTGGTGAAATATTTAAGTTTACAACACATTATCATGCATATATTAAAGCAATATACATACCTTTATAAACTTCCATAACTCTAGCCTTTCCTCGTAGGGTTTTGCTAGAGATACGGAACTTCCGTAACTCTAGACTCGGAGGCTAGAGTTACGGTACCGTAACTCTAGCCACTGCCTTTAACTTTAAAGATTTTCACCATCAGATATTCTTAAATCGGAGAAGTGTTTAGGGTACAGAAGGCATTGCATTCCTGGTGTTTTTATATATAGAGGGGTGATTTTTTCTTCAAGATACATTGATCATTTTCATGTTTTGACAAAATCTCAACTTCCTGTGATTTGTTCTTCACAGAGATTTTTTGAAAAATTATCAATTTTCCTGACCTGAACTAAATCAGTTCCTGTTGCAAGATTGTGATTATTTCCCATTGCAACATTTGAAGCATGATTTTCCACTGTTCGCAGTAAGGTAAGTACCGATCGCCTACATCTGCAATCTATTTTAGCAACTTTTTTCGGTGTTTCATCTTTTGACAGTTCTGCAGCCATTTTGGAAATCCCGCTATTTAATTGCGCATGCGCACATGAAGAGCTAAACGTATGCTTGATTAAAATGAGAGAACAGTTCAGTTTAATAAATCCTTCCATGCATGACAGAGTTACCATGCATACAATAGTCCATTACTTTTAAACTCTTAAGTGTGACCTTGACATTTGATGTGGTTCTTGCAGGCAACACATTGCCTTGATGTGCTGAACATTTGCACCAAGTTATTTCAAAATCCTTCAATGCATGACAAAGTAACAGCCCGGACACGGAAAAATGTAAGGGCGGACGCACATATACGCACGGACGGAAAGACGGACGGACAGACGGACGGTGCGATTTTAATATGCCACCCTTCGGGTCATAAAAAAGAAGAAGAAGAATCGGGTTAAAGTATTCTTGGATCATAGAACTAGAATTTATCATTAAGGGAGCAGAAATGGAAGATGTACATAACAAAATGTTGCTTTACGCATATAGCCAATGTCCATTGTACAATAAATATTAGGCCATCAATAATAAATGAGATGAGAAAGCACTGTGAAGTTTCCGTTAGAACGATTCTATTTTGTTAAACATCACTATCTGATGAGACCAACGAAAGCATTTGTTATGCAATACACACCTTTATAGACTAGATGGGTGTTCAGTAGAACACTTGCGTCGCCCTCTTACGCTTTGTCAGAATAACCAATAATTTGGTGACAAAATCTAAATACAAAAAGGGGAATAACTCTGTCAAATATGACCTTGACCAACAATATTTGGCGGCATCATGACGCTTATGTCATAAGCAATACAATTTGAAAGTTTGATGAAGAAATATTAAGGAATGGCAGTTATAGCCAACATTAAGTTTATTTTCGTGACAAAATCTAAGTACAAAAAGCGGCATAACTCTGTCAAATATGACCTTGACCTACAAAATTTGGCTGCATCACAACCCCTTCAAAGGACATAGATAAGTAGAAATATTCAAAGGAGAGTTGCAACATTTGCTCCAAATACATATAGCAAGACCCAAGGCACAGTTACAAATAGATTAGATGACTTAAGTTGAAACTCTTTACAATTTAGAAGACAACATAGAAGGCTAACTTTATGTCAAAAAATGGTTTAAATTATGAACATGTCGATCCTAAATATTTCACACCTTACAATAGACAATCAAGACATTACCATCGTACGTCACTTCAAATACTATCTACCACAGCTGATTATTACAAATATTCATTACCCTCAGGACTGTTGTCCAGTGGAACACATTACCATCACACGTAGTCATCACTGAATCAGTGTCCGGATTTCAGTCAGCGCTGGCTACTTTGCTGTTCAAACCATGAAATTAAATCAAGTTTTAAACTTTACATCTATCTTGCTTTTGTCTAGGCTAGAGAATCTTATATTCCGAAAAGTTACATATTCGAACCATTATACGATCCATATAGATTGTTCGTGTAAATGTTTGTGGTTTAAAGATTTTAAGGTTTAATGTGTTGGGTTTTGTACCTTTTTTCACACACCGTCAGGAGGTACTCGGTGGACTGGGTAGCTTTAGAAATCTCACAGCCTTTTACTTTTTAATCCCCACGCATGGCTATAATGTGTGCCAGGGTCAAATTCTGGGACTGGGGCTAGCGACTGACGTGATAGCCGTGTTTAGACAAAAGCCGATAGTGGTTCGAAAAAATATTTGTAGTGGATCGTATAGTGGTTCGAATATGCAACTCTTCAGAATATAAGATTCTCTAGTCAAGACAAAAGCAAATAACAAACTGAGTGCTACTTTTATTTATTGGGTTACGGTTTTTAACAGTAACTATTCTATAAGTATATTTATTTGAACTGCATTTAATATATTATATCGGTGAAAACTGAATAATTTTATTAAGGACAGAGCTGATATTAAAAAGAAGAATTTATAATAGTAGTTTGCTAAAAGCAAAAGTTAATTGAGAATATTTCTCAAAAGGGACGAAGCACTTAGGCTTCTATGGAATACCGGTGTGACCGGTAAAGCCTTTGCGAATTATAAAGAAATGCACAAGTATATAATAAGCCCGTGTAAAATCACATGACTATATAAACAACTAAATATTGGTTCTCAAGTGAACCAGTAAAATTAAGACACTTTCAAAAGTTAAACAAATAAAAACAAATGTAACAAAACTATGCAGAAAGGACGGACAAGATGGCGGCGCCCATGAAATGTAGTATTGACTGAAAACGTCATTTACTTTTAAATATAGTCAAAATAGTCCATTTCGTTCTGGTTTAAACTATTTAGACAAAAGAGTTGAGCTCTTTCCTGGTTCCGACGCCTCTCCTGATGCTCGAGCTTTGCCTTTTCTTTCTCAATCGCAACTTAATTCTTCAGGGAGGCTGCGTTTTTAGTACGTGGCATTCCCTGTTTGATATTATTTTTGTTTTTTTCTTGTCTCCGAGTTTTTGCTCACTCTCCTCGCGCTCTTGCACTGACGGATATTTAGGCTTTAGGATACCAGCAGTGCTGATGTATCTAGCTTCACAACTTTTTAATTAACTTTTTGTACACTGAAATCATAATGTAACACCCTGTTTACAGCATTGCCAGACATGGTTGTCCGAACTGTTTGCTATCCGGATACTTTACATTTAAAAGTCAGTACTCACCAGATGTTTAATAAGTACTTGCAAAAGTACTTGCGTTTTTGGTACGTGGCATTCCCTGTTTGATATTATTTTTGTTTTTGTGTTTAATCTCCTCAAATTTACAGGTAGCACACTACTCATATTTTTAACCCATGCTAGTCATATAACTTGTGATAATGTATTTTAGTCATAATTTTGACTGCCAGCATGTCCGTGCTCTATGTTTACAAGTTGAATTATGGCCGCCATTTTTATTTGTTGTTACCTTAGCGGAACAATAATCGTTTCCATCTTATGATAATCTTTGATATATATGTAAAGATGTTTGAACACTTTTAGTGATCTTTAGTGACTAAATTAATTATTCGAACTTTAGCACGTAACTTACAAACTTTATGTATATATCGCGATGCTTTCAGTAACTATTTATTTGTCTCAACTGCGCAATGCTGGTGCAGTGCTGGCGTTCTGTATTTTCACATATTTTAGATTGTTAAACAGTATATTGTTAATGGTTTGCACCCTATATCCATTCTTTGAATGTCTATGTATTTGTTAAGTCCAGTATAATTACACAGTATTTGCTATTTCATTAATTGTGTCATGTTTAAAGCTGACTTGACCTAATAACACTGCTAGCGTTAAGTAGGTATGGTTAATTCCGATTGGTCGCCAGCACGCCAGCATCAGTACCAGCATTCCCAGCGCCTATAAATATGGAACAGCGCCAGCCAATCGGGGTCAGTTGCAAATCATAAGTTTTAAAGCGCGAACGCTTAAAAACAAACAATCATAGTAACCAAGTCAGGTACTAAACAGTATTAAAATATACTGTGATTACAGAATCGCCAGCAATTTCTTATAATCATTTTAGGCCATTTATATTAGCTAAATCCTTAGAATTTCTCGATGTTTGTTGTCATCCTGACCTGAAAGTAGTGCAACTGATCCATTGCTGTGTCTGTCGCTGGGTTATAAAATTGAACCTCTATAATAATAATAATATTGTTTTTGTGCATTAATTTATGCTTCAATTAGTAAATCGTTGAAACTAGTAATGGTGTTTTCTATCTAACTTTCCCGTTTGATAAAAGAAACCTAGCCATCCTGAAAACCCCTCTGTCATGTTCATGAGCTACAACGCTCATAGACCTTTAAGTCTTATCTGTGCTGTTCCCCGAGTCAACATAGATAGAACTAGCTAGAATTCAGCAACAACTCAACGACTTCATAGTCCAGTGACCGTCACAGCAATGTCATCACATCAGAAACTAACAACTAAGAGCAACATCATGATCTGATGATTTAAAGCAGCACAGATTGTTGACTTGTTATTTTAGCCATCTTGCCGAAGACTTAGATGTACCTGATAACCCATAGGGAGCTTACAATAGTAATAAGCGTTTGCTTGATTTGTAGGTCAAGTTCCAATAGCACTTCCCCAAGCTTAACCTTGACTTATCTTATTCCTAGGCCCATACATCTTCATCTAAATGCAACCATCCTCATCCACAGCCCTGCCACAATGCAAAATAATAGTATAAAGAATCACATAAGAAGGTCACTTAAAGTCCAAATAATTAAATGTAGGTCCGCATAGTGCAAATTTCGACTAAGATCAAAGCTGTTAAATTTCAATTCTACCGCAGTACCGATGTGACGTCGTTTCTGATTGGTGACGTCGTTTAAATTTGCGACTATTAAATAACGTATACATAGTCGCAAACTTCGAACGGCGTTTTAATTATCGCATTTAGACACATTGTGCGTTAGAAAAGGGATAACTATTTAGTGATTTTGATATTTGCGACCGTATATACGGTTTTAATGGTCGCAATCAGTACACAGTTTTAACAGCTCCGGCTAACGCCGTCGCCGTTAAAAATATTTGCAACCATTAAAAACCGTATATACAGTCGCAAATATCAAAATTACAAAACAGTTATTCCTATAATTTACGTCAAAAAGTGTACCGTTATTAATGCTGGAAACCATGCGACGATGACGTCGTTAAATGACGTCATTTGTGCTTTGTTTTCTGTTGACGTTTCCCGCGATTTTCGATATTTCATAGACACAAATAAAGTAGACTTTTAGCCATAACATAAACAGAAAAATTACTGGTATCGATGTAATATCACGTTTTTTTCACTCAAAGCTGCGTCAACTAAAAATATCACTTTTGGTGCCGACTAGATGAAATTATATAAAAAAAAATTTTTGTTTTGGGTAAAAAAACACAAAAAAAATTCAAAAAAAAAAAAAAAAAAAAAATAAAAAAAAAAAAAAAAAAAAAAAAAAAAAAAAAAAAAAAATAAAAAAAAAAAAAAAAAAAAAAAAAAAAAAAAAAAAAAAAAAAATAATTTTTTTAAAAAAAAAAAAAAAAAAAAAAAAATAAAAATAAAAAAAAAAAAAAAAAAAAAAAAAAAAAAAAAAACCCCCAAAAACACCAAAAAAAAAAAAAAAAAAAAAAAAACAACCCCCCCAAAAATTCCCCCCCCCCCACACACCCAAAAAAAAAAAAAAAAAAAAAAAAAAAAAAAAAAAAAAAAAAAAAAAAAAAAAAAAAAAAAAAAAAAAAAAAAAAAAAAAAAAAAAAAAAAAAAAAAAAAAAAAAAAAAAAAAAAAAAAAAACGTGATATTACGCCAAATCCAACAATTATCCTCTATTCAAATACTTGCAGAGGTCGCTCTTTGATAAACGATACTGCATCGATGTAGATAGCGATATATTGTTCTTCGTTTATCTTGTCACACGCTAAGTTGGGTTGACAATTTTACAGAAAACGTCCGTTTGCGGATCCGTTATATTAGGATCAAGATAAAAATCCATAGTGATCTGGTCTGATCTACACATCCCATGTAACCCCCAGCTGCCCACGAGTTGACCAGAATACAATCTAGCTGTTCTTACTCGAATCTACATCTACATCTACTTCTACGTATCGTTTACGATTATAACTAGCAGGCGCTTTGTCTGGGAATAACCCGAGTAACTTATTCGCAAATGCCCAATGTATTCTGGTCAACTCGTGGGCAACTTGGGGTAACATAGGTTGGGTAGATCAGAGATTAAGCGCATGCGCAAAGGTTACTCGAGTAAAATATTCGAAAAATATCCCCAATTCCCCAAAACTGCCATGCGCTCTACTGTCATTCACCGTGACTCGAATACAAGTACGGGACAAGTAAAATGTAATAAACAGTGTATCAAGCTGGTAGTGAGACAAGGGACGTCACTCTTACAAACGACCTACAGTAATGTGAAACATAAACAATATATTTGGAAATACAACAGTAGTTTACGATAAGAGAGAGAAAATGCCGTTTCCTTTGATAAAACTTGCGGCGTTGCTTGTGAAGCAAATAAGTAAGCCACTAAGCAATGCTGTCAAACAGAGCGCAAAGTCAAGTCCAACATTCAGGATAATTTGCATGAAACCGGCAGAATGTAAGGAAACTTATTTCATCATGTTCATAAAAAGTTATTTCAGGAAATTAACTATAAACAGCACTCATGAAAAGTAACAAACATAAAGTTTTTACTATCAGCATATTTAAATTAGATCCTAGTTAGCCACTTGTGTATCTAGGTATGTGTAACCTATTTAATCTTTGAAGTTTGGTAAATTGGGGTTCGTGAGATGGATGCGTTTTGGCAGGGTTGTCTGCCTGGCCATTGCAAGTTTTGTGTTGCGCATATCTCCAAAAGTATTTGAGTTTAGAGTTGTGATGGTTTGCAGGATAACTTTTAAACTTGTGAAGTTGTGCACTTGGGATTTTTAATGCAGATTCATCCAATATTGGCAGAGTTATGGCCCTTGACTTAGTGAAAATTGGTGATTTTCAACTTGTGTCAGGCATAACTAAGATCAATGAAACTAGGAATTTTCATGTGAAATTGTTCACCTGGAGGTTTTAATGTGGATATATCCAGTATTTTTTGGAGTTATTGCCCTTGACATAGTGAAAATTGGCAATTTTGTGTTACTTACATCTCCAAATGTTGTCTTAAATTCTACTTTTCCTACTCATGATAGCATACAAAGGTAGAATCAGAGAATAGGGGACACACAATGTTGTTTTCTAAATACCAGTTATAGTTCTTACAGAAATTATGGTCCCTTTGCAACCAATTTGTACAGTAATACTATGCTTATATGACTATTCAATAATCATTTAATTGTTCTGTGACAACAAAGACATGTGTTAACATAAATACATGAGACAATTCAGCTACATATGGCGTGGATTGCTTGCTTAATGAAATGAAGGTATACCAAAATGTATTCTTTTTCTGTTGCAGGGTTTCATTCGTTTGACATCAACGTCAGGATGAGACTCCTAGGGTTGGGAAAACCTAAAGAGAAACAAAAACTTGCCCCAGAAAAGGCTGTCGAGTTAGGGGCTGAGCTCATTGGTGAAGGGTTCTTGTATGTTTTCCTCGGAGGACTTATAAGTTTTGAATATTATATTTCAGCAAAAAACAGTGAAAAGGAGAAGGAAAAAACTAGACAGCATCAGAATGCTCTTGAAAACAAGATTCTAGAATTGGAACTTGCAAATGCAACAACAGAGGCAGAACTGCGTGAATTAAGTAGAACAGTAGGGAATTTAGACAGTAAAAATTACAGATTGATGCAGAAAGTGTTTCCTGAAAACAAGAAAAGTTGATGAAGATGTATACATTTAACATTCTATATTTAAAAAGTTATTAGTGGATGATAAAACCTTCCAGATGAAGATAGAAATTGTAATATGTCATTTTTATGTGATTTTATATGACTTCAAAAGTGTGATAAAGATGTTATTCCTGGACCGTCTCAGCATTCTTAGAGAAATTTATACATGTACAACTTGCTTTGGTTTTTAGGAAGAGTTGATTTATGGCACTACTAATAATAACTGTAAGCTTTCTGCTTTTAAACTCTGGTGTTAATGCAGACAGTCCGAATTATACCTGAGTTTCTAAATTATGTTGGAACAGTTGAATTATCAAGACGATGTACGTATATACACTGATGATACATTAACACAATTTATTATTTATGGTCACTTTGTCTTTTGATTGAATTTAAAAGGAACTATGTCAGCAGGATAGATTTATGAGAAAAAATATGTCTAAAAATTGTCCTAAAACCCAGTTTTACAGCAATACCCAATAGATCATAAATCATTTTTTGATGAAAATTATCTTCCATTTCACATCAAGCAGTATCATACAGACAGTTTAAGTTTTATGTAACTTCTATGATACTGACAAATGGCCATTTAATGGTTATCACATTCAAAGAAGAAATCTGGTCAAGTTGATTTTGTTGCTAACTTAACTTATCAGGACATGCTTGTACATGTACATTATATGTTGATATTAGGGCAGATTTGATATCTTAAGCTCACAGGTACCATAGGCTCAGCTGAGCTTTCGTGTGACCATCTTTTGTCTGTTCGTCTGTGTATAGTCCTCTATATTTAGCTTGTTATTATTGTCACTTGTGTTATATAAGAGTTAGAAAGGAAAATTAAAAAAAAAAAGATTGCCAGATGTCAAATGATTTCACAGAAATGTTCCATTGGTGAATCTTTACGAAGATTGTTCAAGTGCATTGTTGTGGTGGACAAATACCAATGAAAATGCAAATTTATTTTATTTTGCAGCTGCTTTTGTTTGAGGTTATGAAATCAATTATCCAATCAGATCTTTATCAAAAAAAAAAAAAAAAAAAACCCCAAAAAAAACCCCCCCCCCCCCCCCAAATCCTGACGTTAATCATGCATTTCTGATCTTTGTCGCAGATGTTCCTCTATGTACTCAGGTGAGCAACATAGGGCCTTCTTGTCCCTCTTGCTTGAGTAAATATGTTGCAGTACAGTAAGTTGTATATTAAATTTGTGATGCAATCTGTAAGAATTGGAAACATTAAATACACAGCATCCTTCATGCATAATCTTTGTATAGAAATTGCAACTAACAAGATATTAAATCAGGTAATGCTCATATGTTCAACAGGGTATTTTGTCAGTTCAAGTGATTGCATTATAATAAAGTCATAGCCTGTTTAGTTAGACAGTAACTAGATGTCACATTCCTGAAAGCTGCATGTGTTACATTTGATGAGAGCTTTTTAGCCAATTGGTTATAAAAAAAAGGTTTGTATAAATTTATTTAAAGGTTGCGTTTGTCTCACTGTATATTTACGGATTTATCAGGGTAGTTTTTAGATACCGGGTACCAATAAGAGATATACATGTCTTTAAATAAGCTTTTGTAATAGAGTTTAGTACTTTTTACGTTTCAGACGGGAAGTGATGCTACCCAGATCATGGACACGTCCACATAGTCTGATCATGATCTGCAACGTTCCCTATTTAGTTAGCACCCGTATGTACAATGAATGCTGCAGATCAAACTGAAAGACTAAGCAAGTCTTTTATAGAAATTCATTAGGTTTGGAGTGAAAATAGAATTACCTCAGAGTATTTCGGCAGAGTTCTGATATAACAAAATCAAAAATATTTATTTAACATAGATATTTGGTTGCATGATTTGATGTTTGGAAGTAACTAAGCTTTATTGCACTTGTATAATGATACAGGTAATGTAAAATTATTTCGTCCACCTCAGAAAGAAAATTATTTCACTTCAATATCTATGAAATCAAAATATTATAATTATATAATCACTAAAAAAAGGACAATAACAGCTCAAGGGCTAAATTGAAATTAGTGCCGTAATTTTCCAACCGCCACTATGGCATAATGGGATATTACACATACATTAAATGGATTGTAGCATAATTGTGAATGCCTGAATTTTGATCGAGGACACAAGATTTAATTTGCAGGATTCTAAAATTACAAGGACTGTAATTGTCCTTGTACTTTCAGTAATCTGTAATTAAATCTTGACATTGTGTATTGAGTATCAGTTGTACAGAATTCTGTTTATGATTTCGACATTTTGTGGATGAAAGCATTTTCTTCTCATTTAGTGAAGAGCTGACAGAATAGTCATGTGAGACTTTAAAAATAGAAAATTATGTAGAATGTTTAAATTGAAATGGAATTGAATCCTACCTGATCTCAATATAGTGACTGAATGACTGACTGTATAACACACGTCATAACCTGTGAAGTCACACTGGGATAGTGCAAAAGTTCAATAGTAATACTGTATTAGTAAAAGAGTATTGTTTGCGAGAAAAATATTATTTCGAGGAGGCACAGCCTAGAAATGACATGATTATTCAAGTTAACAGTACTCTTTCGATTTTGTAATATGACATATTTTCTGTTTGATTTTAGAAATGTTTATAATATGCTGTTGAATTATATTAGAAAGGGTTGAATGTTTTCTTCAGTCTCGGTAAAGATTAGAAAAACAAAAGTAAACACTTTTTCAAAGCTGCAACTATTTAAGAATTTCTGAATCAATGCAACAGTTCGATATTTACAAGTGGTTTTGTTTCAATGTTCAGAGTTGTCTCTTTTGCACTTTTGATTTACTGATCTATGGCACTCATTTAAAGTCTGTTTATGATTAGGCAGGCTTACAGAAGAAGCTCGTGTGTCTGCTGCCAATATGTTGTTTTAAACTTTGTTAGTTTTTGTTTATATGTACTAATTTATGAAGCAGGTTTTCAGAAAATATAAAGTGAAACTAGATCTGTTTGTTTTTTATGAGAAGAAAAAGTTTTTAGTTGTTTACCTTTCCTATGTTGATGACTGTCCATAAATAATTAAAGCATTTAATGAATCAGATTGAAAAGTTAGAAAAAAGATTACACCTTCCAAGTGTATTTACTATTTAGTTCCGACAAGTTTTCCTACGAAATAACCCCTAATCCACAAAAGAATGGAACGTAAAAGGACATAATTAAAATGTTGTGTTTTGACACTGGAATGGTAGATTGTTGAAACTTAAACGATGACCCTGATAACATTGGAGTTACTGCTCTTTGATTCTATAGTCATTAGTATGGCAATTTCCTCACTAGCTCTCAAGTAACTAAAAACAGTCCTTTTCATACTTTTAGTGGACACAATGTCTGGGCCTGGTTATATATAGCTATGAAATGTTTGCAGGTCATGTTTTGTTACTAAAATGACTGCAGAAAATATTTAGTTATGCCACTTTGATGATAATTGATTCCTCTTAATAGAAGGACTGTCACTGATGGCAAGTGATTAGAGTTGTTGACTTGAAGACTCTGTAAAGAGAAATAAGGGTTTGAGCCCCATTACTGACCATGTCTCTTAATAAGAGAAAATTAGCATTGTAACAGTGTCCTCCATCGGCATTTCCTTGAAAACAATACAGGTCTGAATTTTCATCAAACTGTGAAGGTTTCCTGCAGCATATAGATGATCCCCTATTGGGTCAGTGGGCTAAAGGTCACAGTGACCTCTATTACCTTTTCCTTGATAACTGGTCACAAAGTTCATTCAATTTTCATCAAACTTGGTTAGAAAGTTGCCGGCAACCTGTAGATGATCCCTATTGTTTTGGGTCAGAGGTCAAGGTCAAAGTGACCCGAACTTGGATAATCATTTTCTCAACAAGTCTTCAAATTTCATAGGATGATTGATCTTGCGGAGTAGATGATCCCTACTGTTTTTTGGATCAAGTTCACAGTTGCCTCTGTTAGCTTTTCCTTGATAATATCCAAAATATATTTGGTCCTATAAAGCCTCTTGTTTAATTCAGGATGGGGGTATAGCACTGATACTTGCAAAGGAAAATAAGTGAAATTGTTCATATTCATATTGCAGACACTGAGTCAATTGGAAATTCATTGAAAACAGGAGTATTTGATTGGATCAAAAAGTAGGACAAACTGTAATAATTGTTTCTATTTTGTGTTCTTGTGGTTTATTAAAGAACCAAACAACTGCTTATTAGGGAAAAATTCTCTCAGGCCCTCTTCTCATAGGTAGTAATTACATCCCATTTTGAAATAGTGGTTAATGATGGTGTTTCAGTGCCATCTTTCCGTAGAAAAAATGGCTGCAACCAATGGAGTAAATCCTTCCAACTTCAGAAGACGGTTTCTTCAAAGCACTTTTAAATAATTTCTGTTGATTTTGAGGGCGTCTTTACCCTTGAAGGTTCCATCCCAGTTGTTGTGCAGGACACACCCTTGCGCTAATGGTTCCATAGTATATGCACTAATAAGTGTTTCGAAGGTTTGATTTATACTAATTTGTTTATTCTCGATCCCAAAATAAGTTCTTACAATTTAGATTAATCACTTTTGTTAGTCAATTCACATGAATATCAACCTCGAAGAGAGAGAGGCTAACAGTATGTAAAATTGTGTTTTGCCTAAGGGCACTTATCTTAATAACACTGGTGGGGATCAAACCAGGCACCTTCTGGTCCTGAGGAGATCAAGTTGTCACTGCGCCACTGCTGCCCCACAACATGTTTAGGCATACACCAAAATACTGAATGACAAAATTGGACCTCTTCAAATACCTTTGGATAAATAACAATAATTGAAAGAATAACAAAAGATGACTATTCAGCAGTTTTTATTTCACAATACAACTAATGAGAGTTGTAAGCTTCATCAAAACAACAGTAATTCCTTCACTCAACGGGGGAATTATGAAAACTATAGCAATTTGTAGGTAACACTAACAGTTTTATATAACATGGAATCGAAACATAACAATCAAGTCTTAAACTTTGAATCACAACGATTATTTGTAATCAATACAAATGCAAGCCTAGAACAACTTTACTTAAAGCTTGGGGGGAAAAGTAGAGATACATATAACTTAAAGTTAAAATACAATAATTTACAATAATTTTTACATTTTAACATGTTTATTGTTAGATAAAGTCTGTAAAACTTGATAATTATACCATGTTTTTTGCATTGCAAGTTGCGTTTTTTGTAGTAATTTCTATCTCCCAGCTTCACTTGACATACATTAACCTGGTCAGATACTCAAATGATTCAAACTATCAAAGTCAGTTTTACTAATGGGTTAAAAAAGGTTTAAATTCTGCAACAATCGTGCTTCAACACAACATAACTTTTCAACAATTGAACATCGTACATGACAAATTCAGATACGCTAACAGGAAGAATGTATATTAAATGATATATATGCAAAAGCATAATTCACAATCTACATGGCAGACAAATACAATATAATACACATCCTTTCAAGCAAGAGCAGATTTGTTTTTCCTTCAATGACTCAAAACTAGTTTAAATACATCATACTCCAGGGATTGGGAGCATCCTGTGAACGTATTCCCCCATTCTATTTTTGGAGTTGGTACAAGACCAGAAAGGAAAAGAATGCTTTCTTCCCTGTTACCGTTATGATTAAATGTGCACCACAATCACAGCAGTAAAACATCAGATAATCGTCCTCAAATGTGATCATATACCAGAGGTGGGTTTACATCAGAACTTTTTGCTCTATCTGGCAATATGTTCCCGCTGCACCAAATTACCCCGGTACTTATTATGAAAGTCGCCTTGTGGTGCATCTACAATGGTCAAGAATTTCTCTCGATATTTACCATCAGATATTTAGGGTAACAACTTTATGCAAGAAAAGGATAAGCTTTCAATCTCTGTAATTCGTCTTTGATGTCACATTAAACAATGCCAAAAGACAAATATAATTATACAAAAATGAAGGCAACTACACATGTATTCAAATGAGAATTTCATTTGTGTTTACAAATGCTTTGAATTTTGATTTTTTCATTTACCATTTGGTTAAAAGTGAGTGCATGATTGTACTTTGTAAAACAAAATTTCACATAAAATACTGGATAAGAGCAACATAGCAGTTTTCATAAATGGTTAAAAGAACATCACCTACAGGCTGATTTGAGTTAACCTTTCAACTGAATGGTAGAGACCACTTTAGATACATAGCCTCAGCTAGGTTATTAAAAAATAACTTTGTTAAGCAAATACTGCAGCACTACAGTCAAATGTGTATTAAAGACCACCTGCGAATAAAGACCATCCTGTGAATAATCACACACAATGAATAAAATCGTATACTATATATCTAAAGTATAAAAACTTGTCAAAAAAGACCACCTGTTAACAAACATACAGCTTCTTTTGTTCGGTGGTGTTTGTTAACAGGTTTCGCTGTACTCATGTCTCGGATAACTTTTCAGGACAGTACAATTACTGAAATAATGTCAGTGATTCAAATTTAAAACTATTAACAGCAGACCTTTGATTTAAAACTAAAGAAAACATTAAAAAAACAAACTTCTACTAGCTGTAGCCCAATGCTGGGGGATAAAAAAAATTGCAACTTTAAAAACAGTGAATGAATAGCACCAATCAATATGAACAAAAAATGAAAATATTTGGTTAAAATATGTGTATGTGCGTTTAGACTAAAGAAATACTGTTTCTCTCAATAAACAAAACTGAATAAATTGTATTTTATTTTTTCATTTTCAAGAAACTGAACAAAGGCCTGAGCATTAAACAGTACAGTAAACCATTTAATGGTAAACACCTATACTGTACCAAAGTAATATTATCGAGAGACCTGTTACGATTAATATAAGTGCAGAATTAATGTATTTCTGCACATGAACACCTGGTTATAACACTTTGTGTTGACCATTAACTTACTTTTTTCGTAGTTGACATTTGATGTCATTTTCAACAAAAATTTCAGTTACACCTTTGTTAATCCAAAAGATATACATTTTTCGTATTCTCAACACAATATATACCAAGAATGTACCTATATGAACAATGCTGTCAGAATGAACAAAGAAATACCTTTCCAAAGCCTTTAAAACACTCAATCCGCTATCTGTCAGTGAAGCACACTAAGGCAGATATTTGTTACATTTAAAAATGTTCTTTACTTTTTTCCCTTTGAAATATTTGTTTCAACCAGCTTTCATGTTTACTGAGTCACTTCGAATTTTTACCAGTCTTCCCGATAAGGGGGATATTTCCAATTACGCCTGGCTCAGTTGCCTTTGTATATTGGTAATTTCCATTTTAACACCAAAATTATAAATATAAAATCTAGTACTGGTACAGCTATGAACATTACTATCACCATACCAATATCTACTATCACTGCTAAACTTAGACGTCCAGTCAAAGTCATTGTACTGTATGACTGAAGTTCAGACACCAAACTGTGCCAATACTGTATATCAAGGGAGGCAACTCTGTGATGTTATTAAACCGCTGACATTGTAGGCCATGCTATGTTTGCAGCAGTCCTTTTGTATGCAAAGATACACTCCTTCTTGTGAGCCAGACGGTTAGCCTTCAAAGACTGTGGGCATTCCATATCCATTAATTTGTGCTCTGAAAATACAAAATATTCTTCCTTCAACTTGTGTTAAGTAATCCATTGGATATCTTTCAACTAAAAAATTTAAAAAATCAAGTGTATGATTTTGAAGAATTCAGTGCATCTACTAATTAAAAGAGAACTTAGCAAGTTTAAAGTTATAAGTACTACAAATTTACAAAATGCCTTCATACCTGGCTGACCATCGTCTTAATAATTAAACTTTTCATCGGGCACAGTTTTCAATTTTATTAGATTTGATTGGCTAGAAATGATCTAAATTTTAAAACTGACCAATCAAAAGCCAACATTACAGACCGGTCTCATGGAAAACCCTTTTTAGTGATAGAGATCTTGTAAATGGTAGCTGATGGTGAAATTACACATACAATTCAACACTAAGAGACACATAAGATTTCCAGACTCTAGTTGGTAGTAGGACATGAACCAATGACCCTCACTGACTGAATCCTGCAACACGATGACCCAGAACCTGCAACTAACTGACTGAATCCTGCAACTAACTGACTGAATCCTGCAACTAACGATGTGAGAAAGTTGGCTTTTCCTTATGGACGAAAGGATTCTAGTACTGGTTTTTCCAAAGAACATTGATTTGGTAAACTGCATGCCTGTAAAAACCCTGAAATGTGGTTGATATGAGCCTTAAACCTCTGGGAAACAAACAAAAACAAACTCCATAAAGCTACTAGGATTAGTAGCATACATGAAATGAGCTTACCTTCTCCGCTCTCCAGTGTATAGAGGCCATAGTCTTGAGGATTTGTAATTTTGAATTTGTGAGCAATCATTGAACCTGTAATAAAGAAAATTTCATAACTACAAGAACTACATGTATTCTGGAAACACTTTTAAATAAATCTGTTCCAACATGGGAACCAACATATTACCTGCCAATTAACTCAGACAACACTTGATATGCACTGACTGACTGGGTGCCTTGATTACCCTCCTTCCTTTGCTTTCCCACAACCCTTAGTACCAATGCAACAGTTTCCTTTTTACTATTAAATATATTCATTCTGTTACAGTAGTTGTCTAAGTTAAGTCCTTCAAGTTATGTGTGACACACACACATTTTTCAGATAATTAGAATTTCAAATATTTAAATAGATGAATTATATTATGTCTGTTGTTCACTGTGATATCTCTATTCAATTTTAAATGAATATTACACATAAACACTTACACACGTCTCTTGTAGTCATGCTGGGTCGTACAGGCAATGTTCTCCACACTATCGTATCTTGTTGCTCGTCCGGGATGGCTATCTTCAGGAAACCCTGCATGTCACTGATACTTGGTATCTTGCCCTACAACACAAACATTAACTGAATTCCTGACAGCCAAACTTCAAACAGTATTACAAAATATCCTTTTTAGATCGATAAACAATTCTCTCTTTATTCTATACATAAAGTTGGTCAAGCATCACAGACTGTTCTGTACCTGCAAGTAATTTCAGGTACAGAAACGTCTTTCAGAAATACTATGTACTGTAATATCTTCAGTTCATTTGTTTCTCAGCAGTATGTTTATAAAGGCATTTATATTGGTGGGTGTTTCTTTTTTTTTGGTGTGTTGTTTTTTTGGTTAAGGTCTATCATGATACTTGATGGGCTAAGGGTTAGCAGGTTTAACATTTAGCAAGGCTCTTGCTTTGTTCAATGTTCAATGGTCTGAAAAAATTAGACGATACTATCTCTGAATTCTAACAAACATTCAATTATGTTTTAAGAATTCAGCATTAAATTTTACCTCTTGTTGAGAAGCTTTAGTTTCTTGCATTTCTCGGAAGTTTTTCAGCACAAGTACAGCGCTACTGAGAGAGGTCAGGTAGTATCCCCCCTCCCCATTGAGGAGGGAGGGGTGTAAAAGTCCCCACATATACTCAGCTTCTATCTCCACTGATACCATTCCACACTGTACCAACACGTAGATCAACATTGGCAAAAAGTCTAAAAACAAATTAACGGCATAATTTAATTTTATGGAAAAATTATCTACCATAAATGCATTACTGTGTTTACTGAATCAAAACATAAGCATGAAATTTTAATGTCTGTTTTACTTGTGCATTAACAGTACTGCTTTCACTGAACCTGAAAATAACTGAATAATGCTGCTACAAATGTATATAATTATATAATCTATATATAAACAGAAAACAATCAAGACAAGGTGAAGTTCACTTACCATCAGCTCCAAACGCTGGCAATGTACTGTTTCCTCTCGGCCCCACAGCAACCTGTAATATACAGTATGATTATCTCCCTTACATCTCAAAGAATCTCCTCTAGTGATACAAAACAAGCTCTATACACTATATCTTTTTAACATTTGGTCCATTTGCAGAGAAAAATCTGAATCTAACATTACCAGTATGTCTGCCTACCAGTTACAGACAACAGTCCCTGCGGTCAACAAAAATGAGAGACAGAATATTATCATCATAGAAGAGAAGCTGCTCTCTGGATCTGACTCCATTCATATCAATTTCACTGCAATCATGCCCTTGTATGTTACACTAAATAAATAGTTTAAACCATTTTTCTGTAATGATACAATGTAACTTACACATTTGTAAATTGTTGATGTTGCGGCTAGAAGATGCTCTAGTTTCTTTAACGGCGAGTACGACTTCTGCATACGAGTGAAATAGTGCTTAATAAGCTCTAGAGTTGGTCCGTCTGGGGGAGATATCCCTGTCTGAAATGTATACAATCAACTCTTATATTTACTACCGACTACAGTTTTGGCATGCTTATGTAATAATGTGTTTTACAATTTCATGCCAAAGTTTTAATTATATACATGTTACAATTACAAATATTTTTTTTGTCTGGAATCTATGACAAATCATTTCTGTTTTCTGATTAAAACAGCTGACAATGCCAGACACCAACAATTAAAACACAATATTTTAACCAAAGAGAGCACATGGCTTTTGCAAGTCGTAGTAACTTTTTACTGAAATACCCACCAATTTTTTCTCATTTGATAATTGTTAAGACAGTCTCTAAAAGCATGCCAACTACAGCACCTTTCATGTATGAAAACTGCACGTCTTAATGAAGAATGTTGTATATTTAGATACAGCTAGTCTGTATGTTTTATTTCAAGTATGTGCCAACAGCATGCCTGCAGAAATCGGCAGGATCTCGCAATCAAAGTAAAACAATCTTCCAATTAGCACACCTCAACAAGTATTCTGACAGGAAATTAGGTTAAAAGGCTATAAATGTTAAATAATACTGAATTTGTATTCTTTTAAACAAACTAAAGTCTATTTTTAGACACAAAAGTCTGCATTACCCGAATTCCAATCTCCTCGGCTGTCTTTGTTCTGGCATATTTGATATTACTGGACAGTAGTTTCAGGTTACCATTTCTAAAACATAACAGACATAAATCATTGAAAATACTGAAAGAAGAAGTAAAGTATCGGGGATATCCCAGACAGAAATGACACCTGATACGTTTGATATTTAGTTTCAAAACAACATTTGTGTAAGTGCAGTTCCTCCAGCTGAGTTTTTAGTTTTTGTAGTTTTGTAAAAAAAATTGAACTCCTGTATATTAGGTAATTTCCCTGCATTGAACATGTCATGCATTTATTTACGTGCTCTAATTTTTATTATTTAAGTTGCACGGTCCATAAACCGTTCAGTGAAATCATTTAAAAGACTTTTTGATTTCACATGATAAAAAAAACATCCTGAAAGTACACAGGAGTAGGCCTTGTACTAATTTACTACACAATATGAATTATATAGCATGATTCATTGTTGAAATAATCAAGTGGACTAACTGAAAAGGCCGATTCAGACAAAACAATAAGATATAAATACTACATGGCTTTTTAAAGATTGAAATCTGCTTTTACCAAACAGTTATACCACGTATACAGAATTTCTGTTTGCAACTAACGCCTATGATGAAAGTGACATGCTGCAACAATGATTCTGCCGAACACACCATTATCATGGAAACACGTCAGATTCTAGCGACAAGACTAAGCAGTGTGGATACTGATACAGGACAAGAATCACCAATCATTTAATATTAAATAATAAATATTTGAAAGTGATATCAAGTTAATAATATTTTAATATCTAACCTTGTATATTCATTGACAAAGAGTCTGTAGATATTTTGTTTCAGCGGTTGTATGACACACATGTGTAAAGAGCCCTCGATGATTGCGTCTATGTTCAGTATCTCATCTTTACCAAGCTGTCAAAAAATAGAAAAACAGATTATGGGCCTAAACTATTCAATGTTTTACAACAGAAAATGTAGACGACATATTCTTATTTTGCTGCCACTGTAGCTGTCAAACACTGATCTAGCTGTGCTTTGCATGATGGGAAGCCATCAACATTGCAGCTTAATCTTAAAACATAAGCTATTCATAAACAGACATTTCAGAAAATGTAAGATTTATGAATAATGCAAAAACCTGGCATTTAAGTGTGATTCAGACTGGCATGATCACGGGGCCTGGCCGTAACATATGTACATGTACAGTGCCATGTAATGAAGAAGTAAGTGGCGGTACTTCAGAGACCCCATTAACATGACTAACGAGAAAAAAGACAATGTGTAACCAGCTTCAATGACTCATTTACATGTGACATCAAAATTTTCTTCAGTTTATGTACAGTCAGATTGTTCGGACAGAATTTTAAAATGCGACGTAGATTAAACTTAATTAGCAAAAAAAATGTCCATTGTGTGTTGTAAACACATACTACGATGACTTGTTCCTGAATGGAATATCTATATCGAAAGTTCATTTAGAAACAAGTAGGAAGGTCAGCAAATTTCCAGGAATACCGCGCTGTAGTATTCTATTGTTCTGTAACACGTGACTGTCTATAAGCACAAAAGCGCTGACTTATTTACGTCCTCGCTAAGACAATATAAAGTCATATGACAAAGGCGCTAACAATATAACTTCTGACCCACAAACCTTGGATGGCTGCGAATGAAACCCGATTCCAGATCAAACAAGTGCCGATACAAAAGCTAAGTTGTATTCAAGGACATGATAGCGTGTAAATAATCATTAAACTAAATACCACTTCCTGGCTATTATTCATAAGTAATTGTTTTTCCCAAACAAGGGTCAGACACTGTGATAGTATGATAAGTTGTGAACATTATAATATTAGCATGACTAGAGGACATTTTCATCTGTCTGCGGCCGAGTATTGTTCTTAAGAGATATTTCTGAATATGACATCAGCATTTTAAATGACTTTTATCTGGCGTAATCCCATTTACTTTGCGTAACACACTAAGACGCACATGTTGCGAAATATCCCCTATTAATTCAGTAGTTTATGACCATAACTGTGGTATATGCATACAAAAATAAAAGTTACAAAGCATCTTTTTGCAACATCTTCTCAAAATGATTATGTTTACTGTAAATGTCTTTATATCAACAAGTTGTCTATTTTACAATTTGCCAATTTTCTATTTATTTGCGAGTTTTTATAATTTGTACTCTTAAGTTAATTTCTCTTGATTGCAGAAGTTCTTACAACTTATATTAATGGCTCTCAAGACTCACTCCTGATGGATTCAACCTTGAAGAGAGAGAGAGGTAATGTTAAATTATCTGCTTTTGGAGATCGAACCTGGGACCCTCCGATCCTGAGGCAAATGCCCCACCACTGCACCAATGACATTCCATGCACATTTTTGAATTCATCAGTGAACACTTTTTCATATACAATCATTGTTTGTTTGCAGTTTTAGTGAGTTTGATGAAATTGCTAAGTGCTTAAAAAACAGCTTTTACAGTAATGATTGCGTACCTGATTGCGTTCCCTCTCTATCAAGTCTTCTAATTCACCTTCCCCATGTTTGACTAGATAGTTCTTTATACCAGTCATAAACTGCCGAACCTGCAATTATTCATCAGACAAGAATAACATGTGTCTTAATTAAGTACTATAAAAATGTCTTAATGGATAAACTATACTGACTTTGTATGCCCTATCAGTAAGCTTCAAATGTACAATGCTTTTCTGTAATGAGGTACAAAGTACAACACTTTACAAATAACTAAAAATATATTAGTCTTTCCTATATCAAGTGTTTGCATGTGAACTCACGTTTCTGGTGACATTATGCGGGTTGGTATCCTGACTTTCTAAGGTACACTGTATGAAGTTTTCTATCGTACTCCCAAATGTGGTGGTTCTGTTGTTTGAAAGACTGATAATATAATCTCTTATGGCACGGTCAGGATTTCGGTTTCGATCCGATTTATTCAAAATACGAGGATGAGCTGAAAATAGAAACAAAATATTTTCTCGTAAATTTAAAAGTTTTTCAATAATAATGAGACTCATCCTAACCATGCCAAGTTTCTAATGTTTTGTTTTACATTATTTATAGTCCCGGCCAACCATGGGATTTCTTCCCTGGTGAACTCGCCAAGACCCCTCAAAGTTTCTTTAATTGGCTTGTGCATATGGGTGTTCATTGAACATTTTCTGACTGAATAACAAATAGTGTAGATTATGATCAGACTGCATAGATGAGGCTGCTGATCATAATCTGCACTGATCACAAAGGTAAAACCCAGCAGGGTAAGGGCTAGAATTACTTCAGAACATGCTGGATGATTCCAACAAACAGAAACAAAGAATACTACCTCCTGTGCTATAAACTAATAAAAAATTTAACTTTGTGTAATATTTATATCATATAATATTTTCCCGCAAAAGCTGTCCTACTTCATAAGTTTTATGTTTGGAAGGTTACATAAAATGGCCTGCATTTTCGTAATGATGAAAAATGGCCTTAATGTCTGAATAAACTGTGTTTGAATATGTCATCACTTTTATGTTAAAACAAAATGTTATTTTAAAAATCCACACCAATATCAACATTAATAGCTAAATAATACTTCAGTGTGCTTTAATATTTTTTTCTCATCTTTTTTTTTTCAATTATTTCAAGAAATAAGAATATAGCATTGTAATGGACACTTACCTAGAACTGGAGTAACTTTTTCCCGGAAATCTGCACCAAACAACGGAATGTTTTCAGTACATCTCTCAGTCAGTGTGCCGGAATGTGTTGTACTTTTCTCATTCACCAAAGTCTTGTCAGACTGACTTTGACTTTGTTCATTAGAAGAAACACGTAAATTGCACGAACTATTTTTATCACCGCCGAAGGTCACTGCTTCTACAGAATTCACATCAGATACCATACTTAGTCTATTCTCATCTTCAGTATCCATTTGAACACTATGATATTTTTGACTAGATTTACGCCATGCCTCTATTCTCTCCCGAGGATCTAAAGACGGGAGAGGCGGAGGGGCATGGCCAGGGGGTGTGGTTGCGACTTGAGGATGAGGATTGTGATGTGCATGGGTTTTCATAAGTTTTCCTAGCACACTATTTTCCCATGGGTTACAAAAGAGTGTCCCTGCACTGTTCAGAGATGGCGCTATGTAATGACTATTTAAATTATCATATTCTGACAGAGTAGCAGTAACAGGAAATGGTCTAACAGGACGTAAAGTTAATTCCGGATTCCAGGAAGTTATCATATCCTCAGCTGTTGAACCTTCAGAATACATAACTTTCTGATCCTCTCCAACTCTATTAAACACTGGAAATTTTCCAACAGCTGGACTAGACAGATTTTGATTTTCGTCCAACTCTTTATCAAGAAAATCAAACTGATCCATGATATTGTTCGGACTATCAAAATCAGTATTCTCGTTTTTGGAATTCCTTATTGCATCCTCTTTCTTGTTTCTTTGATTGGTCAAGGCCTCTTGCAGTAAATTTGGTTGCTTTACTTTCGTTTTTCTTGGAATTGGTCTAGGTTTATTAGCACTGTTTCCAGCCTGTTTGCTGTTTTTATCATCACTGACTTTACCTACCCATGCCTTTTCATATTCATGTTCATTTTCAGCGGCATCATTAATGTCACCAGTGCTATCTTTATTTAGTTCCAAAGAGATTTCAAATACTTCTTCAGTTTCATCAGAGCTTTCAGGATTACCTTCAGGGGATTCTTCCTCAACAGTTTTATCTTTATGAATAAGTGGTGAAAGTTTTGAACACTCAGTAGTTAGCAAACGTCTATTGGTTGACCCACTTATAGCTGGAGCTGACCTTCTCCTTAATTTCTTTGGAATTCTTGGCGCTTGATCATTTGTCTTTTCATCTGGACTTATGGCAATGGCATCGAAGGGTTCTGAATACACAGGGCTTTTCATTGCTGACAGTGAGGAAGTAGACACCGACTTTCTAGCACTTCTTGATAATGGAGGAGATTTGAGCTTCCATGATGGACTTGTCTGAGTCTGTACAGAGTTTTGTGGCTCTTCATCAGGATCCTCTGTGTCAGCTTCTATATCACTGTCATTATGGCAACTGTTGTCATGGTTACTGTCACTATCACTTTCATGTGATAGAACAGAATCGAACACAGTATTCACTAGAACGGAGTCACTATGTTGTGAAGCATTTGATACACTAGTGTCTAATGCAGTTGAAGGATTTTGCTCACTATTACTTAACTGCCCTTTGACAACACACTGAAGCTGTGAGCCAGTCACCACCTCTGTTGTCATGGTAGCACTTTCACCTGTTTGATTGGTAACTACATTAGTAGACTTGGCACTAATATTTTTGGTATATTCCTGGGCATTGGAAACTGTCAACTTATCCAAACTCACATTTAAGTCAGTTGTTAAACATTTCTGACTAAAACACTGTTCATGAAACACTGATGTCATGACAGGAGAAGTAGGGCTTCTGGGAGAATTACCAGTCACTATGTTTGGTTGTAACCTTTGCACAATATCAGCATGAACACTACCAGCTTTTGGATCTGCGTAATTATTTTTCCAGATATCTTCATAGTCACTTAGTTTATCTGAAAGATTACTCCGAAAATAATTTTCTTCCGGAATGTGCAAGTAGTCTTTTGATTCTCCAGAGTCCAGCTCATGTGCAGAGGGATTTGACCCTTTGTTTGGTTTCGCATATGGAACAGAAACTATAGACTCCCTCTTAGAAAATTTTATATCTACCCTGTTTTCTTTATCATTCACATGTAGCACAAGTCTCTGTTTTGGCAGACTTTCCTCATGGAGGGAAGAACTTCTGGTCACATGACTCTTTGTGGTCATGTGTTCTTTATGCTGACTCTCACTTTTAAAGTTAAATGATTGTGTGCTTTTACTTCCTGTGAGTGAACACTTTGAATGAACACTTTCTGATATACTACTCAAACTCTGATGTGAACAGTTTTGTCCAATTTCTAACAATGTCTTTGATGGTTTTTGTATTAAATATGAAGAAAAGTCTATCACAGAATGTTTTGGAGGGGTATTTTGCAGTGACAAATCATCTGATTGGCTGACTGGTGGAGTATGCGGTGGTATCAGAGCATCTGATTGGCTGTAAGCTGGCACTGGATTCTTGTTAATGCTGATTGGTTCACTCTGGGATTTATTCATTGTTGTGGAATGTTCTGACAGGTTGGATCGACTGGAAGAACGACTCTGGGCATCGTATTTTGCTGAAGTCCAAAAGTCTGAAAGACAAGTCAGAAAGTGAAAACATTGTGTAAAAAATTACACTACAGAAGTACACGATTATTATATCATGAAAATAGTTCATACAAAGCAATGTAATGTTTGCTTCCTGTCACCTGCCTTGACAACAAGTCATTCTGTAACACTAAGTCTTCCTACTGTTACTTTATCACATTTCTGCGAATAACATTTGACTTGCTTCAGTGAACTGTGACTTACTGCACATAGAATTTGCAAAACAAAATACCAATCTGCATTTTTGACAAAATTTCCACATAGAATAGATGAGCAACTAACCTTGGCCCAGCATAGCCAGTGCTGTCAGTTCCTGCGACGTTTTAGCGACCCTAACTGCAGGGGGTAACGCAAGCCTATGTGGTAAATCCTCTCTGAAACCAGACACAATCGTGAAATGACAAATCTTCACATGATACAACTTCAAAATTAACCCAGTGTAAAATTACATATAAAATATCCTATAAAATTGTATAATGATAGTAAATCAAGCGTTATGTTACACATATTATCATTTACATGAAGATAGATTTAATAAAATGATGATGATAATATGATCAAATTGTGACAAGCAATCAAATATCACAATGGACAATCTGAGACCCAAATAGTTTCTGTACATAGTATTATTATCATTTTGGTCATGTTTAACAGCTTTTATAGTAGTAAACTGTCCTTTAGCATCTGTAAAGGCAATTCGTCAAAAAAAAAGTTTTTATTTCACTGTAACAACAACCATGTCCTCAAATGTTCTTGGTGTGTTCCTCACTGACATGACCATGAAGTAAGCACATTCCAAACAAAGGGTTAAACCAATTACTGATTGACTGGATTTTTACAACTTTTGCCACTGGGTAATTAATTTGATGGTTGCAGTTAATTGAAATAACCCCTGTAGAATTTAACTACTTTAAGTCTGGAGTGAGACTGATGATGATGGCTGACAACATGAGTGAGACTGATGCTGATGACTGACAACATGAGTGAGACATGTGCTGATGGCTGACAATATGAGTGAGACTGATGCTGATGACTGACAACGTGAGTGAGACTGGTGCTGATGGCTGTCAATATGTGTGACACTGATGCTAATGGCTGACAATATGAGTGAGACTTGTGCTGATGGCTGACAACATGAGTGAGACTTGTGCTGATGGCTGACAACATGAGTGAGACTTGTGCTGATGGCTGACAAAATGATTGATACTTGTGCTGATGGCTGACAATCTGAGTGAGACTTGTGCTGATGGCTGACATCATGAGTGAGACTGATGCTGATGACTGACAACATGAGTGAGACTTTTGCTGATGGCTGACAACATGAGTGAGACTGATGCTGATGACTGACAATATGTGTGACACTGATGCTGATGGCTGACATCATGAGTGAGACTGGTGCTGATGGTTGACAACATGAGTAAGACTGATGCTAATGGCTGACAATATGAGTGAGACTTGTGCTGATGGCTGACATATGAGTGAGACTGGTGCTGATGGCTGACAACATAACTGAGACTGGTCCTGATGGCTGACAACACAAATGGAACCGATAACACCCTTAAGATTGATGCTGATAGCCAACAACACAAAAGATCTTAGAACAGATACTGTTGTCAGTCACATCAATGTGAAATGTATGATGTTGTAAATTAATTAATCTGAACAGTAAGCCATTGCATGACTGTGCAAGGGAACATTCAGTACAAGAAGTGATTACAGTTGCCAATGCACCTAAACTAGATCACAGTCTCTTATTACACTGTGCAAATCAGCTGGAATATTTCTGCAACAGGTGATTAAACTCTCTAAGCAAAAGCTAATATTTGAGAATAAGGAGTAATTTGCAGTGCTCTTGCCCACACCACAGAGAACGTTAACTGCACTACATGTTAATGCACTGAATTCGAGGTTCCTGTATTCTTTCTAATAAGCCACCAAACTAATCATTATCATGTTTTAACTGCTGGAAACAATTTAGTTTAAAGTCTGTATACATACCAGATAAATGTAAATCACACATAAAATGAATTTTTATTTCTTTTACATACGCTATCACGCATTTTCTTTTTGTCAAAAAGTCTTTATGTTTCAGATAATTTACAAGACAGGACATTAAAATGAACCAATGATTGTCAGCTGTATGATATATACTGTTTATTCAAGTTATCTTACTTCCTTATTTCTGGGAAGTTTCAACAGGTAGTACTTAACTACAGTTTGTTTAAGTTTTATCACTAATAACGTTGCCAATTTCATCTAACACCTATGCATACACAAGCCAAAAGTGCTTGATACAGCCAGTATCAGAGATACCCTGGTTCTTTTACATGCCCAGTGTATTACAATGTATGTGTCTTATTAGTTATGTTAGTGGCAGAGTTGGGGATCAAACTTGCAATGCCTCGAGTACAAGTCCATGCTGATTTTCCTAGATCAAAGCTTCCAGTGGTTAAATAATAAATCATTGTGTCTGTGAACACAGAAAGAACAAATCAGCACACTCAAGGTCTAATGTGTTCATTTTGGATTGGTACTTACTTGTAATCACAATAATAAGCGACCAGGTCGGGAACAGCATTGAACAACCTGCTGGAGCCCTGCAGATGTAGTAGCCCTAACTCTGTGGGCTCTATTAGGTAATGGTCAACGTTCTGGGTACCGTCTGAATTCGGGAACTGCACGGACAATGCCATGATATGGTCTCGACTGGACTTCCGCACAATGAAAATCTACAATGAAAATATTATGATACACTACAATAACTGCACTATGTTTAGATATACTACCAAATTCATTTTCAGTTTATTGTGTGAGTTAATAGGATAGATGTGATATTTATACACAAATCTTTTGATCATCACAAACATCCACACCATTAAAAGTTACAAAAAGTAAACATTAAGAAATGAACATAATATAAGAAAGGGGGACACATCGTTTAATATTTACTATTTACAAAAATTACTTTTTAATGACAAATACTGTGAATATAACATACATTAATGTTATATTAAAGAAAGAAAAACTCATTGAACAAGATATTTTTTTCTTTTTGATGTATCTAGCATAATATCATTAAATTAACGATAATGTAGACCCATAAATCTTCAAGTAGTTTTAATGATTAGTTTCACCTATGACAAATTTTTGAAGGAAGGGGGACACACATATTAAACCTATATGACAAAGAGTAATTATTCGATCAACCCCGCTATCTTTTTAATTTTGTGTATTTCATAAATTCTTTTCTTCAGTTAATTTTCTTTCATACACCTATTTTCCCTTATCTATATTTACACAACAATAACCATGTATAAATCAGTTTTTATCTTCTATATCAAACATCATCCATCAGTTTGTACCCACAGTTACCCCAAGTTAAATGAAATCATTTTGGAAAAATAAAACATTCTATACAGCCAATATACTTGCTTTTATAAAACTGGCTTATGAAAATGGGGGAAAAATCACTTTATTGTTGAAAAAAACATTAAAATGTATATAAACTTTAATATAATATTCTCATTTATAAATTCAGGTTAGCCAAACAATTCACCGAGGTAATTTATCAGCATTACATTTACCTTTCAGATTAATTGAATAACGTTTGAAATAACTGTTTGAAATTATTCTAATAGGCAAAGCTATTACACACTCAAGAGTAATCCAAGAGTTCTTGTACGAGCACCTTAATTATTCATTTCTTTATAATACAGAAATAACGGGTCATGGCAAGAGGATATTATATTAAATACTGTGGTATAGAATAACGTTTTCTTAACTTGTTCACGGGAAGCTATTTAGACCCTTTGATTTATGGCACTGAAGAATTGCAAAAAATTATGCCGGTACATGAAACAGAAAAATCAAGAGAGAATTTCTATTTGAATAAAGAAAAATAAACAGAATAGCTATGATTTCTGTCTTCAAGTGTTTCTTTGTTAAATAGCTAACATTCTTAGTCTATTTTCATCATGATAGAATGGCTAATTTTTTTCTGAATCTAAATATAAAGAGATTGCCTAACGGTTTTAGAACCAGTTACATGACAAGCTGCAAGATTTAAGGTAGATATACTAGATTACAACTGCATGAAGAGAAGATTTCCTTACCCCGGTATCCCTGTCCTTGAGGAGATGAACAGCTCCGGACCGGCCAATCTGCGGCAGGAACCATATCGAATGAGTCTTTGTGAGTCGTTCTAGCACCGTAATCTGTCTGAGATCAGAGCCGGATGTAGACCGGCTCACACTTTGCTGTTTCTCTGGGTACACCGGATGCTCCAGGGCCTGAAATATTGTGGTAACCTCATAAATATACAACTTTCAAGATGTAAATACTCAACCAGAGCCATCAAATGATCATAAACCTCCTTTCTGTATAACAATATGGTAATTATGTCTTAAATGGAAAGAATATTTACGACATTGTTCCATTAGCATAAATACATAGAACTGATAACTTACAAAGAGTTCTAGAACCATCAAGAATCACTCAGAACTGGTCAGTAACTTATCCACAGTACATTTTGTATATATTTAATCCAACGTTACAAGCACGACCATCTTTTAACAAATAGATCATACTACTAATGTATTCCACTTCAAACTTAATCCATAACATCTATTTTTCCTTTGTCAAGTACAGTGAACAAAAAACCTATTGACTTATTTTTCCTTTTTCAGAACAACAAAGTGATGAAAGGACTTACTTCACTATTACTTCAAGTGGATTACAGGACTTTTCCCTATACTACTGTCAATGCTCGTATCATGTGAGTCAAGTGAAATGAATGATCCAGTATTACAGGTGTGACACTGGTGACCACAATAATATTCAATATATTCTACCATGTATTTTACCTAACCCTAGATTTTAACAATTCAAAACTTAAGAGACATGGGGGGAGAGGGGCTGTGTCTTCAGATCTACTTGTAGGACATTGCTTTGACAAAATTAAATTTTCCATTTTAGTAATGATTGACTATTTTGGGAATGGAATTGTTTTACGATTTGTAAAGAATACAGATAGTGTCTGAAGAATGCACTGCATGTATGTACAGCCAACCACAAGGAGTGCCCGTCTGCATGCATGCCCAAGGCTGTAACATGAACTTCTTGTAAACAAAATTTGTATTATTAATATCTTGTCATACTTGAGTCAAAATATGACCTAATCAGTATGTCTCCATTATGCAAGTAGGTAAATATATACATCTTGATTATATCTAACCCTATTAAAGAGAACTGAACACTCATGCATAACTGACAGTAATAACAGAGAAAAGTAAAAGTACAAGCTGGAATGGAGGGTTTATCACTCTGACCTAGTCTGCTGCAAGTCAACGTTCTGAGAGCCTTTCTGGTGGCCATGAAATAAATCTTTATAAAGTCAATTTCACATACACTGCCTCCTATGACATTTTCGTATGAAATATAGCTGTTTCCAAAGACAGGTTATAATCAACTGGCTAAGGCAGACACATTAATAATATTTCTTCTATGGAACCTTCTATTCATTTCCTTAACTTCATTATGCCCTGCATGCCCCGAAACATTTTGAATATCACAAAAAGGATAAAAGCTACTTGAAATGTCAAGACTTCAAATGTAATGGTCTTTTCAGGATTCGACTATTTTCATTCACTTTGAAAATCGACCATAATCATTTGACTCTATAGAGAGCAAGCTTTTATGATAAAACATAAATTACGAGCATATTAAACCTTCAAGATAATCATATAAAGTTTTGTAACAAGGTACTTCCCTCTGAAAGAGAAATTTTACAGTTAATAGTTCAATATAAAATCAAACGCCACATAGGTTTGTATGGAAAGCAAAATAATTATTTGAATCTGCGGAAAAATGTATGAAAGCGTAAATTTCTGACTCATACGGATGTTACCTACATTTCCTACTACAGTCTTCTTTTAACCACTCCCCAGGGAGGTTCACTGACCTTATATGGAGTTGTATTTAACGTCCTTCCTCTCAAAGCCACCCCAGTCCCTCCTCCCCCACTCCCCCATTTCACCATCTTCTACATGCAACATCAGCTGTTGCCGTGACAACAGACCAGATAGATAATCAGAAGTGACAATCTGTGATGAAATTACAACAGACAAACAACTGGCAATGCCTGACCATACTACTAAACACCTCATAAAGAAAATTAAGCCATGTTTAATGGTCAGTATCAAATGACCATCTGACATATTCCATTTTGTAGAAATTACACCAAGGCTTGACCACTGGACAGAGGTCATCTGGGGCCAATCTGATTAACTCAACAATGACCTTATCTGTAAATTGTCCTGTCAACTTAAAATTTCCACTGAAGAGTTTTTATCCATGTGAAATATGGTCCTTGTTTATATGAAGTGTCCACTTATAACCGTGCAGGGAATACTACAGTAACAATAATCCCCGAACCTTTCTCTACCCTAGCAGATGTTTGTAAAGTAGCTATAAATTGAGAACACAAAGACCCTATTGCAGGATTGACTTCTTTTGGATCTATAATCCTGTAATCTTCGCACAAAACTCTCAAATTTCTAATAATTAAAGAAAATATTATCTGTAAAAATACCTTTTGAAAATGAACAGAATGCTTTTTAATAAGGACATAAAATGTTTGTACATGTGCGGACATTATCATATTCCACTACTTCTTTAACTTAATCATAAGAACTCAATGACCTGGTTTATTAATATAAAATTTATAATCGGTTTAGATTTAATTTTTTTAATAAAATTTTTAAAACTATTATCAAAGTCAGTTTGGTCTTAATAGTTTTACAAATGACTTACCCTGACTGGAGGAAATGCATCCAAATGTGCAGAGTGCAGCGAGAAATTGTTCGGTTTTGTCGTCACACTGTTGTTACTGTCTGTTGACGTCAAAGTGCCGCTACGAATGTCTTTATTACTAACGTTACTGTCAGTTGATGTGAGGGTTCCGCTAGTGCTGCTACCGCCAAATGCAGAACAGTTCTCAAAATGCATGGGCTTCTTACTGAAATACACAAAATAATGGTTGCCTTTTACTTTCTGTATCTAAATCTTCAAATAAGTTCATCAGAAATCAATTTGAATAATAATCTCCATTTCTTCTGCATCCGCGACTGCTATCTCCTGCCGAGAAATAAAGATTGAATATTTAACAAAGTGCTCTATATAAATGGAAATTGTTTCAAACTTTTACAGCACAAAAAGCCAGTCTACACAGCTTTTAAAAGTCTCCTTAAATATTTAGTAGGAACATTAAGAATGATTTCCTGCAATGATGCAAGGATGTTTCCTGTAGTCCTATTATCCTAACGAGACATTACCACTGGCAGACTTCTCTAAATCTCAAGCTATGCATTCACTTCCAGAACAAGGTAGAATATTGTTCTACAAGTTCCAATCAAGAAGACCTTAAGATTATTCGATTATTGTCTGGAATCACATTGGGGCAACACCAGGAAATACAGAGTCAATCATATATGCCAACTGTGTTTCATACATTTTGTACCACGCAACCAATAGCCCCAGAGTCTCTTGGAAGATATGGAATAATGTTAAACAATAAGCAACATAATCTGGTGTAAATGTAGGTGACAGTTCATATTGTAAGCTGAATGCACTCATCTATAATTTACAGCTTGTGAAAGCCAGCAGAAATAATGGAATTACTTACAAGAAATATCACCCTTTACAACCCTGATAATCAAATCTGAAACTGTCCAGATTCCTGTATTAGCATGAAGTCAATATAAAGATTAGTTCTGATGATGGGCTTCTATTCTTTCAGTCAAACACAGCTATAGATTTTAATCATAGAAGCAGACAAGCATACTCAACAAGAGCTGTCAGTAGGACAGCGCGCTCGACTTTTTTAGTGCTTGCCAATAAAACAAAACTTTGACAGTTAAGGGCACACAAGACTTTAACTACTTTAACTAAGAATTTCTAAGTACAAATCAAGAAACTTTTCACGAGTTATCTTCTCTTGCTTACAGATAGGTCTCATGATGGTTCATAAGTACTCCAACTTTCAAAGTAATATCTCAAATGGTTAAGTCAACAAGTGGACAAGAATGAAAATTTTAACCGAGTTTCTAAGTCAAAAAGGGCCATAATTCATATAAAATCCTTGACAGAATTACCTTCTCCTGCCCCTTGTTTTGGGATCTGTGGTAAACAAGTATTCCAACTTTCAAAGTAATATTCTAACAGTTTAGTCAAAAAGTGGACTGGTACGAAAACTTAACCAAGATTCTAAGTCGATAAAGGGCCTTTAATTTTTAAAACAAATCCCTGACAGAGTTACCTTCTCTTTGCAAACAGATGGGGGTAATGATGTAAACAAGCATTCAAAGTTTCAAAGCAATATCTCAAAGGGTTAAGGCAATAAGTGGATTCTACCTATATTCAATGTATTTTCTAAGTAAAAAAGGGGCTAATTCTGTCAAAAATCTTGACAGAGTTATGTACTCTTGTCTGTTGATGAAGGTCTTATGGTAAACAGTTGGTTAGTTTCAAAGCAATACCTTCAATGGTTTTGAAATAAAGTGAGGTGGTACGAAAAACTAACCAAGCTCAATACCTTTCTAAGTCAAAAAGGGCCATAATTCTGTCAAAAATCTTGACAGAGTTATGTACTCTTGTCTGTAGATGGAGGTTATGATGGTGAACAAATATGGTTAGTTTCAAAGCCATACCTCTAATACTTTTGAAATAAAGTGGGGTGGTCGAAAAACTTAACCAAGGTGTGACGCCAACGCCGACGCGACGCAGACGCCGACGCCGCGCCGGGCGAGTAGGATGCTCTCCCTTTTCATAAAGCGGCAAAAATAGCACACATTTACTCAAAAGGAATCTGCTTTTACACAAAGGGGCCACAGTTATCTAAATTTCTACTGGTACAACTATTCTAAATGAGATTCATAGTTTTGTAATAAAGTAAATATATACAGCACACACACTTTAGCACCAATAGGATGATAGTTATATAAAACTAAAATCTTGAATTCAAAAGTCGGCAGAAGTAATAAAGCAGAACACAGCAGGACCCAGCCATTATTAGACCCTGTCAAACATACATCTTTTCAACACATTCTGCTATTCATTTTTTGTGCGTGATCAGCTGTTACAAATGTGCCATATAAGCATCCACCAGCAGAGGTTAGGGTCAGGAGTAATTTCACATCTGATTAGACAATGGATCCGAGGAGGACAGGCTTCCAGAAAATTGAGGAAATCTGCATGTAACATACAATAACCATCAACAAACTCACAATCAATATATAAACACTACTGTAAACACATAAATGTCTGGCTGTATTAAAATGACTGCAAAAATCTTACTGAAAATAACTAGGAACACTCTGTTAGAATTAAGCAGATTTATACATTTGTTTTTAAAGCCCTATATAACAGTAGGAAAGGTAACACTTTCTTTTCTGTTTCATCTCCTGGCAAAGACTTCACAAGCATTGCAAAAGCGGGAAAAGTTTACATTGAAAATATAGCTACATACTCTGTTTAATACTCAAATCTCAGCACTCCAACCCACATTCCCATCTCCCACCACCATATTCTGTCTTCCAAATCCCAAGTACCCCACCCCCACACCAGATTACAAAGCTGTATTAACTGATGTTCAGCTATTTCATGGAAATCAATTATCTTCAGACAAAGGTATATTTGTAACTGGCTGAAAGATAAACACCGGGGAAGTATAAAACAAGCATTTCTGTAATGAAGATTTTTGCCTGGTCTGTCAGCAGACATATATCAGAAATTACCAGCGGAGCCAAGTCATCTCTTCCTGCAGCCAAATCAATCAGAGTCTCTCAACTCAATCAATGCTCAAAAAATATCCCCTAGGCTATCAGCAGAGACACAAATCTTGGATAGGTTTGAAAAGGAAAACACAGTCATTTATCAAACTTTGGCACCAGCCTAAAAAACCGTAAAATGTCAGTTTAGGTTTTCATTGATGATGCTGCGACTAAATCGATGGCAACTTGCAAGATTTGTATGCTATTAAGTTTTACTTGTCAATAAATTTAAATTTAAACCTAAATAAGGAACTTTTTCTTTCAATCCAAGATGTAATTATCTAGAGCAGAAGACGACTTCAATACTGCCATGATGTGGCAGAAATACAATACAAACACTTCAATGATGTATTTGGCTGACACAGCTATTTTCATAGAAGACCCATTGAGCACAAAGTGATAAAATGAACAAAGGGCTTTGAACTTGAATTCTGACAATTACATTGAAAGCAACTACAGTGTTTATTGACAATATGAAACTTAATCTTTATCAATCTGAAACAAAAAAAATAAATACTGACACTGTGTTTGCCCTAGGAGAAGTCAGTGAACTCGGGACAATACCTGGCACAGACCGTCTTTCAATGCAACAGATAAGTGCCTGATAACTTGACCTGGCAATGAGGCAATGGCAACAACCTTTCTTTTATAACAGGTTCTATTAATTTAAGCTTTGACAATTTAAATCCTCTCTGAAATGACTTCAAAAAGTAACGGATTAACCTCACTAAGGTCAATTTCTATTTATAAAAAATGTTAAAACCGTTTTATTTTTCTGCTAATTTATACTAAGACTTACAGTGTAACAACCAAATAACAGTTCTCTTCAATAATGACACGATGAGGGACCTAGAAATCATAGTCTATACAACAACTCGAAGCATTTATAACTTCTGATATCAAGGTAGCTCACTCAGGTCTGATTCTCTTCCATTACACACTTAAATATGTATTAGATAGAGTACTGTTTGCGAGAATAATTATGTTATTTCGAGGGGCGTAGCCCCGAGAAAGACGTTATTTGAGCACGTCCCTATGATTTGTATTAGGCACTTGATAATGGCACTTACACCGTCATGTACTTTTGATTGACGCTCACAGGCACGAACATCGTGTGCGTAACAAGGGGTGGGTCACGTTTATTGTTTGGTCACTCTGTCTTTGTCGTTCCCTTAAAAAAGAACGCTAAGAAGGATAGATGACCTGCTTATGGTTTTTGATGCGGTAATGTCTTGTTACAGATGGCTATGACTTGAATTCGTCATTAGAAGAATTAGCGATACCATCTTTCACAGTTCCTTTAGATGCCGACGACATCAGCTTCACAAAAAACGCAGAAAAACGCCAGGAGACGTGTTTGAGCTGTTTGTTGCCCCTTCCATTCCTCTTAACTTTAGTTAGTCATTTTACAGAGCACCTTTCTTGGCGTGCTTGTTTTTGAAAAAAAAATCTGAAAAGTGTTCTCTTTGCAGATGATCAGTGCTCTTTGTAGATAGAGCACGGTCACCCCCCCCACACAGCTCCACGCAGTCACCCAATATATTATAATAAGTTTGGTTCAAAATGCTTAATTCTTAAAAACACATAAAACACACAAGTACAGGAAAGGTTGTTGGTTTTTCCAATGACTTTAAAATATTTCTTAATAAAGCGCAGCTATTCATACATTGTCCATGTTCTTAAATTATAACTTTCAAACCTGTCAAGTGAAGTGTTGTTATCAAAGTGGACTATCTTCATGAATGAAAAGCCGAAGCTTAAAAAAAACGGCAATCAAATTAAAGTCTCTTTTCACCATGAATGGTAATTTGTAAGCTGTTTTAATGAGCGCGATGTTCTCCTAAAACTTAATATTACCATATGAATTTATCGAGAATACATCAGCGAGGGCATGTAATGGTGAATATATTCAAGAGATAATAGTCTTACATAGCCACTATTGTAATGAGGTATAAACATTAACTGACCAGTCAATACCGCAATCCCCAGACAAGCAATAAGTTAATGGAGCTATTTCCATATGCTGTCTCTGATGGTTATAATAATACAAGTGAATGGTGCAATTCTGTGCCAACAGTCAATAAAGTCAGAACTGTCTATAAGTCTCAATTTGAGATTATAATCAGGCTGAGATCTGTGTGAGATCTGTAACAATAAGGTGACAATGCCGACAATCAAACGGAGATCTGAACTGAGATTCAACAAGACATCATTTATGCCAAAGGTGATCTGCAGAAATATATAGAACCGGAAAACCTGAGTTCAAGCTCTCCCTGGTAAAAAGATTTAACACGATGCTCCAGTGGGGGACTTTAATACTAATAAAAATCTTCGTCGTAAAGATATATATAATTTTGGCGTTAAATGAGTTAATGTAGAAACATTTTGCTCTTGAATAGTACATTAATGTAGGTTTTATTGTACCTATTTGCCCAATTAATTATCTCAGTTTTATTTGCAGATTACAATCTTACTTAATCTAAGCATTCTACAGAATGTAATTTAATATTCTCAGAAGCTCAAAAACATAAACATCTCTATTGACAAATCTTTTCCACCTCGAATTAAACAAATTTATAGCTACAGATATAAATTTATGGGTTATATAACAGTTAATTAACGTATTTATCTACTGACATGTTGTTCAGGCAGAAAGATTTAAATTGGCATGTAAAGATAACATCACAATTACCAGTAATTAAATCTGTGCAACATAAGTAGGATTTTTAATTTTGACAGGAGCAGAGCAATTATCTGGGCCTCGTCCCATATCAGCACGTGTTCTTTGCAGGTTGCTCCTTGCACCGGCAGGTAGAGAACTTCAATTATAACAAAAAAACCTGCTGAAATTAACTTTAAAGAGACTTCAACTGTCAGAAGAAAATCCCTGTGAATCCTCGTCAAATTGATGGTAGGTCCCTATTGTTGTGTATGCTAGATTAATTCAGAAACTGAAATCCGTATCTCTTTTGGGATTTAAACTATTTTAGTGAAAGCAGGTACAGTTTTTAGTAGACATAGGGGCAATTCATTTTATTATTTAGATTTTCCATATATTGCCCATTCAACATGGATTATCATAGCCTTGTAAAAGAGTTAGATCTATATTCTTATGACTAAGTTTTCAGTAATTTCTAAATGTTGCTCTATACAAAGGATACTGACTGCTTTTCAACACTTCTAAATACCCAAAATGGATCCCCGCCCCTGTAGTTCTGTGAGGACAGCAGTTAACTGTCTCTGCCCTACATATAAACTCACCAAAAATCTCCAAAAAAGTCTACTATACAGTGTCTTCAGTTCTGACATACCAGCACATGCAGATAGTACACCATGCAGAAACATTTCATTTGACCTCAAACCACAGTGCAAATGTCATGATAAAGGCAGGTAAACAGACATCTGGCACCGGTAGAACAGTACAGGAACCCTACCACAGAATACTTCCTGTACATGACAGTCACCTATGACAGTCTGGTATGCTAAGTGAATGTTTATATTTGTTTTAGCAATCTACAACCAAATGAAACCAGCAACCAAACTAATTTGTTTCTATCTTGACATAGCCAGTTGACCTCTTCCTTATTAACAATACCTCTACCAACACAACGTGTACATCAAGTGGCACTCTGTGACTATCAAAACAGTGAAAATGTTTGTGAAGAAGATTTTACTAACTCAGCAGCTATGACTGCAGATACTATTGTAAACATTTTACTGCAATTTCAGAAATGATTAAGACCACTTTGTCAGGGTATAACCAGCAGTCACACTGCAACAAAAAATATACAGGAGTCCTCATCCTGTTTTTCTATTTAAACTGATTCTCTTTACTACCCAAGCATGGATCTCATTTGCAATGCCATTATTGTAACATATGAAACACAAACCTTATCTATGTTAATGCCTTTTATTACAGAAACTTTAGGTCTCTTCATTAAATGCTCTGATTTCCCTAACTGAAAACTGAGACATTCAATTCATATGTACAGAAAATCAATGTCTAATATGTCTTGAAATCTACATCAATCTAGCTCAGGAAGACTCTTAGTTAATACCGAAGCATAAAACAAGTGCGCTAACGTGCTTGATTTCAAGTAAGACAGTTACAGATGGAATATGTTCATTCTACACTAGCTGGCTCATGTTTGATGTACAGTAGTAGACAGGCCCTGTTTGTCATTTTGTTTAATAACGCAATGTATCAGTAGAGTAATTCCAAGTATGTAAATAGACTCACAAAGCCCACCGGAATCTCTATGAGGGAAGACATTTCAATACAAACTTTCTCTGGAGATATATTGCTATTTGATTACTGGCTAGCACGTGCCTGGTGTTAATGATTAGCCGGCAATAATCATTATTAACGCTATTAGCAGTAAACATTCTGCAATATTACCCTCCATAAATACATAATAGGGGACAGGTGTCTACAGAACGGCTTCCAAAGATATTCTGATGTATCTGTCTGAATGGTCTCAGTAATTAAATCTTTCTTCTTTCTCTCTCTTTCTTTTTCCATATTTCATTTTTCCCATGAAAATTCTTACTTATTGCTTACTTATTTACATATTCATATAAATATATATTACATCATGCTTTTTTCAATAAAACAAAAACCAAGAAAAAATTCTTGTAATTTGGTAACCCAGCCAAAAAAAACCTGATAAAAAAATATCTAGTTAAATTATTTAAATGCGATATTAAGGATTGACACTTTCAAGGATCTAAACTTTTCCTCGGTTGTATCTTCCTTGAATCTTATACAAACATTTGCTGCACCAACACATTTACCTCAAGAATTTTACGCTATTTCTACAATATAATCTGCAACCACTTACCACTTCCGTATTATATCCACCTGTACACTCCTCATATTGGCCATAATGTCAACATTTATATTTTTCTGAATTTCACTCTATCTTGAAAACAAGTCATTCCATTTTGTCTCAAGATTCACATAAAATTAGCTTCCTTTTTCTGCAAGTCCTAAAAACCACAGCTGTGTTGCTATATCCAAACACTGTCACTAAATCAAACAAACCTTTGTCTGTATAATATATTATATACCTCCTATCTAAAATTCTTCAATCACTCCGCTGTATTTACCGTAATCTATGTCACTTGCTTTTTTTGTGTTTATAGTTGGAGATTATCTAAAAATGTTATGTCCAACAAACACAATATCTCTACATCTTGTAAGGGTATTTATCTCTTTATCAAACAAATTTTATCATATTAAAGTAATTATTTGTCAAGCTTTTATATAAATACAGCTGCCCTTAAGACTGTTTTAATTTTCTGTAATTATAAATTCGGCTGTATTTTTTCTGACTTCTCTGAACAGAATTTGAAGTCTGTCTGTAAACACACCTGCGATTAACAGACAAGTAGAAATGTCGAGTACACCCAAATATTCCATTTGTGAAAATGTAAACCAAAATACTCTATCGGTATTTCTACAGGTAGATATATATACCTCAAGTCATGACAAACAATAGAACAATATGACCAGTCATTCATAAACTGTAGGAAATCTATTACCGATCAGTTAGTAGCGAGTCAATGTGCCGATTTAAAGGATAAACAGGTGCTGATTAACAAAACCTGGTGGTTAATCTACAGATTTTAACAAAGATGGTACAAAAATAGATGCTACCTGAGCTCCTGTAAATTGTGACATTTTTTTTTAAAATGATCAAACTTCACTTGTACCTATTGTGTTATATACCGCTTTAACGTACAAATTAAGTCCGTGGTAAACCAATCCTCTCTTATACGCGGATGAATAATAAAATCCTCGGTGCACACCGAGGGAAGTTTACAGATTATATCAAACTGATGTAGGAGTTAATACTATATCTAGTTACTACTATTACTTATATAGACACAAAAGATCAGAATGATGATTTATCATTTATTGCATGTGGCACTATGAAGACCGGTATAGGTCAAACACACCTTATAGATTATTATAGTCAATAAATGATATAATACAACCTGCTGATTCTGTACTGAACTTACCTGGATCGTCATTTAATGAACTGAAGCTTCTTATAGAGGCTTTTCAGGTACAAAATATATACTGAGTGACCTATGGTCAAATAATTAGCAAATACATATCTGAGAGTAGCATCACATGCTAGATGTTCTCAATTTAATGGTCGACAATAGCAGCAATGCATTTTTCTTGTCATTTCTTCTTGTAAATTTAAATCTCTAAGTTTCCTTTATAAAATTATATTGCAATAACCCCTGCGAAATGAAGTTCATGAAATCATGAACATTTCAAGCCTTTCAAGAACAGTTCATGAACTGTACTTGATAAGTTCTTGATTGGTGTTCATGAACTTTTGGATGTGAACTGTTCTTAAATGGAGTTCATGAACAGTTCATGGACCACTGAAGAATCAAACAAAGTTCTTGAAATATCCATGATTTGATGATTTGGGACAATCAAGAACATTTCATGAACCATAAGTGTTCATGAACAGTTCATGAACTATTCAAGAACTGGGACTGACAAATCTCACAACATGGAAATATTATGTTCACCAACATTTTGGAGGGAATTTTTCTGATGGAAAAGGAAAGTTTTTTTTGCAAAAGTAAGTGGCTTTTTGTCTTTTTCTGGCAAAAGTAAGTGGCATTATTGTTTAATTTCTGTTCTGAATTTTTAAGGGAACAATTACAAAATGTACAACATTTGACTATAACAGAGAAATTGTGTCAGGTCTAATTGTCATAAGTTTTCACGACTTTGTTCACACATCTGCTAGTTCAAGTCAGGTTTTAATTGTTTTTTGTCTAGCAATACATGAAGGTATACAAAACTTGTCACCATGAAAACAAGGAAATTGTGATGAAATCAACTTCTGTTTTGCATACTACTTAATTACAATTCACATAGTTTTATTATTTTTATCTTATTGCAAAAACATGCTTTGGTCATCTGAGCTAGTCTGAACAATTCATTGCCTTTTGCATTAAGTTTATTGTTCCTCTCTCTTGGAGGATTGTTTTGGCATTGTTGTCTGTCCACTTGTTTGTCTGTATTAAATTGTTCCTGTTCAGCATCTCTTGAACCGCTTGAGTTACTTTTCAAGAACTTTTTGGTAGTAATTTTTATAATTTAATGTTCATGAACAGTTCATGAACCCAGGTTCATGAACTGTTCATTACCAGTTCATGAAGTAAAAATGAGACTTGAAATTATATAGGAAAATGGTTCATGAACCATTCATGAACCAGAATGTTCATGAACAGGAAGGGAGAGTGTTTGCCTTGAAAAGTTCATGAACTGTTCATGATGAGTTTAAAGACTTTGTCCTTGAAAAGTCTTTCAAACATTCATGATCCTTGAAGAACTGTTCATGAACTCATTTTTAAGAACTGATCAAGGATTTGTCTCATTTTGCAGTTCAAGCCATTTCAAGAATATTTCATGAATTGTGGACATGAATGGTTCATGAATGGTTCATGAATTGTTCATGAACAGTAACAGTTCATTTCGCAGGGGAAATCACAAAAAAATAATTTTAAGCAACTTTAATCCCTATCTTAAAATGCAAATAACAATTTAAATTTTGAGAGCTTCCCCCCCAAAAAATTCTCATTATGTGCAATTTCTGAACAAGACAGGTCAAATTTTCACTTTAAAGTGTCGTGATTTGGACCTAATAAGCATGTTTGGTGACAACAGCGGACGGACATAGAAACTGATAGCCCGCAATTATCACCCAACCAAATTCCGTTGCCCAGCGTACACTCTGCCTGTATACCTTGACATATCAGATTATTGAAATATTACCCTTGGTTTCACTTTTATAAGAGTATGGGACCTGTATAATAAATAATAAGTGGGGTTTGACAGGTCGATGTATCAGCCACAATCTCTACAGGTGCACTTTTAATACAACAGTTTGCACAAATTTTTATCTGGGCTGTCAAATCTCAGCGGTCTAAAATTACACTGTGTCCCAATGGCCTACATTTCTGTTGAACAATGTGTGAATTTATACATTCAGTTACAAAAAAATTATTTGTTGATTGATAGGAAAAGTGCAGCTTTTTGCTTGCTCTATCCAAAGTGTGTGTTTTTTTGGTCTACAACAATGTAAAAGTTTGCTGCACAGCGTGTCGCAGATCACCGTCTCCGTGCAATGTCTTATCAGGAGAAGAAACATTCAAAAACATACAAAAGAAATAAATTATTTACGCTTTTCTTCACTTCTTTAAATTGGAACTGTATTGGGTGTTATTTGACAACTTTTCATCAAATAACATTACTGCATGTCTTATATAATGCTCTAGCATTTCCTTGCAAATTGTCTTGCACTTAAATGTTTTCATTTTTTGCAGAGTGTTTTTCATCTTTTTCTATGCATGTATGTAAATGTTCTGAATTAATAATATTCAGTGAATGCAAAATCAACTATTTTTGCAACTGGCATTTAGTTCTTGCATTAATGTCCCATATCAATGTCCCTGGTTATTGGAGGAATTTGTTTGATATGGTAAAGTGATGTTTTTCACCAGTTGAATCACTAGTTTAAATGTTTAAAGTGCACCCTAAAAAGTTTCTTACCAAGTAACTTTTAACATTTTCCCCTAAATAATTTAAGAACTAATATTTAGATATTTGATTTTGGGGCTATTTAAATGTAACATAAAACTTTACAAGACTTTTTACAGCTCGTTTAGAGCAAACTTTCTAATCATGCACTTTACAAGTTCTTAATTTCACAAAAGTTAAGTAAATGTTGAACTTATCGGAGGTTATTTCAACATTAACAAATGAAAAATTGAATATTTTGAAAAATCTTTATAATGTTAGAAGAACTACAAAAAAATTCACACACACCTGCCAAGTTTAAATCATATTTTTCATTATCATAAATCACACTTATCAGAAATGCACAGGGCACAGTCACACTCAACAGGTTTGTTGAACACAGACACACAGACAAGGAGCACCCAGGACACAGTCAAAATGGAGCTGGGAAACGGACATTCACTTGGAGCCAGGTTACTGACAAAGTCTGGTGTAGAATCTTTATTTTCAAGCAATTTGCAGAAGAAAAAGTTCATAAATTATACAGAACTATTATTATACAGGTTTTCTGACAGGCAGCATGTCATACTTGTTCATATATAATTAACAAAATTTAATGTCACATTTAAGTCCCAAGATCACTTTGGATTTACTGATATAGTAAAATAAATATGATAGAATCATGTTCTATTCACTCTTAAACAATGTTGACATAATTGCCTTTCTTTCAATTAAGTCTTGCCAGAAAGTGTTACCTTTTTTTTGGAATATCATTGAAAAAAATATTGCGCTTTATTTTTAACATGTATTTATAAGGCAAAGTTAGGAATGATTTTGGTACAAATAAAGGACAATTCCGCTAGTAAAACATCTGTCTTAGTAAAATAAGAGCAACTTGTAATTGTGCTCCTGGGACTTTAAAATAAAGATGATGAATCAGCACAAAGTTCAAGCTGGCCTGACTGAAATGTAAGCCATACTTAGATTCTACTGTTTCACAAAACTGACATTACCTTTAACATCAAAAACTTGTTCAGGTGTTAATTTTTAATATATTTATCCAATATATTACCAAAGCCTCAAAGGGTTTTTAATTAAAATTTGTGAATTTAAGTATTGAAGAAAGTGAAATGTTGTCTCACAAACTGCAGTGATGTTTAAAAAGGCTAAATAAATTTCAATTTCACTGTTATCAACAATATCTTAATATTAATGGGAACATTAGCTCAGTGTGTTAGTGACAATCACAAAGTAAACCAAATTGTAGTACAGTTAATTTAGGAAAGTATGACAGTGACATAATAGTCAAGGAGCGATGGTGTCGGCGGCTCATCATGGAGGTTGCAGGTTCGAGCCCCACTAGGATCACGACCATACCTCCTCATATGACACCAGTACTAGTTTTTCCAGGAAGCAGACTCGAGAGTGACTCGATAAGCTGTTAGCTTTCTTCACAATCAAGCTAAAATAAATTATGATATTTAAACATATATGCATTCATGAAAGAATTATTAGATCATAAGTGAAGGAAAAGATTTAATCCTAAGGAGTACATTATCCGATGAACTTACAATCTCATTCTCTTGAATCACTGTCACATTATCTTAAATGAACTGTAGATAACTAAAAAACAAAAGTTAGCACTACAACACCATTTTTTATAGCATAATTTGCAATGACTTCTGGTAATTGGGAGCAAACATACAAAAGACATCATATTTTCACCACAAACTGGTTTTTAATCATATTACATCTTCAGCTTCCATTTCTATAGATTACAGTATCAAGATGAAAGGGCTATTATCAAATAGTAATTTAGAAAAGGCATGATGTGAATGAGTTAGCACAGGATCAGTATATACAGTATGCTTTCCTCTTGACTGAGAAAGCTGATAAGGATATATTCAATGTCTATTTGTATTAATGAAGACATGTTAGAAATGTATGTTTATACAGTAAAACCTGTGTATGTACAGGCACCTTAGTCTGGCTTTAATATGCCTGGATATATGGCTTCAGGAATACTGTGTTTGAGTCTCCTTTCGTTTTTACATATTCTAGGACCATGTTTCATCTTTGCCTTCAATACATTGGTTTAAGTTACTGGTATAAAATAGTACATAATTATGTTTGTTTGTATAACTTATTTACTTAGATTACATAAAAATTACATAAAAATTGCTTCATTATATTATGTCATATTTACATGTCACCAATATAAAACAAAACACTGTTCTATGCTTTCTTCTAAACCTTAAATTTTTACCAGACATAATTATCTCCTGCAAGAATAAAAGTAGCTACTGATTATTGAATGCACAAAATCTAAATATTAACCAGACTTACTTTAAAATGATAAACATAGATCATGTGAAAGATCCCCAAGGGAACCAAATTAGCATGTTCATTGTGTCCATGTGAATTTATGTCACCCGGCCTATATGAATGCAGTGTATGGCATTAATGTATGGATCCACCAATCCTCTTCCGAAGCATACAGCAGACACAATTTGCATACAAAATGATATCATTAGTCTATGAGTACACAGAAAATTCCAAAGAAAGCCAAAGGAATGCCTTTGGGAAATTTCAATTGACTGCAAAAATAAATGTCTTTTGGAACACATGAACATCCTTTTAATGATACATATTGAACCCAAGACTCGCTTTTAAAGGCACACAATTTTTAAAACAGCAAATAAAAGCACATGCAGTCAGTTTCCAAGCTTATCATCCGAACTTTTAGCAATGATGATCCATCTATGAAAGCATACAAACTTTAGATAAGATATATAAAATCATATGCTCAGCACAAAAAACACATTAATTACCTTATAATGCACATGAACTGAATTCTTTTATAAGGTCATGAAGACCTTATAACGCACATGGACTTAATTCTTATAAGAGCCGCATAAACCTTATAAAGCACATGAGCTTCTTATAAAAGCACATGAACCTTTTATAAAGCATATGAGCATCTAATATAAAGCACATGAACTTCTTAAAAAGCACATGAACAGCTAATTATAACAGAAGACTAAAGCTAACCTGAGCTCACGGCATCTCCTGTAGTACAGTAAGCCAGCATTCATCACAGATCTCAGACACTTATGTCTTACAGACACACTTCTTTTCTTCAACTATCAAGATTATTATACCTTATTCACTGTCACACAAATTATTGTCCCTGTTGCTAAGCAACAAAATATAATTTGTCTACAAAAATGCAAGTTTCCCACTTTTGAAAATATTAAATTCCTCCAGCAGCTATTGATTTCCTGTAGGACATTCTGATTTTCTTAATATCTCTGTAACGCCTGCGCAACATTTAAATATTCAAATCGCCATTAAAATTTTATTTTCAAGGATTTTCACATACGAACATCATGAAGTCAGTAACATAAGTACAAAATGTTTTCCGCACAGCATTTTTTCTGTTTTTCGTACAGTAAGGAACATTTTTGTGGTTTATGCCTGTCTCAACTGCTATTGTCCTCTTTCAGTCGAAGTGTAAACAACCAAAGCAATGATCAAGGTTTTCAATGTCATAATCTTCTCTCTCATCAATTACACCTGTTTATTTTATTTCCTTTTTGGAATAAAAACTGCACTTTAAAAACAAAATCTAAGGTAAAACTGTACTGCAAGAAAACTATGGTCACGGGATAATAATTGCCACAAAATTAAAGCATGTTTGCCCGCCACATATTTACAGTAACAACCTAGCCACAAGCTATTTACAAATGAAATGATAATGAAATTAAAGTCAGTGACAGTACTGTTTACATGTCGCTATTTCACCCTACATCCTACCGTACTTGATTTACATGTCTTACCTTGAGAATTTAACATTTTGACAGTGGAGAGACCCTGATCAACTGATACAAACAACCATTTTTCTGTAATAAAATCTAGTTTATTTGCAAATAAACTTTCTTGTTAACAATAAAATATATATTTTAGTGAAGATGTAATTTTTTGTCAACATTCCCTAGTTTGTGATGGTATTTACCAACTTTTTTTGAATACGTCATGCAAGGTATTGAATCTCTCTTTAATAATTGGTATTGCATGAGATAGAATTGATACTGCTGGTATTGCATGAGATAGAATTGATATTGCTAATATTGCTTGTGGTAGAAACCTTCAGCCAAGTGATACTGACAGTATTGCATAGAGTAGAAACCTTCAAACCACACTGATATTGTTAAAATTGCATGAGATAGAACAAGTTTGATTTTGTTAATCTGAAGTAGAGTCACCTTTTGATAATACTGATATTGTTTATAATGCATGAGATAGAATAAATTTGATACTGTACATATTGTAAGTGGTACCCTTTGACAAGATTTGAATGTTAATGCATTTATTGTTTTTAAGTTGAGAAACCCTATGACAATATTGATATTACAAGTACTGCATGAGGTAGAAGTCCTCTGTAAAGACATTGATATTGCTAGTATTGCATGAGGTAAAAACCTTCTGTAAAACATTGATATTGCTAGTATTGCTTGAGTTAGAAATGAGGTAGAAATCTTATGTAAACCATTGATATTGCTAGTATTGCATGAGGTAGAAACCCTCTGTACAAACATTGATATTGCTAGTATTGCATGATGTAGAAACCCTCTGTACAGACATTGATATTGCTAGTATTGCATGATGTAGAAACCCTCTGTAAAATGTTGATATTGCTAGTATTGCATGAGGTAGAAACCCTCTGTACAAACATTGATATTGCTAGTATTGCATGATGTAGAAACCCTCTGTACAGACATTAATATTGCTAGTATTGCATGTGGTAGAAGCCCTCTGTAAAACGTTGATATTGCTAGTATTGCATGAGGTAGAAACCCTCTGTAAAACATTGATATTGCTAGTATTGCATGATGTAGAAACCCTCTGTACAGACATTGATATCGCTAGTATTGCATGAGGTAGAAACCCTCTGTACAAACATTAATATTGCTAGTATTGCATGATGTAGAAACCCTCTGTACAGACATTGATATCGCTAGTATTGCATGATGTAGAAACCCTCTGTACAAACATTAATATTGCTAGTATTGCTTGAGTTAGAAATGAGGTAGAAATCTTATGTAAACCATTGATATTGCTAGTATTGCATGAGGTAGAAACCCTCTGTACAAACATTGATATTGCTAGTATTGCATGATGTAGAAACCCTCTGTACAGACATTGATATTGCTAGTATTGCATGATGTAGAAACCCTCTGTAAAATGTTGATATTGCTAGTATTGCATGAGGTAGAAACCCTCTGTACAAACATTGATATTGCTAGTATTGCATGATGTAGAAACCCTCTGTACAGACATTAATATTGCTAGTATTGCATGTGGTAGAAGCCCTCTGTACCCCCCCCCCCCCCCCCCAAAACGTTGATATTGCTAGTATTGCATGAGGTAGAAACCCTCTGTAAAACATTGATATTGCTAGTATTGCATGATGTAGAAACCCTCTGTACAGACATTGATATCGCTAGTATTGCATGAGGTAGAAACCCTCTGTACAAACATTAATATTGCTAGTATTGCATGATGTAGAAACCCTCTGTACAGACATTGATATCGCTAGTATTGCATGATGTAGAAACCCTCTGTACAAACATTAATATTGCTAGTATTGCATGTGGTAGAAGCCCTCTGTAAAACGTTGATATTGCTAGTATTGCATGAGGTAGAAACCCTCTGTAAAACATTGATATTGCTAGTACTGCATGATGTAGAAACCCTCTGTACAAACATTGATATTGCTAGTATTGCATGATGTAGAAACCCTCTGTACAGACATTGATATCGCTAGTATTGCATTTGAGTTCTCTGACAAAATTTATACTGTTTTTATGTTACATGAGTTAGAAAATCCTTGACATTGATCGAACAATTTGCTAATATTGCAGAGGTAGAAACCCTCTGGTTATTCAAAGCATGGTTGACTTGCTCACTGGATGTAACAATCACAAAAATGTTCTCATGTCCACCAAGTAGTCAAATTGTCTATCAATGTTAGTAGTCTTATACCTTCATCACTTCTTTAAGGCAGTTTTACCTAACAGAAAATCACACTGTTCAAATGTATTCAGATACCCCCCTGAACACCAACAATAATCCTCATACTGGTGTCTATTGAGATCTTACTTGTTGTAAAATGCAAATATTATACCTACGGTTTGTTCTGTTTTCCCATTTTCTTCCATTTTACACTTAATTAATCTACGTCCAACATTGTATTAAATACAAAATTTCCTGAAACAAAGTCCAAATATCTGTACTAATGACTAAAACGGGAAAACTTATGAGAAAATATTTGTGCGCATTGAAGTGATGTCATCAATTTTACCGTAGTTGGGGAAATACAAGTGTCAACTTTGACACCATCATACCAATTAAATACCAATTAGTCACACATGTTTCATCATGGATCATCATAGTTACAAAGAAAACCAATAAAATTAATTAACTATCAGGTTTATATTGCCTTTATTAGGTTGTAAAGGGTAAAACTCTTGAGCTTTTGTACAAGAAAATAATCTTCAAAATGAAGACAAATAGTCTGCAACAGGGCAGCTTAGAGTTGGGGAAACCGCACCTTATCTATTAAATAAGAACTTGGAATACATAAAAGAAAAGACTGTATAATCTATTATTATTTACAGATGAATAGGTCAATTATGATTCCCAAATGACTAAACTATCCGCCTGACCACATCAAACATCTCAAGTACACTGATCATGATCATGATCATTCAAACTCGTTTTGTATCGGAGTCATTGTCCCTCAGGGAAAATGTTATTTACGTTTTTTCCCATTGACGTTTGTTACAATAACCAAATAAATTTCATCAAATAAGGTTACATTAATTAGTTATCCATTCTGACAACATTGATCACTAAATCTACCAAGCTACTCAAATTTATCATGGTCCGGTTGAAGTCAGCCACACTCATCTTAAATGAGTACCAGTAAGTTGCCAAATTCTTCATTCAATATTTGCTCAAAAACTAAGTATTAGTGCTGCTTACATGCCAATGACAATTTTCATTTTCCAACAGAGACTGACTAAAACTGGGACAAAAGGGACTATTAGGTACATCCATGTTTCACATGACACAATGCCATGGGTCACATTGTGATATAGAGATGACTCAGAGCTGCTCCTGGTCAAAAATCAGGAAGTAACATGTAGGAGAGCTGTTGTCATATTGATATATAGGAAAACTGTTAACATAGTGAATTAAAGTAAGGAAGTACTAATTGAAGAAAATTAAGCTATACCTAAGGCCAGTTATTAGCCCTTTGTGGTTTATGCTAGATACTTTCATTAATTAACTGGTCAAACTACGGTACTACTGTTACCTTGCATCAAACTAAGCTACATTTATTAGCAAATGAATTTGAGGAAGAATGTGCAGACCGTTAAGCCTGTAGTGCCAACAGTGCTTTGATTTCTAATTTTTTGCAAGAAATTAAAAAATGCTTTACTTTTTACAATGGACAATAGATATACATGTATATATATGTATAGCATACTCAGGATAATTATAAATAAACAATAATGTCACAGTTACAATAAACTGTCATTACTGTAAATCAGGACATTTTCAGGGTCTGAAAAATTCGGAATTTTGTTAGCAGACTGACTAAATCTCCAATTTTTTATTCACAAAAGAAGAATTCTCTAAAAGTAAATCTATGTGAAATGAATCTTTTGCCAGATTTGTAAATTAGCGAAGTGAGAAATTTACAAAAAACAGCAAAAATTCACTCATCAAGAATAATACTCAGTTTACAGTATCATATATAGTCTGTAAAAAAAAATTATTTGTATGACTGTATGTGACAACCCTGTAGGAAAACAATTATCTTGCAATATATCATTCCTGTGCATGCATTTATTGTATGTTTGACATATATGGTATATCCCTATCTTTGCTTACACATACAAATGAATCAAGATGACAGAAGTGAAGGTTTTACCCAAGGAACACTTATGAATTACTGTTTTGATATATGGGACAAAATATTTCAAAAAACCTATGTGATCAACGGTTACTAAAGTCTCCGCTTACAATTTTGAATGTATCTAATTCATATGTCTATAATATTGTTCGAGTAAGCAAATTTATTGCAATGGAGCGTTAGTGAACCGCAGCAATAAGTTTATTCATTCCTGTAAATTTGAGTGAGAAAGTGTTTTGGACTTCATGATATCAAAATTATAATATTTCATTTAAAGGACTAGATTTTTATTTTGTGCATGATTGGTTTTTTTTTTAGTTTGATCCCTAGTATTTTAACTGTCACTTCAATAATTTAGAACCTGGCAATTCTCTCAACCCTCATTCCTGGGAAAGATCAGTAACAGATTTTCAATCATCCCAACATTTAACTGCTAACTTCCTCACATACAGAGCCAGGTCATTATCAGGGCTCTAAGCCCATGACCCTGGATCAGAGAGAGGTTAAGTGATTTCAGGTCAGCCACCTTTAAATGCAGATTATGCTTGACTACAGACAGCCAGTCTTTTGTTTTATCTATACACTTTATCAAGACCATCATTGCTGTGAATATAGTGTCCTTTAGTTAATCAAATATATGTACATTGTATATCTATAAACTTGTTGTAAAAACTCCTGAGGAAAGAAATTAAATTTAAGTATGTCGACCTGATATTATAAATGAAGAGGACAACATTTATCTTGTTTTTACTCCTTCCACCTGCATGACATGAACAAAGAACGAACATTTAACATCGAGATAAAAACAAAGAAATAGCTCTGTTACCTGTGAAAAGAAATCCCCGAAAATCCCTTGTAAATCCCTTGTGTATCTGACACCGAAATTTGAATTCAGAAACTGTCAAAGGTTTGCTTTATTATGTTAAAATGAGTGTAAACTTGACTACAATAACAAGATGTCAACACCACAAAACGTCTTTAAAGGTCCTTAACATTCCGACAAAGACAATCTATATCTAGGACAAGAGGTTTTTCTTTCCATTTCTCTCTATCTTTACGCTGACAGTTGGGACAGATGTATTGTCCCAGATTTATGTTAAAGTCATTACTATTACTTTTATATTACAATTTATTACAGATTGTTTTCTTTGCCATATTACACCTAGTACAATTATACATATATGTATGGATTCTGCAAAGAAATTTTACTGAAGCATGCATTACTATAATTTATTGAATGGTAGCATTGCGTATTAGCTATGATTGGCACAGTACTCTGTGATTATAAAGAACAGATTGGGAGGTGACGTGGTGTAGGTGTAACGTGTCGGACTCCTATCTTTGTTTGAATCCCGGCAGTGGTATTTGAACTCCGTCTCCACAATTCCTTCTTTTGGTATGATACCTGGTCAGAAATCTAGGTAGCAGTCATCGAAAGTAGATAGTATAAGTTGCAACTGCAATAATCAAACAGTCACAACTCATCTTTCTGCAAGTCACTGCTTTTTACAATACCCATTGATTGGCTGTTGCAGCTGACACTTAACGTTATCTATGCTAATACAGACTTTTTGAAAACTTACCCGAATGTTCTCATATGTCTATTACGATTTGGCGGTGGCTCCCCGGGTTCAGGATACGGGGGTAGTTCACAAAACTCAGATAACAGAATGTCAAGGTCATTGGTAATGTTGTTCAGCATCTGAAATTATATAGGATTGACGATATTAACTTTATGCAATTACACTTGAGATTTATCAGTTCACCTTTTCAATGCAATTTAATAACTGAATAAGATATTTGAAAATTGCTGTCAGGTAAATGATAAGCAAGGGAATATTATAATCAAGCAAGTATTTTGGAACATTAACTTTTCCCAGACAACCTCTCACTGAAATCACCCATCAAAGTAGAGAACATGCCCTCCCATACTGATTAATTTGTTGTGACAGTTATATAACATGGTCTGTGACTTCCAATGAGAACTCAGACAATTTTATTGATGCAACAGACAGGAAAATATAATAACTAAAAAGTTTAACCTAGATCTGCCTTATCAAAAGTCAATAACATAAAATCATAAAATACTTAAAACAAAAATCTCCACATGATGACTCATCAATATGGCCAGTCCTTACCAAGTGAAATTCTTTAAATGTATGGGAGAAATCTGGGAGAAATCTGGGAGAAATCTCCTCCCACCTCATTTCTTAGGATGCGGCAGTTTAATGGCTGATAGGGAAACATAACAAGAGGGCCAAGATGGCCCTTTACTGCTCACCTGGCTAACTTAAACTAGATTTTATCAAGGCAATCATACTGACCAAGTTCCAATGAAAAATGCAACCTCTATTGCACACATAAGGTTTCTCTATGATTCGACCCCATGACCCTACCTTTTGACCTCAGATGACCCATATTCGAACTCAACCTACCTTTTATCAAGGCAGTCATTCTAACCAAGTTTCATGTTGTTCAAGTGAAAACGCATACTCAAGGTTTTTCTATGATTTGACCCTTTGACCTTGCTTTTGACCCCAGATGACCCATATTCAAACTCAACCTAAATTTTATCAAGGCAATCATACTGACCAAGCTTGATGAAGATCCAATGAAAAATGCAACATTTATTTCATACACAAGGTTTTTCTATTATTTGACCCTGTGACCTTGTTTTTGACCCCAGATGACCCATATTCAAACTCAACCTAAATTTTATCAAGGCAATCCTACTGACCAAGTTTCATGAAGGTCCAATACAAAATGCAACCTCTATTGCATACACAAGGTTTTTCTATGATTTGACCCCATGACCTAGTTTTACAATGACCAATATCACTCGCCTAGATTTACCTGACCAAGTTCCATGAAGAATTGAAAATGCCCCTGTTTGCATACACAAGGTTTTTCTATTATTTGAACCTGTGACCTAGTTTTTGACCCCAGATTGACCTAGATTTCACCAAGGCAGTCATACTGACCAAGTTTCATGAAGATCTAATGAAAAATGCAGCCCCTATTGTATACAGAAGATTAACACAGACAGACAGACGGCAGACACCAGGCGATCACAACAGCTCACCTTTAAGCACTTCGTGCTCAGATGATTATGTAGGAGGTCTTCGTCTGCTTCCTGTAAGTAAGGCAAGCACCTCCTTCATGAAAAAAAACCTTTTAATGTAATACAAATGTTGCAGGACTAAATTAAGCCAACATCATGCAAAGCTTTTGCTAAAATGAAGATATCAGCAACTTTTACAGATAACAGTAATGTGTTGCTCTTTTAAGATTAATTGTCAAAGTACAGAAAATTATAAATTTCAAACCCCAACATGAACTTTGCAAGCAGTGATATACATCAGTATTATACAGTCATGTTTCACCATAAAAAAACCAATCTTTTATCTTTATTTTATCTAAGAAGAAAAAAAGTTTATATGAAATTATTCACTAGTTTACAGTTGGCATGCCTACAGGGTAAAAGTCCCGGACCGCAAGAAGTCGTACAGCCTGAAATATTGTGTATAGAATAGATGAACGAAGATGGTAACTATAAATTATCATGCTGTAATCTGAAACATCATGTTCTTTTGTCATGCAATCATGTGGTTTTCTGTTGGAGGAGACAGAGACTTGAAGACGACCGTCACCACGGTGATCATATACGTCTATTTATGATGATTCAGTTCTCTATATTGATGCTATATATGATAACAATGTGTCACAGTTAGCTGTATTTTAACCACTTCAGCAACCAAACATACCTCATAATGATACTATACTTATTGTCACATGCAGGATCATTAAGAAATTTGATCTGACAACTGCCATAATACATCATAATTGTAAGCCAAACAAAAAGCACATAGCCAAAAAGGTAAATAAATGTACATCATGTGTTGTCCAAGCTGAAAAAAGCCGGATTTGAAAAAGCTGAAAACATAAATTTTACTGTTTCAATGATAATACCCCATTAGTATTTAAAGTTGGTGCTTTTGAAATAAAACAAAATGACTAATAAAAGTGTTATTGTTGTTGTTAGTAGAGATTTCGGTAGCAGAAGGAAGGAACTCCTGCATGCAGTTGTTGTTTTCTTAAATTGACTCTCCCAGTTAAAATAGGAAAAGTAATATTTGGAAAGTTATTATTTTGTATTGGTAGTGGGAAGAGTTTGGCGTATTTGGTTAAAAGTTATTATTTCCTCTACCCTTTTGTACACACACCTATTTCAGCTGGATTTTTACTTGAAAAAAATGTGCATAATGTCACTTTAAGCTTTTAACGATTTTTTTTAATAATTAGACTATATATACCTTTCATTTAAGTATTATATTAAATTGATTCCACATTAATTATTTTCGCCCATTGTCATCTTAAATGCCTTCACAATCATATGATACTGTCTATCAATTAAGTTTCAAAATCCTCAGGCGACTTTTAACCATGTTTTTTTTTGTCTTGACTAAGGGCCTCTGAGAAAGGGGCTTTTGTTTGACATTCCAATGTAATACAATAGAAAATAATTAAACATTTTTCACAACAAAATGCCAAGTCAGAGACTTTTACTCAAAAATATTGCAGCAATTAATCCATGATTAATTTGTCTACTATATTAAATGATCTAACTATACCTGTACTATATAACAACACTTGGAAGACTGCACTTTTATCTATCAGCTTACACCTGGTAATTTACTTTCAGAAATCTAAATATTTATGGATTTAATTAGGCAAAACAGGTGAACAGGTTTGTATGTGTTCTGTTTGCATTTATGCCCGCATACTTTGCACCCTGAACCTGTTGACATTTCTACAGTGAACTGTTACATGTTTCAATAATAAATTATAATACCAAAGTACAAGATTTCAATTTATAGGGAAGCAATGCAACCGCAAACTTTAATTGCACTCATTCTGCCCGTCTAGGGTAATAAACAAATTATAATATAACCTTATTGACACTGTGTGCACTCTAACAACTTTGGGGCAAATTTTGTAAATAGCAGCATTTAACCTGGTGACAAATACTACAGCTTACTAAAATTATATACAATTTGGCGTTGTTCAGAAACGAAAAAGTCTATCCTTCATAATTAAAAGCCATGTTTTCAAGAGATATTTCCTGGATATTTGAGTTGAACAATCAGGAGATTGTAGAAAGACAGCTCAAAATTCCAGCATTTTAACTCTAAATCCAAGAGATTTGACCAAATGTCCTTTAAAATGTCATCCTTAACCTCAGAATTAATACTCCTGGAAAAATTGTTAACAGACTTAAAAATTGGCAGGACAGATTCTTCACGATGGAATAAAGACGACAAAGAAATTTTCAGAAACACTTTTTCTTTTCAAAGAGCCATATGTTGTACTTATGACAGCCTTTGATGCCGTTAGTCTATAACAATTCATAAAACATACTTTACAACAAAAATAAACATATTAATGTCAAAAAAGTTCATTATATAAACTATTATCATTAGTTTGTCCTCACCTATCTCAGCCTCCAGCCACTAATCCAAACTAACATACATTCCTTTACAGCAGGTGTTAGCATGTGTTTCCATCCAAATTATAAAACAGTTTGTTTTTTAAAATTACTCCTGAAGCATAATTGGACAAGCTATTAAACATCTCTCTTTCAGAAATACTGTATTCCATCAGGTCTCCAAAAATATTGGCAAGATATTGCAGCATTTATCAAATTTTCTAAGAGAATTTTGCGGTGCCTGAACACTATTGGAAACGTGTCCCGAATCAATCAGGAAGAAGTTGCTACCCTGACTTGCTGCCAGGCCAGTCAAAAGAAATGCATGCCACCGATATCAAAAGGTTTCTCATATCAAAACAGCTTTTCTCCTTTCTGAAATATTTCTTAATTACATTAACAAATGTGCTGCTGGCCTCACTGTGAAGTTTTACAAACAATTTACTCTGGTCAGTTCTGATAAAGTCCAGAGATCTACATCATTTACTATCAAACAAAGACCTGGCATTTTGGATTTACAAGGTCACTGACTTTATCATTTTTCTCCATCAGAACTCAGATTTCACCAAGAGTCACCAAAATATTCTGATAAAAAATAGAATAAATCAAAGTACTATAAGAAGTTTTCAATTATTAATTACCAGAAAAATTATTTCCACAAAAATTGAATAAAGTATTTCCTTTAGCTCTGCGTTATTTACCATTAGTATTAAACTCAGCACAGTAAATGTTCACACCAAAAATAGCTGCAGGCAGCTTCCTGACAATGCTTAAGACATGTATATAAAATCAATTATGAAACAGTAGACAGAAAGTGTTTGAATTAGAGACCCGGTACTCACTACCAGGCTACGTGTCTCACATCTCGACTGGGAACTTTTCTACATGTCTGAACTTTCCTCAACAGCTTTACTCTAAGTGGAAATCTATTACAAAGTTATTCATATGTAATTAAAATGTTAATCAAAGTAGACCAATTAGAGACTCACTGAATTAATTGACATTATAATATAATTAGAATATCAAGTGTTTCTAATCATGGGTGGTCCCTAAGTTATCATCTGCAATGGAAAACCACAAGCAGTTGTATTCTTATATCATCTTTAAAAATAGTCTCAATATAAATATGTGTACATTGTACTTTTACTCATTTTCATATTGTACTTTTACTAAGTTTTCTGGTGGGTTTTTTGGTTAAATCATTTTACAGTTTCCAGACCTGTTTATAAGAATGCAGAAATGAAGCTAGGCCTATCTCACACACTAAAAAAATAGTTTTTCAGTTCATCTCAAGAATATTTATTTCTTTTTCTCTAATTAATTCCTGGACAAGAGCTGTCAGTGTGTTTATCTCCAACAGTCCTCTCAAGCCAGCCTTTACCCACTTGTGTTTATCTCTATCATTTATTAAATTGTTTCTTCCAATGCCTAAAACAATAAACTTGATTGGTTAAGCTAACAAAAGCATGACTAAAACACTTTATGAATGAAACAGTCAGGCTGGAGGAAATAGAACAATAATGTTGTGGTAATTAGCCACATATGAAATGAAGTGAAGTGCACTGAACAACTCTGGTTTAAACCATGAGATGCAGAGAGTAGAAACATAAATGCTGTTAAAGATGATTGAAGCTGTCTTTTTCAATGACGTAAATCTCAATAAACAACCAACTTCTACAAGTAATGGCTAATTGTTTAAAGAGCATTTATCCGGTTTATACCCTTCCACCTGCAAAATGTTTCAGGTGAAATGTTTGTGCACAATTTTTGTTATGATAATAGAAAGCTGGCTCAAGCTTCAGAACAAACACATCTGAAGTCATTCAAATAGCTGGCAATTCTGTGACCATGAAACTTGAAAAATCACCATCTTTTCCTTTTACAACAACAATCACCAACCTATTCTTTGACAGTTAGAATCACTAACTTGTCCTTTGACAACAGCAATTACTTGGTTGTCCTCAGTGACACCTACAACAACAAGCTTAATTGTCCTCTGACTCATTTGAGCTCTGACATCATGGTCACAAGCTTGCCTTTTGTCAATTACACTAACCTAAGAACAGCTATCTTATCATTTGACAACTGCAATTACTGACTTATCAATCACTGGATTGTGCTTACAAAGAAAGAATAAAAAGCTTCAGTTCTTGACAACTCTTCACAGTCACAAATCTGTAGTTTGACATCAAGAAAAACTATTCTGTCCTTTGCCAACTGCAATCTCTGGCTTTTACTTTGAAATCATGAATAGCTATCCTGTCTTTGGGCAACTTAAATCACTAGTTTGTGCTTTGACTGAAATGATCACTAGCTTGTCCTTAGACAACTACCTTTATTGGCTAGTCCTTTGACAACTGCAATCATGGATTAGTCCTTTAACAACTGCCTTTATTGGCTAGTGCTATGGCAGCTGCATTTGTATCGGCTAGTCCTTTGACAACTGCAATTATGGGTTAGTCCTTTAACAACTGCCTTTATTGGCTAGTGCTATGACAGCTGCATTTGTATTGGCTAGTCCTTTGACAACTGCATCACTGGCAGGTCCTTTGATGACTGAACTCTCTGACTTGTGTCTTGACAGCAACAACCACTAGCTTGTCATTTGACAATTGCAATCACTTGCTTTTTCTTTTACAACTGCAATCACTGCTGGTTTATCCTTTGGAAAAAAAACTGCCCTGTCCTTTGACAACTATAATTCACTGTAAATGTACAAATACTAGCATCATACAGTAATCATTGCAGCTCATTCATACTGGAAAAAAGACTGGCATGATGTGTTCTAGTTATGAAATTAAGCAAACAAAAGCTTCAAAGTAAGCCTGGCACTGTGTTCTTGAAGCTGTCTGGCACGGAGCCCCACATGCAGATGTGGTTTACATTATCCTCATCAATGTTCAATTTTCTGCTTGAAGTAGTTGGACCTTATAAACTTGCTACAATGTGATGTAGCTGATTGTAAATGATTGGTGATTTATGAAATGAAGTGAGGAGGAATTAGAACTGCAATTGATTAGTGTGATTCCTTGATGATTTCAACACAAAATAATTACATTTCCACATGGAGTATTAAAACATCATTGCTGAATAATTATAAACACCAGTTTCCTGATTCATTATTCTAATAGTTTGTATGCTCCCCCTCCCCCTCAACTCAAAAAGCCATATACAAACATGTTGTAGGGAACAAAAGCTAAAGTGACATTAGAGAAAAGAAGTTTCTTCAATGAAAGTCACTTATTATGTCTTAAGACTTTTGAGTGACAATCTAAAACATGCTTTATCAGAACATGGGAAGTTTCAAGCTTTAATATTTACATCTTAAAATAATGAATAAGACACTCCTCCTCTATAAATCTTCTCAATTAATTGAACCTTTTATCTGTAAAATAATAAATATTTGCCTGTGATATATCTTAGAATAAGACACAAGGTGGAGTTCTCATGCATAAGGATATGTCACATTGGGTGCAGTCTTGAGTGATTTTTAGTTATCTACACCTGTGAATTACCAGAATTCAGGTGATAAATCATGGTTCACATATTTATTAATTTAATCCTTAAAAAAAGTAAAATATCACTGGAAAAGATAGTCTCTTTCTCACTGCACAAATCACAACAAAATAGAATTGTGACTGATAATTGAAAATTTCACCACCCCCTCTCTTTGTACAGAAAAAAAGATGGTCATATTAGATAAATCACTGTCATCTTCAAAGTTTTTTACATCAATTATGTAATGCACCATTTGACTGATAATCTAAGACTTAAACTTTCAAGCACACTAAATTTACTAAAGCACTTGGTCGGACTTGACTATTTTGCTTCAAATATATCCCCTAGCCATTTAAAGAGGGCACTTATCTCAGTAAGTGGAGATAACATTATTCCAAAAATTCTAACACACTCTTAAAAACATGCAAGATCAAAGTGTTTTATCAGGATTTAAGTAATGAGGTTTGATTGAAACCCCTCAAGGTGACAATTCTCCAGTACAAGTAGCCTGTTTAATATATCAAAGTAATGACTTTAATGTAGGACAAGATTGAGAAGAAACCTCATACTGCTTTTTTGATATCTCCTCCCCAAACTTTTTTTGTGCAAATATCATGCTGAGAACATTCATCCTCCTCAAAACTGTTGAAATTAGATAAAGTGTCTTAATTGGCATTAATGTAGGTAAATGCACTTAGTACTTTTAAGCAGAGAATGAAATTCAGTAATTTCATTGTAATTGTAATATAAAGCAATTACTTTAGGGACTTTAAATAAGCTTTAGAACGACAGTGGAGTTCGTTTTTCCATAGAGACCTTGATCAAGTTTTCTTTTTACTGAAGTGGTTTTATCATCGAGACCTTTTTACTATGAAATAAATCATTTGGTTTTTATATGATTGGTCAGGGCAGTCTTTAATTTGGATGTCTTAAGGGTGGGTTTTAATCAGGTGGTCTTGAGGGCAGTCTTTAACCAGGTGGTCTTAAGGGCAGTCTTAAACTGGGTGGTCTTGAGGGCAGTCCTTAACCGGGTGGTCTTGAGGGCAGTCCTTAACCGGGTGGTCTTGAGGGCAGTCTTTAACCAGGTGGTCTTGAGGGCAGTCCTTAACCAGGTGGTCTTGAGGGCAGTCATTAACCGGGTGGTCTTGAGGGCAGTCCTATAACCAGGTGGTCTTGAGGGCAGTCCTTAACCGGTGGTCTTGAGGGCAGTCCTTAACAGGGTGGTCTTGAGGGCAGTCTTTAACTGGGTGGTCTTGAGGGCAGTCTTTAACCGGGTGGTCTTGAGGGCAGTCTTTAACCGGGTGGTCTTGAGGGCAGTCTTTAACCAGGTGGTCTTGAGGGCAGTCTTTAACTCGGTGGTCTTGAGGGCAGTCTTTAACCGGGTGGTCTTGAGGGCAGTCTTTAACCGGGTGGTCTTTAGGGCAGTCTTTAACTCGGTGGTCTTGAGGGCAGTCTTTAACCGGGTGGTCTTGAGGGCAGTCCTTAACCAGGTGGTCTTGAGGGCAGTCTTTAACCAGGTGGTCTTGAGGGCAGTCCTTAACCGGGTGGTCTTGAGGGCAGTCTTTAACCGGGTGGTCTTGAGGGCAGTCTTTAACCGGGTGTTCTTGAGGGCAGTCCTTAACCAGGTGGTCTTGAGAGCAGTCTTTAACCGGGTGGTCTTGAGGGCAGTCTTTAACCGGGTGGTCTTGAGGGCAGTCTTTAACCGGGTGGTCTTGAGGGCAGTCCTTAACCGGGTGGTCTTGAGGGCAGTCTTTAACCAGGTGGTCTTAAGGGCAGTCCTTAACCAGGTGGTCTTGAGGGCAGTCCTTAACCAGGTGGTCTTGAGGGCAGTCCTTAACCGGGTGGTCTTGAGGGCAGTCCTTAACCAGGTGGTCTTGAGGGCAGTCTTTAACCAGGTGGTCTTGAGGGCAGTCTTTAACCGGGTGGTCTTGAGGGCAGTCCTTAACCGGGTGGTCTCAGGTGGTCTTGAGGGCAGTCCTTAACCAGGTGGTCTTGAGGGCAGTCTTTAACCAGGTGGTCTTGAGGGCAGTCTTTAACCAGGTGGTCTTGAGGGCAGTCCTTAACCAGGTGGTCTTGAGGGCAGTCTTTAACCGGGTGGTCTTGAGGGCAGTCCTTAACCGGGTGGTCTTGAGGGCAGTCCTTAACCAGGTGGTCTTGAGGGCAGTCTTTAACCAGGTGGTCTTGAGGGCAGTCTTTAACCGGGTGGTCTTGAGGGCAGTCTTTAACCGGGTGGTCTGTTGTAATTTGTAAATTTATCATTCTAAAGATTTGATTAACAGTGGAATTCTGAAGAAAATCAACCAAGTAATTTTCAAACAAAGAAATATACCAGTAAACTAGTCCAATAACTAGGGCAGATCAATTGATAGTGTAAGAGATGGGCCAAGGTCTTGAATCCTACTTTCTACTTTCATCAATGTCTGTCTGAAATGTTTATGTCTCCTACTGAAAGAAAAGATTGATCAGGATCTGGAAAACAACAGTTTTACTGTCAAACTGCTGTCGAAAGAGGTACTGTATCAGAGACTTTTACTGTCAAACTGTTATCAAAAGTGACTGGTACTGTATCAGACAGTTTCACTTTTATTGCTGCATCAGCAGTAAAACTTCAGACACTGATAGAGGTTATCACAGACAGTTCAACCTGTAACTCTCACACCCCTACCAGGATCAAACACTTTCTCCTAACCACCCAGACACCACTCAGACATATCAAGTGTTTGAACAAATTCACCAAACTAAACCACTCTACCATATTCTTTTTAATAATTTGAATCATTATTTTGTATCAAATATTCTTTTTTACAATCAATTTACCAGTTTTTGAAATACAATACAGTTATACTGTTGTGTATTCATTATTAAGTTTAATCTTTAATATAAAATATTCAATTAATTTACCTTTAGTACATCTGGGTCCATTTTTATAACATTATCTAATATTTCTGTAAACAGATGTATTTCTTTGTTTACAAATTCTTCAAGCCTGTAAATCCAATGGTTCTTTGAACCCTCGTGTATGTTTACAATTCCAGTTAATGTTTCTGCAGACAATGTTTATTTCCTGCAATGTTTACATGTATTTCCCTTTATAGCCATGTTTTCCATGACATGAGTGCATCCCGCGCTTATTTATCGTCACATTACGACTGCACCTGCATGTTTTACAACACATACAATTATATTTCTATTTCATTTCTACATATATAAAACAGTTAAATCATTTAAATCTTGTCCATAGAACCTTTTGTAAGCTTGATGTTTTTACTAACAATCTAAATACTAATTTAAGAAAACATTTAAAGTTACGTTAACTGAAGATATGATTAATATCCTTTTACTGAAAACCAAATTATTTCCAACAGATCATCCTGTTAACTGCATTTTTGCAATACAGTCTAAATGTCAATGTACATGTACATTGCCATGTAAAGCCCCTAACATAACTATATGCACCCAATCACAGTAGCCTAGTTTACGTGCCTTAACACTGAAACATTAGCAACCTAAAAGTCGCTCGCAAGGTCAGGGTCAACACTGATATCCTCGGTATCCGACATCTGCTGTACATGATAAATATGAAGAAATTTTTCTTTCAGAATTTTATGTCATTTAAACCACAAATCACCCTAACATGGGTGGATATAAAATGTCTTATGATAAAACATAGTGTAACTTGATGCACATAACTGTGGAATGAAACCCTAAGAATTTCTCTTAATTACAGATAAAATTATGCATCTTGAAAGCATACAAAAGTTTTTAAGTTTGGATGTCAAATTAATATTCTAAGGAAAGATGTATTACCCGTTAAATGAACCGTTATATGTACCACAATAATTATTATTCTTTCGGTTGCTTTTAAAATCAGAAATGCATGCATAATTGCAAAACATAGATTCTCTTTTTGACAAAGCGTGACAAAAATATTAAAAAAAGAAATACGTCAACACTATTTTAGATTAAACAGAACACAGTTCTATTATTATCCTCTTTCTCGGTTCTATATATACTCTTGTTTCTTGTCTACCCAATAATAACATTGTATTATATAACGTTATTTTTAAAAACTGGGAAGGGCCTGTTGCAACAGTGGTCAGCACTAATGCCCGTGGATAAAGAGGTCCTCAGTTTAATCCTTCAGTCAGCTCTGGCTATAAAAGTTGTAGATATGGCAATACCAGTGACCTTTCAATCTCGGCGTTAAACTGTCTTAAATCTAGCTCAGAAAAATTGAGACATAATGCCAGCCCCTTGACTGAGACATGATGTCAGCACCTACATTGAGACATGATGTCAGTACCTACACTGAAACATGATGTCAGTTCCTTGACTCGGGCGTACTGACACAATGTCAGCATTTGAGCTGTGACATGATGTTATCACTTGGACTTGACATGATGTCAGTGCCTGAACATAATGTTAGTATTTGGGCATAGACATAATTGTCAGCATTTGAAATGCAACAAAACTATAAAATTTGATTTGAACTGAGACAGGAATATTAAAGAAACCTTGTCTTGTAGGAAGAAAGCCCATCCAATACCTAACAATTCACTGACTGCCCTGTGAAATATTATTAATTACAATTTATTGAGTTATCAATTAACAATCAATTATCCAATAATCAATCTACATTATACTGAAGTGACTATGCTAAAACAATTCTTAGCTCTTGATGAACTTCTTCTTGAATGAAAATAGACATTGTTAAACCTGTCAACGATAGACAAAACTTCCGCTGATTATAAACCCATATCAAAGCTTTTAAGTTTAATAATAAAAAGGTGTAATTTCTTACCTTTATAATAAATAATATATCATCTTCTATTGTTTCAGAATTTTTTCTTTTGTAACAACATGAAAACAATGATTTTGATTTATCCTTTAGTGTTTTAACTGCTGACATATCTGTTGTTCGAAATAAAAATGCACTTTGCAAATCCCATATTGACATTAATAAAAATATTTACGCAACTCATGGCCACACATTGCACAATATCGTTATATTGTGTGCTTTTAAATTTGTCATCAGAATTTTATGGTAGACACAATACGCTGGCCGCAAAATTTACATATTCACTTTTTTTACGATAAAGTAAATAATTACACCCTCTGCTCTGGCATGCGCCACTTACATTTAAATATTTAAAATGATATAAAATATAATGCACTTTCTAATATGAAATTAGATTAAAGCTGAGTTGAGCAGCTGATAACAGTAAAGATATTTCAGTTTTCATGCAATGTAATGTCATAATAAATTAAATTGTCAGCATGTTAAATGATGGTTTGAAAAGTCTGAAAACTAAGGATGAAAACTGATTTTTAACGTCACTAAAAAGATCTTTAAAAACATCAAAACCACAATTAATCAACGTGAAAATGTAATATAGCGAAAGTTAAGGGAGTGCACAGAAATTTAAAAAAAATAGTAAAATATTGATCTGCAATTAATCATGTCACCAAAAAAGTCACGTGACCAGCAAACCTTCACCACAAACTTATACATCTTTATCAATGAAACAAAAGACACCCATTTTATTATCAGACATATATAATGCAGGCAATATATCTTCTTTAAACAAATGTACTAGATGAGGCCCTTGAAAATGGTTAAAATACCTGAACTCTGACAAAGTGACTGTTATGTACATTCTATATAAGTACTTCTTCCTACTACTGAAAATGAGGTGGGATCTCATGTACACTTTTTTAGTTCAAACACTGATTTCTACTAAAGGTACTTCAAGATGTCGTGTAGACCAAACACATACTTACATCACTGTCATTCTTGCTCTATGCTCACTTCATATTCACTTGTGTTCACTTCTTTAATTTTTCTTATTACAAAAGTTGTTTGAGATGAAACAATAAATCAGATACCAGAACAATTTAAAGTAGATGATTTTTTCTTCTTATGCACTTTCCAGAGATGTGTAGAATAATTAAAGTACAGGAAGAAAGTCTATATACTAGTTCTTTAAAAGGAAAAAATGTATGTGACAGCACAGAACTATTTTTGTATTGAAAAACCAGCACACATGCTAGGAAAAAATAAAAATTTGGCCCAAGCCCAACTGACCATAACTGCTGAAACACTTTAAGACAAAATAAAAACCCACTGGGCGCTACTGGGGCTCTAATAGCCTTGCAACCAGGCTAGATGATAAATAATATATTTCATTAAAATTGCAAGCAGAATATTTTCAGCCATTTCCTTGTATCATGGCTCGATCATCTTGCATTTTTAGTGGCAAAGGGAGAGAATTTTGTAAGAAATAAATGGGCAGATGATCACAAAATAGAAGAAAGATAAAAAGAAAGGTAAATGTAAGGACTGAATGCATGTCTGGCCCGGGTTCTACTACAAATGCAAGGCTTCCATTAAAGAAACAGAGTATGCATGGGCACTAAAAATGCAAAGTTTCAACTAAAACAAGAGTGCTTAATAAAACAACTCTTATTGTTCCAAATTTTTCAATATAGGGGCAATAACTGGAGTGACTGGTTATCTATCACACATGGCTGAGATATTAGGCAAATAAGCATTCTCAGCAAGTTTAATGATGATTGGTTTAGAATTGTTAAAGTCAATAACAACTTTGTGGATGCTGCCCACCCATCTGTCCATCCCCCCCCGCTGCAGGTGATCTGTCATGATAGGCGTATAAAAACACTATGGACACTGAAGATGCACTAGAGAAACACATTGGAAACTAAGAAATTCAAGAAGGCTTCTTTACTTAGCAAACACAATGGGCACTCAAGAAGTGTGTAAACAAATGACAATGGTTGGTTGGAAATGCTGACCGTAACAGTAATTCCACAAAAACTATATGGACACTCATGGCAGAAACTGCAAAAATATGATTGCTACTCATCTAGTGGGGCAGGCAATCTGTAAAGGCATGGTGGTCCGCTCAAGAAATTCAGAAAAAGGCTTTGGAACAAAATCAATGAAAAACAATGCTGAAAACATGCAAAATGATGTACAATCAAGTACAACATTAACTGGAAATTTACTGACACCCAAACATAAGAATCTATAGCATTCATTTTTTTCTACCACAAACATTTAAAGCTAAGGAAAACTTGAAGACATAATAACATGTAATAACTACTGGCAGTTAGGTCACAGCAAAAATCATCAATATATGTCTATACATTAACTCAGCTAAACTTCTTTCTATAATGCCCTACAACCACAGATACCAGAACTGCAAAATTCTATTTTCTGCTCCAACTCACCCCAATACAAAATTCCAAAGAAAAAAAAATTAGAATACAATTAAGACTGTCTAGAGCATAAAGCAAAAAAGGTCTTTGTTTAAGCAAGTAAACATCACATTTTTGCTTCATGTTTTCTGTCCAAAAAATATTCCAAGAAGAAATTTCAAAATACTGAAAAAAGTGTCCTACCTGTTCAAACTCCCACTGGCAAAATGTGTGCTTAAAAAGAGGCATGATTGCTTGCAATATATATATTTATGTATTATAATTTAATAGAATTATAATATCATTGTACATGTTTTTATATATTCCGAAAATTAACTGTAATTTCTCCTGGTCCCTCCTGTGAACTATGCAATTTTCTCAAAAAACAACAATCCTTCAAATCAATGCTACGTTACTTTACTTTATGTTTGCATACTAATATGAACTTTTTAAACCATGTCGTTTAAGCACTGCTAATTTAGTTCTGTACCAAAAACAGATATAAAATGTATAAAAAGATAAATCATTCTACTGTATTAAACTATTGAAATCAAGCCAGGTTGCAATGTGTATCAATTACTCGGAGCATAACTTTGAAACGTCATTTGCATAGTACTCAATTACTAAATAACTGCCTTTTTTTAAAAAGTTATAAATCTCTTTTTCTATCAATTATATGGTAAACAGACCCCCTACCCTCTCTGAAAAAGTTGGTATTGTAGAATGGACATTGAAGGCAAATACTTGAAGAGTTCACCAAGATCGTTTTAACGGCATTTGAAATATTTCATGTTGTAAATATAATATTTAAATTTCCAATCATAACACTCGAGATTTACAAATACGATCAGAAGTGAAACTACAGTATCGGTACTTTAACAGTGCTAATAGATTTCATGTCTACTTAAAATTAATCAATATAAACACTATTAGCAGAAGTTCTGGGCTTCATGCCCGCTAATAAATTTGGCATTCTATTCAAACGAATGATCACTTTATTACCATACATAGAATACTATATCAAGCATTATTATAAATCATATAAAAAATGTATATTGTTGTAAAAGGGACTGGAAATAAGTTATGTTATTGTTCCATTGTCTGTCAGGGTATGCTGGGCTTTTCTTCTCGGACACTTACAGGATGCAACAGCATTTTACCTAAATCTTGCACTGCTCGTTAGGGCCATTAAAAAGTTGTAGGAGCAACTTAGCTGTAAGGTTACAGTACAATTCTATTTTCATTACTAATGAGTGTCAAAAGTGATCCAAACTTGACAGAATTCTAGTGCAGTTTTATAACACGATTACGAAGTACGTGTTGCTATTGATCTAGATTAAAAGGAAGCAATCTTGCAGCACTTAAAAGTGTATGAAACTGCAACTTTAACCTGATTCTATGATATACTAGTATATTGTAGAACATGTATATTTTTCAGATGATGAAATTCTTCATGCCTTTTCAGTTCCATTATAAACCATATATGCCCATATTAGATTGAATTTCAAGACTTCCACCCAGTGAGACCACTGTCAGGAAAAAGGCAGTGTGCTCAGTGCTCAGTGTGCGCATGTCTCCACAATGTACTATTACACAATTAAATGGACACGACTTCTGCGGGTGGGCAACAACAGTAATTAAAATATGTAAAATTATTAAATATTTTCTCTTTGACAGGAATATTTATTATTTGAAGGTTAGAAATGAAATTGATATTTTTAATTGACTACCTACTGGGGCATGGAACCATAATGAATATACGATAAGGATCGCAAGGATATACATGTCCCACTGACCTACATTCACAATCTTTAAGTGCTTTTGAACAAAACAGAGTTTTCACTGTTGATCACCAAACAAAGCCCTATGGGAATAATCTTAAAGTCTTTTTCATGCATAAATATGTACGCATACAATATGATAGTTTTTTTCAAGAAATCCCAATTTTTGTTTTTTAAAAGTCTGCGTTACAACATTTTGATGCCCAAAGTGTAGAGAACAATGATATAGTTTGGTTTCCGATACAGAAATTAACAATATCTTGTGAACCTTAAAAAAGTGATAAAAAGACATTTCTGTTGAATCTAAAGCAGTGTAACAACAAAACGCATATTTGAGATGTACCTACTTGAAAACTGCTAGCTGGCAAAGATTTCCAAGCATTGTATCTCTGCATGTAAGCTATAGTATCAATGGGTATTTAAGACAGACTAAAAAAAACTTCCGAAACGTCCCTATCAATTTAAAACAGAAGCTACAATGACACAAAAAGAGATCAAGTTCTTTTACACCTGTACAGAATCCTTGACATCCCGAGCAGGTGTCCATGCTAATACTGTATTAGGTTTAACAAAATATCATATAAAATCATGACATGTGAATAGGGCTTTTTTTGGGTTTCCTATTTGTTAAATTGTTTTGTTTTGTTGTTTTGTGGCTGTCAAATGGTTGCTGCAGGTTATTATATCCTAAAATAACACATGTCTGTCTATTTCAAATTGGTAACTGCAGTGTTCGCAATACATCAGCATGACTGCAAGAGTTGTTTCCCTTACATTCAACATCCACCATAGTACTTACTGGGTAATAAAGAAAACTCTACAACTTATGTATGTATTTTAAGAGTTTTATCTTTTGTACCGGATAATCCATATGTTATCATGCCATTGTCGTACATCCAGAGCATTCATTACAATGTCATGTCTGAAAGGTTGGCAAACCACTGATGTACGAGGATGAAACATGCAGGACAAGCATCTTAGATCTTACTCTCCTATGATTATTATTAAGGTAACCTACCATGAGATAGCTGGACCGATGGCTGTCAGTGCCTCCTCCTCCTCCGCCTCCTTCCCGAGGTTTTGACTTTCTGTCAATGTTATCCATGTTCTTTTTAATCCTCATTAATCCTCATTTAAGGTCAGTATCACAAGGTCAACGTCACAATGTAACGTTCCAAGGTAACATTGATAGTCACAATGATATCACTGGATAATTTAGTCACTTTCCCAAATATGCTGTTCACTTATGCTTTTTGCCTACAAATAAAAAAAATCATAATTATGTCTTTTAAGGCTAAATTAACAATGAATTAACTCCAACATTTATTTTATTTTATTTTCATGTTTTAGAATCGGTAAAATTCTGTTCACACTTTTATGTACACATGTCTTCCATTCCAACAGAAAGAGTAAAATGAATCGCACCAAGATGACTTGATTTAAGATGTTGTATGTATTCTCAATACAGAAAACTTAAAAAAACAAAACATAACATCCAATTCAATCAAAAAGTATAAAGGACAAAGCAAGTTAACACACTAACGAAATACTTGTACATTTGTATACATGTATACAAGAAAATCTTGTTGTTGATTAATGATGAGGAATTGATAAATGAAGACATCACTGGTGAAACATGTTGATGGAAAACATCTTTATTTTCTTATACACTAACAAGATAATCAATCAGTGCAAACATTTCTTATAGATACACTGAAGTTATTGATAAACAAATAATCCACGATACAACCATTCCTTCTTCGATACAAACATTCCTTCTTCGATACAACCATTCCTTCTTTGCAAACTTTGATATCAGGTAACAACAAAATTGTTATTGTGTTACCACAATGAGAACCTGAAGCACCTGAAACTTGCAGTACGGAATCCATAGATATACAGACTTAATGCGGAAAAGTGCAGCTCTTGAAGTGTAAACGCTGATTAGAAATAGTTTGCAATCTAGATCAATCAAGTGAAAGCCAAGCGAGATTGAGGGATGGGTTTAGGTAAGTCAATGAGAAATTGACAAATCAAGCCGAGAGATACACCTGGCGAAACTATCTAAGTACTCCTAAATGCATTTCCACACTGCAAGCATTAGAGATGTAAAAGCCCAGGTGTTACACTGTCATAACACTAAAACTTCCAAACATTGTTTCTCCTTTCTCTACCCAATTATTTTTTTCATAGAAATTTGCATTTTTTATACAATTGTTTTATGGAACAGCACTTTCTGTCAGAAAGCATTATTAGCAAATTACTGAGTACATTAAGAATACTTGAAGTGATTTGTTCTGCTCCTGAGTTTTTGATCTTGTTCCAGCATCTTTGCTTCAGTATTTTACAGACTGTAGGATGGAAGAGGGCTCATTATGACAAAGTAAAATCTCTCTGCAAATCAAATTCTGATCTTTGCATAGTGACACATCCTCATAATGTAAATAAAATTCATAATTTACAAACTTAACCTTTTGGTATTATGGATTGACATTGTTTAAAAACATCTGTCTATGTTTTTATGCTGTTTACATCAACCATAAAATGTTTCTTTGATAAATTTAATGTCATGTAGTGTTGACACAATACAAGTAAACCAGGACAGCATTTATAGTATATAATATTGTACCATTACAATATTTTACTGATCTGTCCTCACCACGGCCAAAGAATCAAAAGATCTATGGCAGATTCCAGTTACAGTAAAACTCTCACATACAGGTAAGGATAGATGTCCAGGAAGTACTCAGGTACTCCATAACTGCTGAATTCCTAAATTGAACATGTCTACAGTACCAAATTCATTGTTAAAAAGGATTTGGTTTGTAAATATTTGCTGACTAGATAGCAAGCAGTGCAGATCATGATCTGACAGTACAGATGTCCTGCTCCCATTTGCTGCCGGCATGATACGAGTTAATTTAAATTTTCTGTAACCACTGTTATTTTAAAAACACACCAACTCACTGTGCCTCCCTAAACCCACAGTAAACAATACAGTTTTCATGTAAAATCTACCGTATACGTAATTTCTATTGTTACTATTTTGAAAACCTTTTCTGAAATAAAGTAATCTTGTATTTCACCAAAGTCTAAAAATATTCAAACATTTCAGATGTAAACATGTGTATACCATTGAATTTCAGCACATTAATGTAATAAATACATCGAACAAAATACACTTACCACAGACACTTTACAGAAAGAAAGTGAAAATCACACGCATGACAAGTATCACCATAGAGAACAATTTACAATGATTTCAAAGACAGCAAATGAAATAAAAAAAGAAATCCTGAAAGATTTAAAGTGATAAACTAGTCATAATGAATGGTGAATGTCCTAATACAGGTATTCAAGATGAAGTCAAGTGGAATAATTTTACCTATTAATTTGCAAACTTTGTAAAAGTGAGAGCTGAAAAAAAATACAATTGAAACTAGGGCGAAAATCCGTCTTCAATGTGGAAGCCTGTAATTTTCTACAGTGACTTAATATGTTTTTTGCAGAGTAGACACAAATATCCAATTACACAAAGAACTTGTCAATGTTAAAAACCTTGATGAAAGAAATCTTCCAATCATAGCACTTTTCTCAATGTTAGGGCACTGTTACCGTCTACTGCATGTTTTGCAATGTGCAATTTACCTGCCACTACATTACAAAAGCTTAATTGTTTCCACAATCATACATTCATAATAAAGCAAAGTTTTATGCCGGTTCGAGTCCCGGTCAGGCTGCACGTATTCTCTCCTATTCATAATTAAGTCTGTAACCATGACAGCCGCATGGTTTATTTTCTGGTATTCACTGACAGGCTTACCTTGATAATACAAACACTTCAACATACATAACTATATGGACAAAATAAGACCGAGACTTTAACGCGCTCTTCCACTATGACCAAAAAAGTAAACTACTTTTAAAAATTTATGTTTACACATTCTGTCACTTTTCACAGCAGGAAAAGGACTAGATAGAAAAGTTTTGTAAATATTTTGCAAGTATCAGATTTCAAAGGTATCAACTTACTGATCAAATCTTACACTATAACCTGTATGAACCTATGTGTCTGCTCATTTATCATGTAAAAATATCGCACTAACTCACCATAAAACCACACGCGGACACAAAGTCACAATCCCAAACAAAGACTGTCCTCAAACACTCCATAACCTCATCACTTTATCAGTGTATATAATGCATCAGTATTATAAAATCCCTCAAAGCACAATACACTTTCATTAATGCAAAGATTTTTACCTATTGAATTGTTCAATGTAAATGAATATCTGTGATACAGGTTGTGGGTGATGTACATTAATAAAATCAGAGCGGCAATAAACTGTGACAAACACTTGTCAAATATGTTTCATACTGATCTAAACCAGGTCAGGATTTCATCAATATGAACAGCCTGTCAAATGCACAAAATCTTCTATATTGTAACTTTAAATGTCACCTTCTTTGGCCCTTTGACTGTTAGTTACAAAATAAGATATTCTGGGTTCATTACCACTACAAAAATCATTTTTCAACCTAAATGTAACAGTACTTTTGATTCCCCAATATATTTAAACATACCTAGCATTCTTAGTTTTCAAAAACAGCTTCAACAACTGAACCCTTGTAGTAGTATGTTATATCAAATTATTTTAATGCACTTACTTAATACACTTATGCAGTCCCTTTTTCACTTTAAAATTTTGAATATTTGAAATTCACTTTCACATACACATATTTATTCCAATGTCAATATTCCTTTGTCTCTGTATCCCAGTGGAAATCTACTGAAATATTACTTTCCGGATGCTATTCCGCAATATACACTCTCAATTCACCATCATTTCAACATAACATGATATAATGAACAAAGTACAATTATACCCTAATAGCAAAAGAAATAAATGAAATTTAATATAAAGGAAATCACAATACATAGCAATCGAATAGTCACTCAATATTGCTGGCTGGTTTTGCCATAAAATAAGGTCTGTGACCCCTTATTTCCTGTATGACCCTAAAGGGTATTAATCCTAGCTTGGTTAACTATGTAAACAGAGATCCAGCGATCGTGCCAACACTGCACTAGTAAAGCTAAGCACACAAAGAAAATCCCTACTGCAAACACCGACACCTCTAGTGAATTAGAACAAAGTTACACCACTCTATGTCTTGTCAAACTACCAAAACCCTGTCATTATTCAAACCTGACCTCTACACCAGGTGGCTACCAGTCCATTTCAAGCCCACTGCCTGATTAAAATGCTTTTAATGTTTATGATCAGGCGGGGATTTATTGCACCCAGTTATAATGCGGAGATGTCCACTTTAACAACTTTATGAATGGAATTATATTGCTTGAATACCTTACTGGTGACCTTACAATCATTATAACCGGTCTGATCCTGACCAAAATATGCGAGCATTGAATTGCGGTAACCATGTACAATATTCTTTGGAAACTTAATTACAATAAATAGAATACTAAAGTATGAATACACAGTAAGATAGAACCATTAAAGTATGTGTACAATGTATGTCTTATAATTTATTCTGTGAAACGACATTATCATTATTAAAATTTACTTGAAAATTCAGAAATTGTTACATTAAGATTATAAGACATGATAAATTACACTGAAAATGTTTTAATGACAAAATTATTATATTGCAACAATTCATGCACAAGTACTTAAATTATTTTACAAAATACCCTATAGATCGCTGCTTAAAAATGCACAGAAATTTGTGAGAAATTAATTCTTCAAAATTTGCAATGCTATAACACTCATATAAATGACATACAATTAAATTCTGAATAATTCCTGGCTTCACAAAACCCGCTGCACTATCCTTAACAATGTCCTACACAATGATCAAATTTTGTATTTCTAGAGGCATGCTACTTGACCAGTTGATGGATGACTTAACAAACAATCTGTCCAGGTATCAATGTCCGAATATGGTCAATTAGACAATTAGTCGCCAAAGGCATTTATACCGACATTTAGTGATTGTAATCAGTTATTTATAATTACAATTACACCTGAAAAACTTGTCAATTTATTGAGATTTATTGTTTGCATGAATCAAGTACAAATCAGTGCCTAGTATATATCCCAGCAACAGACGTGGGTGGGTGTTTTGGACCTTATATCTGGTGGTTTTTCATATCAGTTTTTATAAGTCATGACAGGGAACAGCAGGGTTATTAATAAAGAAACATACATGCTATTGTCATTATTAAAATTGAGCTCTTGAGCTGAAGCAACATTGTACTATAGCAAAACCTGCTACATACTGGCTTAGTTAATTAAGTACAGAGCACCTGTCTTTGAATGCTTCAACTTCTATATCTGAACTAAAGACTAAAAATATCAACTTCAAAGAAGTAAGAAATTTCATCATATATAGCTAACTTGCAAAGCTGCTATAGTGTTTAAAAAAAGAAAATAACATCAATTAAAATCAAAGAATATAAACTGTTGAGAAGGTGCAAATACAAGATGATGAATCACCATGTGCCTCTATAAGTGCAGGTTTGGATTCCAGAATGGGCTGGTTGTCATGCCGGCAACAAGTTCTGAAAAGATTCAACAGCTGATGCAGGTATTACAGCAAACTTTACACAGACTTGTTTCATGAACCTTAAGAATCTTGAAAATTCATGCAACTCATGGAATTTTTTCCCTACAGTAACCTCTGTTTATTACAACTCCATGGAACCATTCAAATTTGTTCCTCATATCCAGAATTTGTTAAAATAAAAATAGAAAAAAAACTTGGGCAGAGAAAATTTGTTCCTTGTATCCAGATTTTTGCTATAATTGGAGTGGTTTTATACAGAGTTTACTGTATTACTCCTATAGAATTACATTAGTTACAGATAATAAACATTCAATCTAAATTTTCAATGAAATATTTATGTGAGCTCAAAGGGTGGAAATATCCTGCTGAGATTGACAAATACTTATCTTTATTTCTACAATGGACTTCTAAAAAATCAATCTGAAAGATTCTATCAGTAATACTTATCTGACAAGTAAATGCATTTCCAGCACAGGGGGACCATTAGAACAACTTTACTACAACAGTGCTAGTAAAATATAATAAATGCCTTTTCATCTCAAATTTTAAGTCCTTGATAAAGAAAACTATCTAAGACAGAAAATGCTACTGGGAAATAAACAGCAGTTTGGCTGGAGAATCAGGAAAATAATATTGCTGTTTTTCTTGGGAGCTGAAGCAACTACTTTTACCAGAACTTCGGTTGGACAAGAGCTGTCTATAGAAGAACTGCTGGACTGAATCAAAACACTGAATTGATAGAAGAGTCTGAGAAACCCATATAAGGGCATCATTTTGTCAAAAAACAATGAAGAAATATGAGGATTGCTCCTTAAATATGACTTTCTGACAATACAAAAAGGTGACTTTTTGAACAAAAGATGTTTGGCCATGACTTCAGATCCATAATGTTTCCTTACCATTGTTAATGGAGTTCCCTATCCTAAATTATTCAATGTATTAAGTATTGTACATAAAACTATGTTTATAAAGAACTTCTTGGGACCATTTATATTTGTTCCTTATATCCAGAGTTTGTTATATCCATATATCATTTTTATTTAAGCCAGCATTCTTTAAATAGCGTTAATTTACTCACAAGATATGCGTTAAGTTTCAGCAAAATATCTTTGGAGATACAAACTTACAAGAAAAACTTTGAACTAGAACACTGTAAAGCATTGTAAAACTGTCCCTGTGCACCCCCAAAGATCTCTCAATCAATCAAAGGCAACACATAAAACACATAAATCTTTTCCTACTATCTCCTCACTTTAATCTATACTGATGACAGTATCATTGGCCTGAACAATACAGGCCTGCTCTACATACATCAAAGCCCTACCTGCTGCCACACAATGTACAGCCCTGTGAAGAAAAAAAAACATTGTATTGTGAAAACTGGAACACTGCATGATTATATGATTCAACCCCTTTAACCCCCAGCGCTGATAACACCTGATTGTCTGATTATATACCTTGCCTTTAAGGTCTTTCTCAATAAAAAGGTGGAAATAAATGTATAAGTGTGCACTTGGAAAATGTACAAGTTGCTGGGAGTCCTTAAAATGTTTGCCATTTTATCTCCAACATTAATTCCAGAATTTATTTATACTAATTTATTTATTCTTGATGTGAAACAAGTTCTTACAACTTTAGATTAATTGCTCTTGAGACTCAATCCAGATGGAATCAACCTCGAAGAGAGGGGCAATGTGGTTAGTTCCAGAATAATTAAGTGACCTTGACATCTCATAGTTTAGGAAATAGTTATCCAGTTATACTCATTAGCTGCCCTCATTATCTCACTTGCTAATTAACATAAAAAAGGTAATTAATTAATTCTTACATCACCATATTTCTTTATTTCTAATTTTAGTGACTGTGACCTTAGCTTCAGTCCTGTTTACAACTAACAAGACCCTGTGTGGCTTCATCTCCAACCCATGTATCAATTATCAAGTTTACAGCAACAGTGACCTTGACATTGATCACTGAAGCAAAGCAATGTCTCCAGCATAGCTACATAGTCATAAATATTTCACGTTGACATTTTCTAGCCTAATCACACTTATTTCCCCAGAAAGCAACCACATTGACCTAAGCAACCTAAGCCTATCTGAACAAACTCCTCTCACCAAAGCTATGTACGTATTAAATTTCATTGGAATATGTCTAACCATATAACTTTAACTTGACCAGAACAAAACCCTGCACTTTTCAAAGAACTATTTTTACAAAAGCTATTTACTAAACAGATTTCATCGCAATATCTACCATAATGTGAAATTACCATAAAATAAATTCTGAAAACTGTTTATTTTTTCTCTTTTCTTTGTAACATTAACTGTGAACTTAAACATCAGCAAAACAAAATGCAATACAAAACAAAGTCAAGGCACAAGTCATTTCATTACAATAATGTCTGCACTATCTAAAGTATGTATATTAATTGGCTATCACAAACTACATCACTATTCTACCCTAAAATGCCAGTCTTTATCGGAACATATCCAAAACTTTTTCAGCTAAACATTCACAAGACATCTTTTGTGCCTGCAACCTTACAAACATTAAACATTCAGGTACCTTTCAGACTGCACTTCGATCCTGAATATTTCCACATTTCACAAGTTTGCAAACAGTTCTATCTGTTCAATTAAATACATATACAGAGCCACAGAGACAAATTACAACAATCAAGCCCCTGCATTCCTGTGCAGTCAAGTCTGTTATTTAGTTCCTGTTTGGTGTTGATCAATATAAAAAACTTTTCATTATCTATTTCTACAACAACAAAACACTGCAGAAAAAATGCATCAATTCTTTGCTTACATATCAATTTCAAAAGACAAATGACCCTGGGAAAGTATATAATCTAAAACCTATTACCTGTTAATCTAATCCAATAAAACAAAGATTAATGACAGATCAAAGTAATCAAGTCCAATAAATTTAAATTCCACTATCTCAATCCCTTCAAACTTCACAATGAATAAAATCTCAAGATCAGAAAATCCATCAGAAGAAAAAAAGAAACCAGGACAGCCCTATCACAGTTAGTCAGTCAGGTAGCAGAAATCAAAGAAATTGTAACAAACGATTAAACATTTCCTAATGAAAAATCAACTGTACTTAGACATGAAGTCGATAGCTCTTGAAATCTACTGGAGACTGGGGTCTGTAATGTTTCAATGACTTATTTGAACAAGGAAATTCACCAATACATTATGCAGCCATGTGTGTAATGCCTTCATTTTCTATGTGCAGTGTTTGAAAAGTTTTACCTAGTATCAAAGTGATAGGAAAGTGAACTATCTGCAAAATATAAAATAACAAATTGTTAATAATTGGAAAATCAGAAGAAATAATTATCTCCCATGAAAAAAAAATTAAGTGGATATTAGTTTATATTTCACTTTGTACTTTTAGGAGTGCTTAAGCACAAACTGCAAAAACCTGTCAAATAAATCAAATGCTTAACTTGAGACCTGCAGTACAGGTAGAATTACCTGATTAAATCTGTGTAGTCTGCCTAATGAAAATTGCAGACATTTTACTTCTGATAGATTACAGAAAATAAATGTATTAAAAAACCTTACATCAAACTTAAGATCAATTGTAAACTCCTTCAGTAAAGTTGTGTAAATTAATTTCCAAATTAGTTATCTACTATACTAAATTAATCATCATGTGAATATAAAGGGCAAATTTACACAAACACAAACTAAACCCTAACCCTATTCCAGTATATTAAGGGGAGACAGCAGCTCCATCCAATCAACAAACTTTCTTTGATCAAAGCACTAAGAGAGCTGTAAGATGGTCTAAACTCCGGTCAGCACACAGCACAGAACCACTGCCATTCTGCAACTAAGGTGAGAAGTTTCCTGAAATAAGAAAATTAAAAAGGTCATGAAACTAAAGGTGTGGCATGAGCTGACACTTTCATGAAGCTAATTGTTCTTCATTTAATTAGCATGGTAACAGACACATCTTCAAATTAATACAGATGGTAGTTCAAGCCCAAACTTGGTAGCTTCAGCCATCCTTTTTTTTTCTGAACAGTCAACTTCATTTTTTTAAAGGTTAAACAGCATGTAATCCATGTAAACAGCTACTTGCTTTAAAAGACCACCTTTGTCATATCCCTCATGTAACTGCTGAATACAGGTTCAACTGTTATGTAGAATGTTTCTTAACTTTGATGGGGGTGAGGGGGCATTTATTTGAAAGATTATAGGCAGCCATATCAGAGATAAATCCTTTATTTCAGTGTCTGGAAAGATGTATATCTGTGATTGTCTGGGCAGATTCAACATTAAACACACATATAGTCAGGCTTCAATGGAAAGATGGACTGTTTCTCTACCAATCTCGATCTCGGCAAGAACCAAACATTTCCCCACTTATCTCTAGTAAATTAATTCCCTAATTATGTTCATGCTGTAAAAGAAATACATGCTCAGGAAATAAGTCTGATAGCTAACTCCTGCATTATGCAAATGTAATATCGTACATGTAAATTTTCTCTTTTAATATACAGCAACTGTAGTTTTTATTATTTTATTGAATGAGTGGTAAAGTAGCAGATACTTGTGTAATAACCAACAACTCCAGTTATTATTGCTATACGAGTTCAGTGCACTTAGCAGACATGTTTTTGCTCTTCCTGAAGGAAGGAATATAGACTATGAGGCATCGCTTTATCATTCACAATTTGTGCTTAACAACTAGCAGTTCCGCAATAAAGTGCATGATGTCATCAAACACACAGAGACTGCATCAATAAAACATTCAAACATAAATTGAAGCAGAGCCTTATTTTCTGGTTTTAATTAGAAGAGGTCTCTTCCATGAATCTCTTCAATGCAATCAAATATTCTAGCATAAAATACGCTGTTTTTGCCTATTTTGCCTATGTTTTAACAGGAGGAAAAATGTGTGTTAATGGAGAGATTCACACGCTGTTTTAACCCGTTTTCATTTATGCGCATTACAGGGCCATTGTAAACAAAGACCTTGTCTTCCAAGTCTTTCATCAAGCATTAAACCACTTGTGACATCATAAATATGACGTAAACAACACGGATATTGTCCGGCGCATTGTTGAGCATCGTACCAGTAGGAGCGTTTTATACTTATTTTTATGATTTTTTTATGCTAGAATAGCGTTAACAAACATTGTTTCATGTTATTACACCTGCAGAAACCCTCGGGATATGTTGGTGCCCTTACCCTAATGGGCCCGAGCACCAACCATTCCTCCGGATTCTGTAGATGTTATAACAAAAAAAAGTGTGCGTTAACCCTACAGTAATGTTTCAGTATCTTTGAATATATTTAAAGTTTAACCAAAGATTTTTTCCACACTGAAAAAAGTGACCCAAGGACAGACAACTCTACAATTCTTTGTTTTTCAGACCACACAATGATAAAGCTGATTATATTTCATGTGGAATTTTATGGGTCATGTGATTCCTTTACTTATAATCCCATAATGTACATCTAAAGACGTTTCTCAATGTCTGTCATAGACAGAAACAATAGGACAAAATATCTTCAATTAACATAAATGCACTGGTTACACAGAGACAGGTGTTGGTAAATTATCAAATCAATCTTCATTAATGCATGTTCTATTGTACATTTGTCATTCAATGTTCCATTTCAAAGAGCACATAGTAAAATGTGTCCCTGTATTTTGTTATTGAATAAAATACAGTTAGGAGTTTGGATGTGCAGTAATTAAGTCACAATTAAGTGCTTACTACCATGCAGGCGATTTAATTTTTTTGCATCCAAAGACTGTATTTTATTCAAAGAAAAAATCTGAGAGTTATTTGGTATTTCCATTTAACTCGATAATTATTGTCTTTGAAAAATATCCCAAACTATCTTCAAAGTGTAGCAACATTTCAGTGCGACTTAAAAAACGGCACGAGACTGGGCATGTGTGTTATTTACTGTAACTGTTGTCCGCGGAAACGCAATGTATTTTATCATAAAATAATGTACAGATTCTTCTTCTCTATATCTATGGTAGAAAAGTTTTGAATAACGTTAGAAATTGTAGAACTGACCTAATTCAGAAGCCATATCAATCTTGTTTTCATAATTGAAAACAATTACTTACAAAATGAAACCTCAGCATTTTAATGTTGCAGGTTTTTTATCTAACCATGTTTAATATTAATCTGTACAGAAAAGGATTAAACACAAACTTACTTCCAAGACAAAATACTTGGAACAAGCTGAGATGCCTCTATGTGATAATTTTAATCACATTCCCCGGCTTATTTCTAAGTACATTGTAACATCCTTTATTCTCTATAGATTTTTAACACTCCTAGTTTGACTCTTCTACAGATTTTGATACTTTATTCTATACACGTCAGTTGATTCCTTACAGTTACACCTACTACTATTAAATTTGATATCATACAAAATAGCCCTTTGTTTCATACCCCTGATTTTGTATCATATTTATATTAATTGTTTCTGTCATAAGCACAAGGTTCAGATGGAAATATCCGTCACAAAGACTAACTGTAAAATGGTAACTGTAAAGGCAGTCACCTAAGGTGACGGATATTTCCATCTGAACCAAATGCCTCATGACAGAAACATTTTCTTACATACCGTCTTTACTTTAGAATAGATTGCTATTGAATGCAAACTTACTGAAATAATGCGTTATGATATAAAAACAAACCACATTCTGATGTCACAATGTTTAAAATGTTACATCACAAGTAATTCACACGAGTCACCAGTTCTTCCAGAGGACAAAAAAATAATAGTTAGAGTTGTGGCTCTTGTACACTTCACTTTCCCTAATGTCCACTATGTGAAGTTTCATCAAAATGCCTTCAAGACAAAAAAGTGACAGACAGTCAGACAGATGGATGGGAGTATGGACAAAGTGGCAACTACTATTATAATACTACATTGTCTCTCCTCAGGGGGTATAGAAATCTGAACCAGAAAAAAAGTGTTTTCAAGGTTCTGAATCAATCAAAGTCTCATTAATTTCTGTCCATTATTGAAAGCAAATGCACTTTACTATTACCTAGGACAACATCATCATAACAAACAAGCTGCCAAAGATAATAACTAGCTGTAATTTGTGTTAGCAGTTTAAATAAACAATAATGTTCAGCTAACATCAAAGGTTAACTTCAAGAAAAACATATCAACAGATAACTCTCAAAACACAAATTACATTGCAGACAAGTTTTTGTTGTTTCTACCTATCAGATAGTCATAGAGTACCAGTCTACCTGTGAAATCAATCACATTTCAAAAGTTTAATACTGTAATACAGTCTATTTTTACAGGGCTTGACTGGTTTACCTGGCAGAAGATTGGCTGGTTCCCAGATTTCTCCAAGAGTTTCTTGTCAGTTGCACCTTTCATCAATTCTATCCTGTGATGTGCTGAAAATAAATTAAGTTGAACATGAACACCAGGCAATTACCTGCAATATTCAAGGTCTTCAATTAAAATATAAACATCATGCTGCTGTTATTGTAAAGATAAAATGCCAAGTTATTCCAGCACTTATCATCTTTAATAACACCCTAAAAGTATCTTGATCAACAAGTTATTTCAACTAAATGTCTTTTTCTCCAACATAAAACAAATTTAAACAGTTATAAATAATTACTTGATCAGATCTTGATTTGACAAAAAATTTATGTTTGTAAGTCAACATTTTTCTCGGCAACTGGGCTTTCATCTAGAGACTTTCTTAAAATTTGGTAAATTTTCCATACCTCACAAAGATTAGTTAGTTATTATATATCTTCAGTTGATAATATTAATTTTGTTCAAAGACCACTTCCTGGAACTCTGACAGCCACTAAATAAGAAGGTAAAATTGTAAGGAATGTTATTAAATTACATGCTGAGATTCAAACCTGCAACCTTGTAGAAAGGAATCCTTTGCTGCCCCCACATAGGCCACTAAAACACCAGTCATTTTCAACCTACCCTCTTTTTGTCTAGATCAGCACTTTTCTTATTCTGCACACCAGTTTTGACCCAAGAATTGTAACTCTCAATTTCGCATGTAAAACTACTCCAAAAATATTTTGGTCCCCTTCTTTCAAATACATTTTGCACCAGACAACAGGCGGTCTTTGTTCACTAAACGATATTATCTTTGTTGACTGTCCTTTAAATACACTCGCCTTTTTCATTCAAGTTTGTTTTATCTGAAAACAAATAATAAGGTGCATCAAATAAAGTAATTAAACTGGTTGTTTATTTTGTCCAGTCTTCTTTTAAATACAAACAAGAAAATATTATACACTATAGGATTTCTGTCTGGAGTAGATCAGATACAGATGGAGTGGTGAGGTCTATGGTTTGGACAGACACTTCACAAAAAGTGTAATATTTTTAAACCAAAATGCACTGAAAAACACCAAAGTTAGTTTTAATGGCATTCTCTGATAGCATTCATTAAGAAAATGTGAAATAAAAAGCTAGAAGGTTGATTTTATTCGACAAAAATGTATGTCTCCTCCCCGAGTCTCCTCTTTTCACTTACACGTACATCCCAAAAACTATCAATTTTTTTTTAGTCAAAGGCAATAACTCAGCATAAAAAACCAGATGCACACTTCCACATGCTGACATACTTTCCTGGAAAGTTTCAATACTGCAGTTCAAATACTTTTTCAGTTATGCACAGCACATGTTGAAAATCGCTAATTTGCACCAAGTCAAGGGCCATAACTCTGCCAAAACTGGATTAATCTTTATAAAAATCTCCAGATACACAACCTCACAGGCTGATAAACATTTCTGAGCTAGAAAATAAGATAATCAACTAATCTGTCTTGTAATTTAAAACATTTTAACAAAGAAACAGAGTAATGTCAAAAAAAAATCACATTCATTGCAGCATTCATTATTGCTTTTTCAGTAGGAACTTGATAACAATATGACATCTCTGTGGGGTTTTTTTTATCAATTTACAGCCATACATCAGTATGACAGCTCCACTTTTTGTAAAATTAACAACCATTCATGATATTGTTGGTTTGAAATTTCGATGAGTAAGAAGCATTAGATTGTTAATTTGTTACAACATAATGAAAATTCATCATACTTCCAAAAGCTGTGAGGAAAAACATTTGGTTTGATGACTGAAAAGGTACTCAGCTTCACCAAGAGTATGTGTTTCAATGATTCATTTAATATAATTACATGCTGTATGTACCTGGTATTTTTCAATTATATAACTCTTAATACAGAGGCTGCAAGGTATTTTGAGACTTGAAAACAGTTGCTAGGTAAACTATTGCTAGATATACAGAGACATGTAAACTGTTGCTATGTATACTGTGACATGTAAACTATTGCCAGGTATACTGTGACATGTTAACTATTGCCAGGTATACTGTGACATGTAAACTATTGCTAGGTATACAGAGATAAGTAAACTAATGCTAGGTATACTGAGACATGTAAACTATTGCTAGGTATTCTGTGACATGTAAATATTGCTAGGTATACAGAGATAAGTACACTGTTGCTAGGTATACTGAGACTTGTAAACTATTGCCAGATATACTGAGACATGTAAACTATTGCTAGGTATACTTAGACATGTAAACTATTGCTAGGTATACAGAGACATGTAAACTGTTGCTAGGTATACTGTGACATGTTAACTATTGCCAGGTATACTGTGACATGTAAACTATTGCTAGGTATACAGAGATAAGTAAACTGTTGCTAGGTATACTGAGACATGTAAACTATTGCCAGATATACAGAGACATGTAAACTATTGCTAGGTATACTGAGAAATGTAAACTATTGCTAGGTATACTGAGACATGTAAACTATTGCCAGGTATACAGAGATAAGTAAACTGTTGCTAGGTATACTGAGACACGTAAACTGTTGCCAGGTATACTGACAGATGTGAACTATTGCCATGTATACTGAGACATGTAAACTATTGCCAGGTATACTGACAGATGTGAACTATTGCCAGGTATACTGAGACATGTAAACTATTACCAGGTATACTGAACCATGTAAACTATTGCCAGGTATACTGAGACATGTAAACTATTGCCAGGTATACTGAGACATGTAAACTATTGCCAGGTATACTGACAGATGTGAACTATTGCCAGGTATACTGAGACATGTAAACTATCACTAGGTATACTGAGACATGTAAACTATTGCTAGATATACAGAGACATGTAAACTATTGCTAGGTATACAGAGATAAGAAAACTGTTGCTAGGTTTACTGAGACATGTAAGCTATTGCCAGGTATACTGAGACATGTAAACTATTGCCAGGTATACTGAGACATGTAAACTATTGCCAGGTATACTGAGATGTGTAAACTATTGCTAGGTATACTGAGACGTGTAAACTATTGCCAGGTATACTGAGACATGTAAACTATCGCAAGGTATACGGACACATGTAAACTGTTGCCAGGTATACTGAGACATGTAAACTATTGCTAGGTATACAGAGACATGTAAACTATAGCCAGGTATACAGAGACATGTAAACTATAGCCAGATATACAGAGACATGTAAACTATTGCCAGGTATACTGAGACATGTAAACTATTGCCAGGTATACTGAGACATGTAAACTATTGCCAGGTATACTGAGATATGTAAACTATTGCTAGGTATACTGAGACATGTAAACCATGCCAAGAATACAGAGACATGTCAACTATTGCCAGGTATACTGAGACATGTAAACTATTGCCAGGTAAACTGAGACATGTAAACTATTGCTAGGTATACTGAGACATGTAAACCATGCCAAGAATACAGAGACATGTAAACTATTGCCAGGTATACTGAGACATGTAAACTATTGCCAGGTATACTGAGACATGTAAACTACAAATGTATTGCCAGGTATACTGAGACATGTAAACTATTGCTAGGTATACTGAGACATGTAAACTATTGTCAGGTATACTGAGACATGTCAACTATTGCCAGGTATACAGAGACATGTAAACTATTGTCAGGTATACTGAGACATGTCAACTATTGCCAGGTATACAGAGACATGTAAACTATTGCCAGGTATACAGAGACATGTAAACTATTGCCAGGTATACAGAGACATGTCAACTATTGCCAGGTATACAGAGACATGTAAACTATTGCCAGGAATACAGAGGCATGTCAACTATTGCCAGGTATACAGAGACATGTAAACTATTGCCAGGTATACTGAGACATGTAAACTATTGCCAGGTATACTGAGACATGTAAACTATTGCCGGGTATACAGAGACATGTCAACTATTGCTAGGTATACTGAGACATGTAAACTATTGCCAGGAATACAGAGACATGTAATCTATGCCAGGTATACAGAGACATGTAAACTATTGCCAGGTATACTGAGACATGTAAACTATTGCTAGGTTTACTGAGACATGTAAACTATTGCTAGGTATACTGAGACATGTAAACTATATGCCAGGTATACTGAGACATGTAAACTATTGCTAGGTTTACTGAGACATGTAAACTATTGCTAGGTATACTGAGACATGTAAACTGTTGCCAGGTAAACAGAGACATGTAAACTATTGCCAGGTATACTGACAGATGTAAACTATTGCCAGGTATACTGAGACATGTAAACTATTGCCAGGTATACTGAGACATGTAAACTATTGCCAGGTATACTGTGACATGTAAACTATTGCCAGGTATACTGGGACATGTAAACTATTGCCAGGTATAATGAGACATGTAAACTATTGCCAGGTATACTGAGACATGTAAACTATTGCTAGGTACACTGAAACATGTAAACTATTGCCAGGTATACTGAGACATGTAAAATATTGCTAGGTATACTGAGACATGTAAAATATTGCCAGGTATACTGAGACGTGTAAACTATTGCCAGGTATACTGAGACATGTAAACTATTGCCAGGTATACTGAGACATGTAATCTATTGTCAGGTATACTGAGACATGTAAACTATTGCTAGGTATACAGAGACATGTAAACTATTGCCAGGTATACTGAGACATGTAAACTATTGTCAGGTATACTGAGACATGTAAACTATTGCCAGGTATACAGAGACATGTAAACTATTGCTAGGTATACTTAGACATGTAAACTATTACTAGGTATACTGAGACATGTAAACTATTGCCAGGTATACTGAAACATGTAAACTATTGCTAGGTATACTGAGACATGTAAAATATTGCTAGATATACTGAGCCATGTAAACTGTAAACTGGTAAACTGTCACATTTTAACTGTTGATGATATACTGATTGTTATCAATTATTGTCATTTTTTCCGAGATGTTTTTATGCTTCAACAACATTGTAACATTTACAGGAAAGTAGCATAGCTCACAAGAGAATTGAGCGTAAATTATATACTACCAACAAATCTGCTATTACATCTATATGTGCGTATTGTTATTACTATTTCTGTTACACAATGTGACCATTTACTAAATAATATATCTAATACTGTGGTTCAGCAACAGGTACACCAAGCATCATTCCTGTAACAAAAGGCATACTTATTAAAATACATGTACTAACATTGATGAATGACACAAAATTTTCTGTTAATGATTTTTCAAGAGACAGGTCAGATATTACTTATCATGTTGAAAATAAGTGCAAGAAAAGTTGAACAATTTCATTTTGAAGAAGCTTTGCAATCAGTCAAGAAACATTGAAAGCAGGGACAAGATTAATGTCTTAACTTGTTCAAATATTTGGCATTTCATGCATTTCATGCACCTTCAGTAAGACTGTCACTGGTTTTTTATCTTGAAATCTGCTACGTTCATTTCAGGAAGTGCCTGAAACTGACAGCAATCTTAATTACATGGCAAATTACAAAAACTGCATTTCCAGAAGTCCCAGAATATGTAACAGCTCTGTAAAGTACATTTTATCAGAAGATTTACTGCAGGTATATCACAAAAAATGTTTAACAGACATTATTGCAATTAGAATATTGCACTACCTTTAGGAATAAAAGGTTTGGTGTTTCACACATTTCAATACAGAATTTCATGAATTTAATTTCTATAATGGCAGAGAAATACTATTAGCCTTTCTGCCAACAAACACTTTAAATGACTGCCAGTTTGTTTTCCACAATGGGCATATAAAATCAAGCCCTCAACCACTGTGACTGATTTCAATTATCTCCCTTGCAATCTAATAACACAGTCAAAAGAGTATTTCCCCTTGGAAAAGTTTTAAGCAAGTTTCTAGCTGTTTAATACATTTATCAGGTAATTAATTTTCTCCACAGATAGTACTTGTTTAATCTGTAAACATCATTATCTTCAAGATCACTGTCGATACAAAACATGGAAAATTATGTAAAGGTCAATTCTATGTTAACAGAAAAACATTTATATACCCAAGTGGGAATAACAAACAAAAATTTCAGTAATATTTCACAAATTGACATTCCTGTGCAAAAGTTTATATAGACCTTGAAACCTTTTCCTCACGGAAGTCGGAAATAGAAGGAATTTTTGCTCAAAAGATAAGTGGGAGGAAAACATGACAGAGACCTTGGCACAGAAAATGTTCCTATACCATCTTATATCTCATGTTGCTGTCTACAGTTGGTGAAAATAAAGAATACAAAATCTGTATGTCTAGCAGCAACAACTCACAAACAATTTAAAGTCCCAGGATCACCTTGAATTTACTGATATAGAAACATTTTATTGATAGGATAATGATAGAACCACGTTCTATTCACTCTAAAACAATGTTGACATACAATGTATATGCCTTTTTTTGGTATTCAAGTTGTCTCTTCAACAAAAAGAGTTGCCAGAAAGCCTTTCTTATTTTTTGCAATATCATTGAAAAAAGTCTTTGCTATGTTTATAATATATACTTATTGATTAAAAAAGCAAAGTTAGGAAAAAATTTCATACAAATAAAGGTCATTTCTGTCAGTAAGTCATCTTTCTTGATAAAATGAGAGATACTTGTAAATGTGATCCTGGGACTTTAAACTTTGCTGTGAAAAATTTCTGAGATAAATACATTTATTACATAATATACAGCATGTACACTAAAACCTTTATCTATGTCACCTCCAATATGTACAGTAAACCCTCTATCTATGTCACCTCCAACAAATATCTCTACAATGTGTACAGTAAAACCTATCTTTTATCCAACAAATATCCTACAATGTGTACAGTAAAACCTATTTCTTTATCACCTCCAAAATATCTCTCTAATGTGTACAGTAAAACCTATCTTTATCACCCTCCACTATTCTCTACTGTGTACAGTAAAACCTATCTATATCACCTTCAACAAATATCTCTCTACAATGTGTACAGTAAAACCTATTTTCTATGTCACCTCCAACAAATATCTCTCTCCAATGTATACAGTAAAACCTCTATCTATGTCACCTCCAACAAATATCTCTCTACAATGTGTACAGTAAAACTTTTCTATATCACCTTCAACAAATATCTCTCTACAATGTGTACAGTAAAACCTCTATCTATGTCACCTCCAACAAATATCTCTCTACAATGTGTACAGTAAATCTTTTCTATATCACCTTCAACAAATATCTCTCTACAATGTGTACAGTAAAACCTATTTTCTATGTCACCTCCAACATGTACAGTAAAACCTCTATCTATGTCACCTCCAACAAATATCTCTCTCCAATGTATACAGTAAAACCTCTATCTATGTCACCTCCAACAAATACCTCTCTACAAGGACAGATTCGCCCCTGTGGTCGAGTGGTTTAAATGTCACAGACTTGAAATTATTATAACCTGTCATATTGACGGTCGTGGATTTGAGCCCTGCTACAGACCATGTCCTTTTATGTGAGAAAGTTGGCAGCTTCTTACTGAGGGTAGGGATTTAGTACTGGTTCTTCCCAGGAAAGATGGTTCAGTAAACCACCATGCACCTGTAAAAAAGACTAGAATGCTATGTGGTAGACAAAATTCCCCAATGTAAAATATTGTATTGGAAATAAACCACCAGGTAGATCTATGTCTCTCACCATATTTTACATCATTAACTGCCTCTAGTATAGTCTAGTGGTCAAATGTTCACTTCAAATGCTGGAGGTTGTGGGTTGGTTGCGTCATACCAAAGAAGTGAAAAATGGCACAGGCAGCACCTTAACTTGGCACTCTGCATCTAAAGTATTGCCACGGTATAGAACGTAACAGTGTTAGCATTAAATCATTTAAATATTGTGGTGCTAAGGCCTGACAGCACAAAGCGTATAAATAAATTATGAGCTGTTAAGGCTTTCCTCTGGAACAGGTATTCAGATATTCACAATCTATATGTTTATTTAAATATTCAATAGTAATACAAAGCAGCAAAATATTGCATTCTAGTCTTTGTGTTTTATTTACGGCCCGTAGCTTTACTTGAGGCTAAGGAGGCTGGTTGCCTCCCTTTTTTATGCTGTTTTGAAAAAGCTGAAGTTTGAGGCGATTTTCAGACAAGCAAGCTGATCACTATGATTTAATTTTATTTTATTCAACCTTTTTTTGTTCCAAATGGTATTTTAAAAGTATCAAAACTGTCTTGAAATGCGAAAATGCACGAAATGACACCTTCGAAACAAAATATTGCACCCTTCTAGTCCTTGTGCCCCATTTTTATGCTAGGCTAATTATCATACTATAAAATAAATATAGGGGGCTTACAGGTGTTTAGTGTTTCAGCCTTGTGGAGAAAGAGAGCTTTCTGAGAGAGAAAAAAATGAATGAAAACAATGAATTAGTGTAACAATTGATGCTTGAAGTTCACGCATATTTTCAAAATGGGCCAACACGTGTTTTGTTGTTTATCCGGAAAACCCGCAATCTAATTTTAACCCGTAGACTGCAACCAAATAGTAATCGCCGTTTTAACTTCATTCACTGTAGTTCGTAAACCAATCAAGGAAGTTTACGTTGTTGCTGGGCTATGTAAACTTCCGGTATAAAAACAGGTGTCCGGAGCAAGTTTCAATTTGCACAGCATTTCAGTTGGAAACGACCATACAAACAAGAATGGAGGTCAGGGAAAGAAAGCAAGAACCAAGTTTGAAGGAAAAACTTGAAGAAAAATGGAAAACGAGAGATTTCACTCCAAAAGAAGACCATTCAAATATGTTCGGGATGAACTTCTTCTTCATACTATCAGTTAGTCTCCTAATTGAATCGTTATTTCTGGTACCTCAAGTGTTTCCAGAAACAAGGTGGATTATGACGGCGGTGACAGTTCTGATGTTCTGTGAGACACTTGTGAACTGGCATCGTTCTTATTTTGACACAGATAATTACGTGAAACCCGAGACGAAGGAAAAGTACTTCCCAGACAAGGA